>CM044554.2:31590535-31658035 GCA_024416835.2 Perccottus glenii
AGAAATTCCCCAGCCTGTTTTAAAGAGCGGACAGCGGCCAAAACCCAACAACAGCGGCGTAAAAGTGCATTAAATAAATCTGACGTGAACCCTCAAAGCAGTAGTAAGTGTCTGTTAAGGTAAATGGTAAAAGTGGATAAGACATGAAAAAGAAGCAGCTGACCTGGACCGCGGCCGGAGCGCTGCTGTGAAAGCCGCTCCTCCGAAGAACCGCCACCGCATTCTGTTCAAACACACAACAACACAGCGTTAAACATCCAACAATTCAATATCAAGAGTGAAAAGTGCGGTTTAAAAACGTCTCAGACCTTTCTTGAGCGGAGAATACACCTCAGTGAAGCCATGTTTAATCTGTCCTCTGCCGAAAAGAGGTCAGTGTGTAAAGTACGGAGCGTAACGTGACCAGCAGCCAATCAGAGTGCGCGCCCCCCCTCTCAGAGGACACCTGCACAAAACAACTGCCTGTTTACTCAATGTCAGTGTTCATGTTTTTAATTCCATTTTGGAGCTGTTGTTTTTTTAGTTGTTTTTTCCGGAGTCTCAGCTGCTGTTTGCTCAGTCCCTGTCTCAGACATGACACACTACGATGTTTACGTTTCCTTTATCAGTTTATAATGTGGTGTTATACATGAGCAATAATAAAATAAAAAGTTTAAAAGTTCTGTAAAAACAGACTGTAAGATGTGGATGTGAGGCTAACATTAGCAAACAGACATTTTTCAGAAACCTTCCAATGAGAAAACGGATCAGTGCATAAACAAGTTCAAGGTTAAAGGAACAAAAAAACTTGTCCTAATTTTAAATCTTTATTTTTGCACAAATTAGTTACACATACACCTCTCTCTCTCTCGCTCAGCCACAAAGCCAATGAACACACTGCATTATGGGAAATTATCTTACCCCTTTGTTTCAAGTGTGTAATTCTCTGATTGGTGGTGTTCAGCCCTGACCCCTGACCCCTGACCCTATCGAGTGCTGGGACAGGCCTTCGTCTCTCGTGAACGGGCAACATGAGGACTCAGGGTCAGGACTGGGAAAAAAAACATGATAAAAATAAGATAAGGCATATATTAAAATATTTTGTTTATTATTTTAATACACTTGATATGTTCTATCATGTTGAATTAAAGCTTTATAAATGTGTCTTGTGGTGAAGTCAGAAAGCACTGTTGTGAGGACAGATCAGGTGTTGGCCGGTAGAGGGCGGTGTTCCCTCTGCTGTGGCGCTGGCTCACGCGCACGTCCTCCAGTAACAGATGGCAGTTCATAGTGTCCTTGTGTCCTTGGGCAAGACACTTCCCCAACCTTGCCTAAACTAAATTAATTTAGCCAAAACTAAATTAAGTAAAACTTTGTTGTGCAGTGTACAGTTACGATAAAATAATTTATTTATTATTTCAAATATAGCTTTCTTTACAAAGTATTAATTTATTGTGTCTTTTGAGTCTCCTTTAATTCTGGTTCATGAGAATTGTGAGCCTCACAAAAATGTTTCTTCGTCTCCTTCCTGCTGCCGCCACATCCTGACCCTGCACACATCTGCACACATCTGCAGACATCTGCACACATCTGCACACATCTGCACACATCTGCACACATCTGCACACATCTGCACACATCTGCACACATCTGCAGACATCTGCACACATCTGCACACATCTGCACACATCTGCATCTGCACACATCTGCACACATCTGCACACATCTGCACACATCCTGACCCTGCACATCTGCACACATCTGCACACATCTGCACACATCCTGACCCTGCACACATCTGCACACATCTGCACACATCTGCACACATCCTGACCCTGCACACATCTGCACACATCTGCACACATCCTGACCCTGCACACATCTGCAGACATCTGCACACATCTGCACACATCTGCAGACATCTGCACACATCTGCACACATCTGCACCCATCTGCACCCATCTGCAGTCATCTGCAGACATCTGCACACATCTGCAGACATCTGCACACATCTGCAGACATCTGCACACATCTGCAGACATCTGCACACATCTGCAGACATCTGCACACATCTGCAGACATCTGCACACATCTGCAGACATCTGCACACATCTGCACACATCTGCACACATCTGCACACATCTGCACACATCTGCAGACATCTGCAGACATCTGCACACATCTGCAGACATCTGCACACATCTGCAAACATCTGCACACATCTGCACACATCTGCACACATCTGCAGACATCTGCTCTTAACCTGCTCATACTTTTATTCAATCTTTCACTGAAGAAATTTATTTCAATCAGTTTCATGCATAAAATGAGAAAGATACCTATAAAAAAAATCAGTAAAAGCATGTTTTTATAGGTTTTACAATCATCATTCACATTTACGTTAAATTTATTTACAGTTTTTCTCAGTTGCTTTGGTGCATTTCTTAGATAAAAAGTGCAGTTCTTGATACTACTTGTACAAATTCCTATTATTCTAGTCACTTGTGCACATCATTAAATCAATTTCTTATTCCTTTGAACAAATTGCAGTTGCTTTTGTACATATTGCAATTGTACAAGTGTCAGCTTTTTTCCACATTTTCAATTGCTCATGTCATGTTGATCAAAATATAGTAAATGGTTCTCTGTTGAATAGTCTTACCCCCAAAATATCTAGGCATTAGTTCCTTGCATAAGCCATTAAATGCAAGATTGTTGAACTATTTGTCATAAACTGTCAAGCATAGTTTTACACATTTCTATTAGACCTTTTGTACAAAAATGTGACTTGAATTCACTCAAGGAATGTAAAGTGTACAACCGTGTCCTCAATAGTTCAAACGTTTCAAAGAGAGAACAGGTATGTCCACCAATGTACAGTGCACTGTTACTGTATATAAGCACTATACTATATACTTCCTATAATGCTTCATATTACAGTAGTCCATTTATATTTCACAGTGAACAGAAATGTTTACTGTGTTTAGGATCATTATCCATTTGTAGAAGCCATCCTCTCTTTAACTTCAGCTTTTTCACAGATGGCATCAAGTTAGCATCTAAAATTTGCTGAAATTTTATTGAATCCATTTTTCCTTCTACTCGTGAAATGTTCCCTGTGCCACTGGCTGCAATACAAGCCCAAAACATGATCGATCCACCCCCATGCTTAACAGTTGGACAGAGGTTCTTTTCATTAAATTCTGTGCCCTTTCTTCTCCAAACATACCTTTGCTCATTCCGGCCAAAAAGTTCTATTTTAACTTCATCGGTCCACAGAACTTGTTTCCAAAATGCATCAGGCTTGTCTATATGTTCATTTGCAAACTTCAAACGCTGATTTTTGTGTTGAGGACGTAGAAGAGGTTTTCTTCTGATGACTCTTCCATGAAGTCCATATTTGTACAAGTATCTCTTTATAGTGGAATAGTGTACCACAACTCCAGTGTCTGCCAGATCTTTCTGGAGGATCGTGCAGTCAAACGTGGGTTTAGACTTACTTTTCTCACAATCCTGCGAGCCGTTCTGTCTGATATTTTTCTTGGTCTTCCAGATCTTGCTTTAACTTCCACTGTTCCTGATGACTGCCATTTCTTAATTACATTCCGAACAGAAGATATTGGCATCTGAAAACGCTTTGCTATCTTTTTATAGCCTTCTCCTGCTTTGTGAGCGTCAACTATTTTCAGTTTCAGTTTTCTAGACAACTGCTTAGAAGAACCCATGGTGCTCATTGTTGGGGCAATGTCGGATGAGTCTGGGCATTTAAAACCTTTGAGATGTACATCACCTGGTCTATCCAGACGATGATTGAGAACAATCCATGACACTGTCAGGTCCTAGCTTATCAAAGGGGGCAGTACAAGGTATTAACTCTGCAGAGTGCCCAATCCCCCCTCCTTGAACCGCAACCTTATCGTGGTGGAGGGGTTTGAGTGCCCGAATGATCCTAGGAGCTATGTTGTCAGGGGCTATATGCCTCTGGTAGGGTCTCCCAAGGCAAACAGGTCCTAGGTGACGAGCCAGACAAAGAGCGGTTAAAACCCCCTTATGGATAAGACAATATCAAGGACCGTGCCGTCGCCCGGTATGGCGCAACCGGGGTCCCACCCTGGAGCCAGGCCCGGGGTTAGGGCTCGCATGCGAGCGTCTGGTGGCCTGGTCTTTCCCCACGGGGCCCGGCTGGGCTGAGCCCGAAGGAGCGACGTGGGGCCGACCTCCCGTGGGCCCACCACCTGCGGGAGGAACCGTAAGGGGCCGGTGCAAAGTGGATTGGGTGGCAGTCGAAGGCGAAGGCCTCGACGACCCAATCCCTGGACATGAAATCTGGCGCTAGGGACATGGAATGTCACCTCGCTGGCGGGGAAGGAGCCTGAGCTTGTGAGATTGAGAGATACCGACTAGAGATAGTCGGGCTCACCTCCACGCACAGCTTGGGCTTTGGAACCCAAATACTCAAGAGAGGCTGGACTCTCCACTACTCTGGAGTTGCCTGCGGTGAGAGGCGGCGGGCTGGTGTGGGCTTACTCATAATATCATCCATATTTATACAATCTATGATCCGGATACAGCCATTGTAAGCTTGTGAACATAAACTATACACCATCCTTGCGTGCTTTTATTTTGCTTTTATTTTGTTGCACGTTTAAACCCGGATGTGCCTCTTGTTTAAACCTCTAGCTTCAAAGGGATGTAAACATGGACATAAACGGCCGTTAACCGTGATTTTCTCAACATTTGTGTATTTACTCAAAGCGTGCGGATGGTCAGAGCCGCAATGAGGCACTTTTAGGTAAGACCTGGTCCTTTATTACTTTTAATCCGTGAATGACGCTGTGTTTTCAGCGCGAGCGCTTTAGCTACAGCTGTTAGCCTGGTTCTAACTGAGTTTTAGCTAAATCCTGCTTCTGCACCTTTCACTTTGTTTTAGTCCTGGTTTAGACCTGGTTTAGTCCTGGTTTAGACCTGGTTTAGTCGTGGTTTAGACCTGGTTTAGTCCTGGTTTAGACCTGCTTTAGTCCTGGTTTAGACCTGGTTTAGTCCTGGTTTAGACCTGCTTTAGTCCTACTTTAGTCCTGCTTTAGTCCTGGTTTAGTCCTGCTTTAGTCCTGGTTTAGACCTGGTTTAGTCCTGGTTTAGACCTGGTTTAGTCCTAGTTTAGTCCTGGTTTAGACCTGGTTTAGTCCTGGTTTAGACCTGGTTTAGTCGTGGTTTAGACCTACTTTAGTCCTGGTTTAGACCTGCTTTAGTCCTACTTTAGTCCTGCTTTAGTCCTGGTTTAGTCCTGCTTTAGTCCTGGTTTAGACCTGGTTTAGTCCTAGTTTAGTCCTGGTTTAGACCTGCTTTAGTCCTACTTTAGTCCTGCTTTAGTCCTGGTTTAGTCCTGCTTTAGTCCTGGTTTAGACCTGGTTTAGTCCTGGTTTAGACCTGGTTTAGACCTGGTTTAGACCTGGTTTAGTCGTGGTTTAGACCTGGTTTAGACCTGGTTTAGTCCTGGTTTAGACCTGGTTTAGTCCTAGTTTAGTCCTGGTTTAGTCCTGGTTTAGACCTGGTTTAGTCCTGGTTTAGACCTGGTTTAGTCCTGGTTTAGACCTGGTTTAGTCCTGGTTTAGTCCTGGTTTAGTCCTGGTTTAGACCTGGTTTAGTCCTGGTTTAGTCCTGGTTTAGACCTGGTTTAGTCCTGGTTTAGACCTAGTTTAGTCCTACTTTAGTCCTGGTTTAGACCTGGTTTAGACCTGGTTTAGACCTGGTTTTGTCCTGGTTTAGTCCTGGTTTAGTCGTGGTTTAGACCTGGTTTAGACCTGGTTTAGACCTAGTTTAGTCCTGCTTTAGACCTGGTTTAGTCCTGCTTTAGACTTGGTTTAGACCTGGTTTAGACCTGCTTTAGTCCTGGTTTAGACCTGGTTTAGACCTGGTTTAGACCTGGTTTAGTCCTGCTTTAGACCTGGTTTAGTCCTGCTTTAGACTTGGTTTAGACCTGGTTTAGTCCTAGTTTAGTCCTGCTTTAGACCTGGTTTAGTCCTGCTTTAGACCTGGTTTAGTCCTGGTTTAGACCTGGTTTAGTTCTGGTTTAGTCCTGCTTTAGACCTGGTTTAGTCCTGCTTTAGACCTGGTTTAGTCCTGGTTTAGTCCTGGCTTAGTCCTGCTTTAGTCCTGGTTTAGACCTGGTTTAGACCTGGTTTAGTCCTGGTTTAGTCCTGGTTTAGACCTGGTTTAGACCTGGTTTAGTCCTGGTTTAGTCCTGGTTTAGACCTGGTTTAGACCTGGTTTAGACCTGGTTTAGACCTGGTTTAGTCCAACTTTAGTCCTGGTTCAGACCTGGTTTAGTCCTGGTTTAGTCCTGGTTTAGTCCTGGTTTAGTCCTGGTTTAGTCCTGATTTAGACCTGGTTTAGACCTGGTTTAGACCTGGTTTAGACCTGGTTTAGACCTGGTTTAGTCCTGGTTTAGTCCTGGTTTAGTCCCGGTTTAAACCCGGTTTAGACCCGGTTTAGATCCGGTTTAGTCCTGGTTTAGACTTGGTTTAGTCCTGGTTTAGACCTGGTTTAGACCTGGTTTAGACCTGGTTTAGACCTGGTTTAGACTTGGTTTAGTCCTGGTTTAGACCCGGTTTAGATCCGGTTTAGTCCTGGTTTAGACCTGGTTTAGTCGTGGTTTAGACCTGGTTTAGACCTGGTTTAGTCCTGGTTTAGACCTGGTTTAGTCCTAGTTTAGTCCTGGTTTAGTCCTGGTTTAGACCTGGTTTAGTCCTGGTTTAGACCTGGTTTAGTCCTGGTTTAGACCTGGTTTAGTCCTGGTTTAGTCCTGGTTTAGTCCTGGTTTAGACCTGGTTTAGTCCTGGTTTAGACCTAGTTTAGTCCTACTTTAGTCCTGGTTTAGACCTGGTTTAGACCTGGTTTAGACCTGGTTTAGACCTGGTTTTGTCCTGGTTTAGTCCTGGTTTAGTCGTGGTTTAGACCTGGTTTAGACCTGGTTTAGACCTAGTTTAGTCCTGCTTTAGACCTGGTTTAGTCCTGCTTTAGACTTGGTTTAGACCTGGTTTAGACCTGCTTTAGTCCTGGTTTAGACCTGGTTTAGACCTGGTTTAGTCCTGGTTTAGTCCTGGTTTAGACCTGGTTTAGACCTGGTTTAGACCTGGTTTAGACCTGGTTTAGTCCAACTTTAGTCCTGGTTCAGACCTGGTTTAGTCCTGGTTTAGTCCTGGTTTAGTCCTGGTTTAGTCCTGATTTAGACCTGGTTTAGACCTGGTTTAGACCTGGTTTAGACCTGGTTTAGACCTGGTTTAGTCCTGGTTTAGTCCTGGTTTAGTCCCGGTTTAAACCCGGTTTAGACCCGGTTTAGATCCGGTTTAGTCCTGGTTTAGACTTGGTTTAGTCCTGGTTTAGTCCTGGTTTAGTCCTGGTTTAGACCTGGTTTAGTCCTGATTTAGACCTGGTTTAGACCTGGTTTAGTCCTGGTTTAGTCCTGATTTAGTCCAACTTTAGTCCTGGTTTAGACCTGGTTTAGTCCTGATTTAGACCTGGTTTAGACCTGGTTTAGTCCAACTTTAGTCCTGGTTCAGACCTGGTTTAGTCCTGGTTCAGACCTGGTTTAGTCCTGGTTTAGACATGGTTTAGTCCTGATTTAGACCTGGTTTAGTCCTGGTTTAGTCCTGGTTTAGACCTGGTTTAGTCCTGGTTTAGACCCGGTTTAGACCCGGTTTAGATCTGGTTTAGTCCCGGTTTAGACCTGGTTTAGTCCTGGTTTAGACCCGGTTTAGACCCGGTTTAGATCTGGTTTAGTCCTGGTTTAGACCTGGTTTAGACATGGTTTAGTCCTGATTTAGACTGGGTTTAGACCTGGTTTAGACCTGGTTTAGACCTGGTTTAGTCCTGATTTAGACTGGGTTTAGACCTGGTTTAGTCCTGGTTTAGACCTGGTTTAGACCTGGTTTAGACCCGGTTTAGTCCCGGTTTAGACCCGGTTTAGTCCCGGTTTAGTCCCGGTTTAGTCCTGGTTTAGTCCTGGTTTAGACCTGGTTTAGACCTGGTTTAGACCCGGTTTAGTCCCGGTTTAGACCCGGTTTAGTCCCGGTTTAGTCCCGGTTTAGTCCCGGTTTAGACCCGGTTTAGACCTGGTTTAGTCCTGGTTTAGTCCCGGTTTAGACCTGGTTTAGACCTGGTTTAGACCTGGTTTAGACCTGGTTTAGACCTGGTTTAGCTGGGTTTAAACCGACAGCTGCGGTTCATTGAAGGAGAAGTGTTTCTGCAGCAGGTTTATTTTTCACTTTAAAAGGTATTTTTACAAAACCTCTGAAAAGGCTTGTGTTTATTTCCGCCTCAGTCCACAGCTCGTTAACTTCGCGCTCGTTAATCCGCCTCGTGGTCACGTGATCTGCTCGGTGCCTATTGGAGCCGGTGACGACGGCGCCATAGCAACCGTCGGCCCCGGCCGGCTGCCTGTCTCCACGGTAACTGGCTCTCACGCTGCTCTGTCCCGGTGTCGTTGCAGGTCGTCGGGCTGAACGGATGCAGATGGAGAACGGGGACCTGGGACACGTGGTGCGTTTACTGACTCTGGTTCTCCAGGGATTTTTACCGAAACTAATATCAGCTCAAACTAATCTACAATAAATACATGTGGAAAGTATTCTTAGTGCTTCAGTTTTTCCACATTTTGTTATGTTATAGCCTTGTTTCAAAATGGATTAAATTTATTGTTCAACAAACAATACCCCATAATGACAACATGAAAGAATGTTCTTTGAATTGTTTGCAAATGTATTAAAAATTTAAAAAAACAAACAAAGCACAGTATAGTAAGTATTTACAGTCTCAATAGAATCCTGTCTCGGAGGACTCTCTACAAGTTGTAGGAGCATCTCAAGGATGATCAGTGGAAAAAGGATGAACCTGAGCTCAGTTTTGAGTTTAATGGTAAAGGCTGTGAATACTGTATATGTGCTTTTGTTTTTTATTTTGAATAAATTTGCAAAGATTTCAAACAAACTTCTTTCATGTTGTAATTATGGGCTATTGTTTGTAGAATTTTGAGGCAAATAATGAATTTAATCCGTTTTAAAATAAGGCTGTAACATGACAAAATGTGGAAAAAGTGAAGCGTACCACTAAACTCTAAATGTATCTTTATAGAGTTATTTTATCTGAGGTTGACATTTTTCAGAAAAAGGTCTGTATATCAATTAGGACAAATGCAATATTTTTGTTAGTTAGTGAGATATTTGTGTTTTTAAATAAGGAGTGTGGGCAAAATAAAGCCTAAAATGATTAGGTTCAGACATGGTTCTACTCTGTGTGAAGTCTAACCTGTGAGATGTGTGGTCCTCTGCTGTATATTTTCCAAGTTATGTAAAAAATAACAGACTTTAAGCTTAAATATCTTTACAATAAACAACCCCAGGTTTTTCAAACTGACGTGGTAAACTCATGTGATACTCCTCAAACCCTCCAGCATTAAAACAATAAAACAATAAAACAATTAGTCAAGGCCCAAAATATTTAGTTGTTACCTTGAAGTTGTTTTTTTAAAGCTCTAAGATGGAGCCCATGATGTTGAGTGTGTTGTTACATTAAAGGCATGTGTGACTGACTGCAGTTCTCTGTGTGTCCAGAGGGGGCAGAGTGTGTCCTGAACGTTGGCGGCTGTGTTTACCGCACGTCGCTGTCCACTCTGCGGCGCTATCCCGACTCCATGTTGGGGGCCATGTTCGGAGGAGACCTGCCGACGGTGAGGGACGCTCAGGGGAACTACTTCATCGACCGAGACGGGCCTCTGTTCCGGTGAGAGCCAGCTCCGGACGTTTCTGCAGCACACGCTGTCAAGGAATCAATACACAAAACAGTGTAGAGATAAACAGATTTCTCTGGAGATCAACCTTCAACCTAGTCGTGAATTAAATAAGTCAGACTCAACTTAAGTTATTTTTACATGCATGAGGAGGACAAGTGGAGCTCTGACTGGCACTTCCCACCTCTGTAGCAATCTGCTCTGTCTACAGAATCTCCGACCGGCCACCTGCCTCTCCAGTGCTTTTATTCAACACACAGAATTTACAACAATGTATTACATCCTGTCGCACCCAGCCTCGCAGGGCTGAGTGCAAAATAGTTAGTTTCCTCATTACAGAAAGACTTGCATATATGGAGTTATCTTTCTGCACTCAGCTCAAAAACAGGAACTACACATGTGGACAAAATAGTTGGTACCCTTCGGTCAATGAAAGAAAAACTCACAATGGTCACAGAAAAAACTTTATTCTGACAAAAGTAATAATAAATAAAAATTCTATGAATGTTAACCAATGAAAGTCAGACATTGCTTTTTAACCATGCTTCAACGGAATTATTTAAAAAAAATAAACTCATGGAACAGGCCTAGACAAAATTGTTGGTACCCCTAACTTAATATTATGTTGCACAACCTTTTGAGGCCATCACTGCAATCAGACGATTCCTGTAACTGTCAATGAGACTTCTGCACCTCTCAGCAGGTATTTTGGCCCACTCCTCATGAGCAAACTGCTCCAGTTGTTTCTGGTTTGAAGGGTGTCTTTTCCAGACGACATGTTTCAGCTCCTTCCAAAGATGCTCAATAGGATTGAGGTCAGGGCTCATAGAAGGCCACTTTAGAATAGTGCAATGTTTTCCTCTTAACCATTCTTGGGTGTTTTTAGCTGTGTTTTGGGTCATTGTCCTGTTGCAAGATCCATGACCTGCGACTGAGACCAAGCTGTCTGACACTGGCCAGCACATTTCTCTCTAGAATCCCTTGATAGTCTTCAGATTTCATTGTACCCTGCACAGATTCAAGACACCCTGTGCCAGATGCAGCAAAGCAGCCCCAGAACATAACAGAGCCTCCTCCATGTTTGACAGTAGGGACAGTGTTCTTTTCTTGATATGCTTCATTTTCCGTCTGTGAACATAGAGCTGATGTGCCTTGGCAAAAGTTCCATTTTTGTCTCATCTGTCCATAGGACATTCTCCCAGAAGCTTTGTGGCTTGTCAACATGTAGTTTGGCATATTCCAGTCTAGCTTTTTATGATTTGTTTTCAACAATGGTGTCCTCCTTGGTCATCTCCCATGTAGTCCACTTTGGCTCAAACAACGACGGATGGTGCGATCTGACACTGATGTTCCTTGAGCATGGAGTTCACCTTGGATCTCTTTAGAAGTCTTTCTGGGCTCTTTTGTTACCATTCGGATTATCCGTCTCTTTGATTTGTCATCAATTTTCCTCCTGCACGTCCAGGAGGTTGGCTACAGTCCCATGGATCTTAAATTTCTGAATAATCTATGTGCAACTGTAGTCACAGGAACATCTAGCTGCTTGGAGATGGTCTTATAGCCTTTACCTTTATCATGCTTGTCTATAATTTTCTTTCTATTCTCCTCGACAACTCTTTCCTTCTTCCTCTGGTCCATGTTGAGTGTGGTACACACCATGTCACCAGACAACACAGTGACTACCTGAAGCCCTATAAATAGGCCCACTGACTGATTACAAGATTGTACACACCTGTGATGCTAATTAGTGCACACACCTTGAATTAACATGTCCATTTGGTCACATTATTTACAGTCTTTTCTAGGGGTACCATCAATTTTGTCTAGGCCTGTTCCATGAGTTTATTTTTTAAAATAATTCCGTTGAAGCATGGTTGAAAAGCAATGTCTGACTTTCATTGGTTAACATTCATAGAATTTCTATTTATTATTACTTTTGTCAGAATAAAGTTTTTTCTGTGACCATTGTGAGTTTTTCTTTCATTGACCGAAGGGTACCAACAATTTTGTCCACGTGTGTATATAAACAAGTTAGATGTATGGAGTTATCTTTCTGCATTCAGCCTAATAACAGGAACTTGGTTGAGACGTCTTGGTATGACGTGCACAACAATTTTTATAACACACGCCTCAGCAGTTTATGGATCAGTTTTCTTCCACACACAGTAACATTTGTCCAGATTAGTTTTGGGTAGTTACTGAACTCAGTGATTTAAACATTTAGGCTCGAGCCCGTCTGCAATGGCTGAAAAAATAACCTTCAGTCCTCACTATTACATAACAAATATATCTAAATCTTCTGAATTTTTAACCCCTTAGATGCCAGGTTTACTCTCTTTGTTTGAGTTCTGATGCTAAGAAAACACAAACAGTTGTTTTTTTCCATTTCATGAATGCTAAGCTTATTGTTTTGGAGGTTCCTATCCAAATCTGGGACTGTAATGAAACATAAATTCAGATTAAATTTAGATTCAGATTTTTTTCATTTAAAGTGGCTTGTTAATAAATTGCTCCACTTGGGTCCCTAGGACACCAAAAATGTGTTTAAATGGTTGCCATGGAAACAAGACCCCAGAGTTCTGTTTTTTAAACAGAATTGTATTGATTCAATAGCACAAAAAATATATATGTTTTTTAAAAGGCATTTCTAAGAAAATCATGAAAATCTTTAATTCAAAGACATAGTTAAAATACAATTTAAAAAAAAAAAAAAAAAAAAACACACAAGATTCGAGGGACCCTGGAGAGTTAATTATGAATTTACAAGAATATAGTGTTTTATTAACTCCTGTGGGTAGGGGTGTGACGGTTATTATATAACTGTGTGATTGGCGGTTATAGTTGAACACCGTCATTAGAACTCTATAACCGCCAAAACCGTGTCATTAAAATATTTTTTATATTTACCACTTCATTAAATTTTGCTTTGTAGAAAACCTTTCTTAAAAACGAATTCTGTTTTGTACAAATGTTATCTTAATTTTAATAAATGTTTCATTAACCAATTGCATGTATTTTAATAAATAAAAAGCAAATATAGCAGACAATGATAACCGTGACATGGAAGCGCCAGCGCGCCGCGTTCACTTGCACTGCACTGTGAACTAGAGCGCATCTCATCGTAAATGAAACTCAGCGTAGGCCTATGCCTCATACATTAGCACAAATACAGTGCCAGCCACTCAGGAGCTTTTGGCAAAGTCATCTTTCCTTGACCCACGATACAGAGGCAATGGGGGGAATGGATTGGGGGAGACAAAAGATGCACTCCGGGTGGAAATTGTATCAGCTGACGAGGGAAACGGAGGCGGAGTTAGTGGTGCTTCGGAGGCTGCTGCTGCTGGAGATGAGGGAGAGGTCTGTGCACAATCTTGGAGATCTCCTTAATAAACGGAGGTCTGAAATCTCTGCCCCTTTACCGATCAGAGCGCGCGCTGACACGGCGTTAACCCGCTATCTCCAAGAACAACCAATTGACTCTACGGCAGATCCACTAGCATGGTGGCGAGACAATGAAACACGCTATCCGCTCTTAGCAAAATTGGCACGTAAATACATGTGTATTTGTGCTACAGGCACAGCATCAGAGCGAGTTTTTAGCACTGCGGGGAACATAGCTACCCGTCAGATCGTTTTGTTTACTGTGTGTGATTTATTTAAAACAAAGCACGTTCATTGCAAAGGTTTTTTTTTTTTTTCTTTGTTTAGGATTTGTTTACTGTGTGTGATTCATTTAAAAAACACATTCACTGCTAGTTGTCTTGCTGTTAATTTTAAATAAACGTAGAGCAAGTAGCTAATCAGTGTCTGCTCGTTTATTCAAACTAATACCCGCCACGCCCAACCCCCCCAACCCCGACGGTTATGTTATCAACCGTCACATTTGACTCGCGTCATAACCGTCATCACCAATTCTGAAACCGGCACACCCCTACCTGTGGGACGTTTGTCATCCTGGCAGTTTAAGTTCTGCAATTATTCACACAAAGTAACAAGCAAAAAATATTATTATAGTCCCACCCACAAACAAACAGGAAGTCAGCCATCTTAGATTGAATTTAAAGAAATTAGACTGGTGAAAATTGCACAACCTCACATCTTAACAAACATGTCCTTGTTACTTTTACTTTTAAGGTCTCCATCATATTTGATAACATCTGAACTGGCCCAATTGACTTCACTCTGTGGAACTGGAGTTTTGTCATCGAGAGGAGCTGAAACCTGGGATCCAGGGCATTCAGTCTTCGTCATAGCTGCACATACGTAGCTGTGAACACTTTACTGTAGAGTAGGGGCACATTTTTTCATGAATTCATCCAGGACTCATGCATTAGTACATGCATTAAAATCTCATAAATCACAGGAATTATCATGTTTTCATCACCTTAACCCTACGCATGAGTCATGCATGAGGTAATGATAGATGTTTCTGTTCCAGTGAGCTCAGAAAACAGTGCTTGCATCAGCTATGTCATGGCCTTTCCTTACAAGACCATCTGCCATTATCTTGATCATGCCTCTAACCCGTCCAGGGCACCCTTCCCACGACGTCCCATGTGTGAAACCTCTGTTGTAAAGTTCCATGCAGAAAAGAAAAAAGTTGCCGCGCTGACAGTATTGCTGAGGAAATGCAGCACTTTTACAGCAGGGTGCTGCTCCTTAATGTACGCTAGAATGGGCCTGCTCCCAGATGGCTGCTGGGCCTTTTTCTCTGGATGAAGACGCTGTGCAGAAACACAAGGGGGTGGGATTTGGCTCAGTATAGAGCACACCAGTGAAGGGGGGCGAAGCACCAAAATGGACGGCCTGGACCTCTGAGCTGTATTTCCGAGTATTTCTAGAAAAAATCCACATGCATTAATAATAATAATGAATTGGACTGCTCTTCATTCAAAGCCTTGCTGAAGGCAAACTGATTTTTGATGTTTAAAGATGCCTCTTAAATGTTCTCAGCTGCTCATGAAACAGGTCAATAAGAACCTTCGTAGTGCTCTTCGGCTCTCTTTTGACAGCTAGGGAAAAAATATATTATATTAGCAGTTTTGTGTTTATTTCTTTGGGACACAAAAGGCAGCAATTTCGTGGAACAACGCATCTGTTGTTTCAAAGTGGAGCAGGCACAGACAGTAACTGATGTGTGTGTGCTGTCAGTGAGAGGGTAGAGAACATAACGTCTCCTTAAGTGTCTTTTAACTTGTGGTTGATTTAAACAAATGAGAATTCCTGCTGCTTTTCTTGCCGTTCCGTTCTCCTGCAGCTTGTACCCACCTCTACATTGACCTTCATTTTTGGTTCGACTGGAATTATTCTTACTTTTTCTTGTTTTTTCAGCTACATCTTGAACTTCCTGCGCACGTCAGAGCTCACTCTTCCCTGTGACTTCAAAGAGACAGCGCTGCTCAGGAAGGAGGCCGACTTCTACCAGATTGAGCCCCTGATCCAGTGCCTGGGAGACCCCAAACCGCCGCCGCCGTATCCCACCGACTCGTACGAGGAGGTAGTGGAGCTGTCCAGCACCAGGAAGCTGTCCAAATACTCCAACCCAGTGGCCGTCATCATCACACAGCTCACCGTCACCACAAAGGTCCGCACTCACTCTGGTTTATCCCCTGAAGGAAGAGCTGACCTTCAAGGATTCACTTTAGACTCAGTGTGATAATTGAGTAAAAAGGCATAATATTTTTCAGCTAGACTAGTATTTATAATAAAACAGTGTTTGTGACTAAGGTCTAATTTCTTGAACTGACTTTGTTCCAGTTCCAGTGATAAAAGTTGGTCTGGAGCCCAGTGCTGCTATGAAAATGTATTCATTTATTTTCTAAGTTTATTTTAAAGCTTTTAAAGACTTTGGTACTGGTATTTCTCTAGTTTCTCATGTTCCTTTTTCCTGATGTTGACATCACTTGGTATTGCCGCTTCAACCACAAGTGCTTTCCTCTGCTGTTTAGGGGGAATGTCCTTTCTCTTTGAGGTGGAGGTGGACTGCAGACTCAGGTCCTCCAGGATTGGCTCTTCTGTGCTGATACATCCTCTTGTGAAGCTGTTGTTTTGTTTTTCCATCATAACTGTCACTGCACTCTTCACTGAACTGTATAAACTACATTACTCTGTTTGTGGGGGTCTTGTCTTTAGGATGGACCAGTTTTTGATGCAGAGTGCTCCCTGTTTTAAAGTGGACTGGAATGTTGTGTTTGTAGAAAATCCTTTTAGGTTTTTCAGATAAACCAGACACATAAGGGATAACTAGACCCTTGCCTTTTGTCCCTGGTTCCTGTTTGTTTGGTTTCTGTGTCCTCTTGGTTTTGTTGAAAGTCCATCTGGGGTATCCACAGTAGGGGTGTAACGATAACCGCATCACCGCAATACCGCAATAATGAGATGCCTACCGCGGTGTGAGGTCATCACCGCACATGATTTTTTTGGGGGGGGTTATATTTAGTTTAATATTAAGTTTTGTTTTGTAAAAAGACTTTCTTTCGTTTTGTACAAATTGTCTCTTAATTTTAATAAAGGTTTCTTCGGCCAATTGCATGTATTTAATAAATAAGAACCAAATAAGTAGACTATGAGGTCGCGGAAGCGATCGCTTTCATTGCTCATGAACTGGAGCACGTCTCAAATAAACTGAAACTCAGCAGGTTTGCCTTACAGACATGAGAAATGTGTAGCCTAATATGTGTAGAGACGAAAAGATTTAAATAAGCATAGTGCAGTGTTCAGAACTCACACAGTAAACAACCAGCTTGATACAGATGGATCACTACTTTAGCAGTTAGACGCAAAATTCCTCGGAGCGAAGAGCTAGGAGCTAAGAGCGAGGAGCAGTGTTTCTGATATCAGTGAACGAGGAGTGGAGCGGGGAGCGGGAGATGGTAAACCCAGAGCTGGAGCGGAGTGATTCTTGAAAATTACTCATCCAAGTTGAACCTACCTCATCTGAGGTTTCTCTTGGAGAATCAGAGGAGGTGGCCTCAGATTCATGTTGCCTAGTATTTATAACAGTGTTCTGAAACCTAAATCAAAACAGTTTCACTCTAGAACAACAACAACACCTGAATGGAAGAGTGTCACTAACGACTCACCTGAGCCTTAACGACTCTCACATCAGGAGTCACACTGTCCTTTCAGAGTCAACAACTATGAGACCAGAACAGCCTGGTCCATCAGGTTTAGTTTCAGGTTAAACTCCTCCCTCTAGAGATAAAGCTCAGCTCTCTTACAGTTGATCTTAGAATTGATAAAGTCTCTTGGAATTAGAGACGTCCTCACCTTGAAAACCGAGTCCAGATGCTTTTACTTCAACCTTTTCTTCAATTTTTCTGGCAGTTGTGGCTGAAATATTTGTTGGTCTGCCTGACCTCGGTTTGGTTTCAACAGAATCCCTCATTTTGAACACTGCTGATTGGCATTCTCAATTTCTTGGATATCTTTTTATATCCCTTTCCTGTTTTAAACAGTTTAATGACCTTTTCCCGCAAATCCCTTGACAAATCTTTTGCTTTCCCCGTGACTCAGACAGAAACATCAGTGCAGCACTAGATGAAATATACAAGGGTCTGTCAGGAGCCCGGAAACTCACTGACCTTTTATACACACACACTGATTACAAACAGATCACAGGTGAGTTAAAAGAGTGATGGTTTGACAATATATGACTTCACCCATCCACTTACTATGAGTTATAAGAATTTTTTGTTCATATATATATATATATATATATATATATATATATATATATATATATATATATATATATATATATATATATATATATATCTTTGTCCTTCACCCTCCATGGGTGGTCTCATCCTTCGAGCTTGGGTCCTCTACCAGAGGCCTGGGAGCTTGAGGGTTCTGCGCAGTATCTTTGCTGTTCCTAGTACTGCACTTTTCTGGACCGAGATGTCTGGTGTTCTTCCAGGGATCTGCTGTAGCCACTCTTCCAGTTTGGGTTACTGCCCCGAGTGCTCGATGACCACAGGCACCACTGTCGCCTTCAGCCTTTCCAAGCTTTTATCTCCAGCAGGTTTTCTCTGTAACGGCCCTTGGTATTCACTGGTTTGCTCCACCACCACAATGTCTGGTTGGTTCGACAGCTGTCAGTCTGAATCTGAAGTCCCAGAAGATTCTTGGGTTAGATTACCACCTGTGGAGGTGTTTCAACTTCCTTTGTCATTACACAAGCTGTACACTATGGTAAATGGCATGCATTTATATAGCGCTTTTTTACACCCTTCTCGGGCACCCAAAGCGCTTAACATCGTGCTTCCACTCACCCCATTCACTTACATTCACACCTGGGGCAGACAGAGATGGGGGCTGCCATACAAACGGTGCTCAACCTTCTCCTACCACCACCAAACACACCTCTACAGTCACACACATTCATACACCAGTGCTATAGACACTGGAGGCAAGGTGGGTTAAGTGTCTTGCCCAAGGACACAACGACAGTATGAACAGGGCAGAGCGGGAATCGAACCGCCAACCTTCTGGTTATAGTACGACTTCTCTACCCCTGAGCCACTTCGTCCCTATGCCAGCCACTTGGTTATGGCGCTCCATGTATGCTTTCCCTGCCAGCATCTTACACCCTGCAGTTAAGTGTTGGATTGTCTCAGGGGCCTGTTTGCACAGCCTACACCTTGGGTCTTGTCTGGTGTGGTAGATTTGGGCCTCTATTGCTCTGGTGTTCAGGGCCTGCTCCTGTGCAGCCATGATGAGTGCCTCTGTGCTGTCCTTCAGTCCGGCCCGTTCTAGCCATTGGTAGGATTTCTTGATATTGGCCACTTAAGTCATGTTCCGGTGGTACATCCCATGTAGGGGTTTGTCCTCCCATGATGGTCCCTCCTTCAGCTCCTCGTCCTCTGTTCCCCATTGCCTGAGACATTCACTGAGCACGTCATCTGTTGGGGCTTTATCTTTGATATACTTGTGGATCTTGGATGTTTCATCCTGGATAGTGGCTCTCACACTCACTAGTCCACGGCCACCTTCTTTACGGCTAGCGTACAGTCTCAGGGTGCTGGATTAAAAAAAAAAATATATATATATATATATATATATATATATATATATATAAATTTAATATAATTTGAGTGTACTTGCGCGCGTGCGTGTACACTCAAAGCGCTTTACATACATTAAGCTATTAACCAGTCTGAGCTGATGCCACTGTAAAGTCTGTAGGAGGCGTATCTTTCACACAAAGTCCCCAGCACAAGCTCCAGCTGCAGGATTTATTCTTTGGCAAGTTATGTCTATGTCCAGTGTTGGTCATCTTACTTCAAAAAAGTAATTAGTTACAGTTACAAATTACTTCTCCCAAAAAGTAATTGAGTTAGTAACTCAGTTACTACATTGTAAAAGTAACTCAGTTACTCAGCAAAGTAACTGAAGTTATTTTTTATGTTCTATAAGGGTATTACGTTCTATAACAGCTTAAATATCAAAGATGTTTAAATTAACTGATTGAAGAATAAAACACTATATATAGCATTTTAGAACATTTGGTATTTATTTAACATGTTCATTCTCAAAGAAAATGAATAATACATTAATCTATTCTAAAATACTCCTCATCTAACAACTAAACCAGTGGTTGTTGCTGACACGTAAAATCGAGCGGTGCTTGTTTTAACAGTGGCTCTGTCTCCTTCACTGGAACTCACGCAGCTGCCTTTGGGGTTAGCAGCAGCAACAAGGGTCGTGTTAGCATGTGTTGATGTGAGGTGCTTCATAAGGTTTGAGTTACTTGAGGCAGACGTGGATAAAGTCTTTTTTCCTGGACATAGCATGTTACAGAAACATTCTTGCCTTTAATTTTAACTAACGAGTAGTGCCGGTACTTCCAGTTCGAAAACGCCACCTTTGAATTTCCCCGGCTCCATTGTCGCTGACGCTGTCTTGTGTTTAGTGGAAGTCAGAGCGCGCAGTGAGATGGCGTCAGCCAATAATCGCTTTTGCAGCGGTGTCATCATCCCCCCCCCCGCTCTCTCCAGCAGCAGCTGATGTGTAACCAAAGCATGACACCTCGCGCTTTATTCAACCAAATTGTATTAACGCGACACGTTACATTCTCAGTAACGATAACGGCGTTACAACGATGGGAAAAGTAATTAATTAGATTACTCCGTTACTGAAAAATTAACGCCGTTACATTCTAACACCGTTACTTCCAACACTGTCTATGTCTATGTTTGGATTAGCCTGAAGGACATGACATGAGCAGGACTGAACAGGACTAGGAGCAAACAGGAAATTATAAATGACTATAAAGGCCCGTTCACACCGGGACGAATTTCGCGCGCGATATTTGCCCGACGTTTAACGCCTCGTGACTAAACAAAGGGCGCCAATGTGAGTGTGCACACCGGCGCGAAAAAATGCCACACGTAAAAGTGTAATTTTTTAAATAACGCCTCAGGTTTGTTTTTTTGGTTTGACGCACCGCATCAAAAACTATACGACTATTGAGATTGGCCCTTTTGCTCACGTGTCTGACGCTTCTGAAGTTACAGTAAAACACAACTTGGGGGCGCTCAAACTCAAAACGGTCTTGCCGAGCACACATACGTAACGGCGAAGAAGATATACGCCAAGTAGCGTCTACACTGCCGGGAAGGAATAAGACGAAGAAGATGCAAGGCAAGATGAATGTAGAGCTGCTGGTCTCGTTGGTGTCGGAACACAAAGAACTATATGACAAACGCGACAGCGATTACAAAAATCTTGATAAAAGAGAACTGTTATGGAGTGGTATTGCACAGCAAATGGGCCTTGATGGTGAGATTCATTAAGCGCCATCTAATGTCAGGGAATGAATTTGCATGTTCACTCGGCTCATCGTCAGCAAAAATCGCTTGTGTGTGAACACAAAAAACGCATTGAAAAACGCTGGCGAATAACGCGCACCAATATTCGTCCCGGTGTGTACGGGCCTTAAGACTATGAGTGAAAGAAAGGGTTTTGTGTTATCATTCATATTCTCTGAAAAATGGCCAAAAAGTCACAGATTATGTCAGGGAATGTAAACTTATGAGAACAACTGTATTTGCCACATTTGACAGACACTTGTGCAATTAATTAATTAATTTATTTGATTGGGACAGTGCATGTTAATGAACATATATGAGACACAACCACATGAATGTAAACATGCCAGATTGTAGCTGTAGCCTAATTTCCATCCGTTGTCCCAACATTCACCAGAGCAACAATCACACGCATTCATTCACCAGTGCTATGTCACTGGAGGCAAGGAGGGTTAAGTGTCTTGCCCAAGGACACAACGACGAGTATGAACTGTGGGGAGAACAGGAATCGAATTGGCCTCAAGGGTGGTGTTCCACAGCCTCATCGAGTTTGCAGTGAATGTTCTCAGAGTCCTGTTGATGTTGTACACCTCCAAGCATTCCCCAATCCATGTGTGTGGCACTGAGTGGTAGGTTTTCTTGTAATCACTCCAGGCAATGCACAGATTCATCTGCCTGGTTTTGCTGTAGCAAGCACTGTTCTATCAACCAGCAGCTGGTGTTTTGCTCCTCTGGTATTTCTTCCAATGCCCTTCTGTGCTGTGCTCATGTAATAATCCATATGCCCACTTATCTTAGATGCTATGATGCCTGACACAAGCTTCCATTAATATACAGTATTACATTAATATACTGTACATCCTCAGTCCTCCACTCGCTGCAGGAAACACTGAAACCCTAAGTCCATCTGAAATACAGTATTGTTCAAAATAATAGCAGTACAATGTGACTAACTAGAATAATCCAGGTTTTTACTATATTTTTAATGATAAGTGGCAAACAAGTTCCCAGTAAGGTGCAGTAGATTCTCAGAAAACAAACAAGACCCAGCATTCATGATATACACGCTCTTAAGGCTGTGCTGTTGGACAATTAGTTGAAAGGGGTTTGTTCAAAAAAATAGCAGTGTGGCATTCAATCACTGAGGTCATCAATTCTGTGAAAAAAACAGGTGTGACTTAGGCTATGTCCACACGAAGCCAGTGCATCCCCTATCCGATCTTGAGACGGCGTCGTCTCAAGAAAATATCTGCGTACACACGACCGGCTGAAAACGATGTAGTATATATGCCAGACCAGTATGGGGCGCTGTAATTCTGCCACAGATATACACTATACACGGAGAAGAAGACTTTGAGCATGCGCATAACCTTGCGCGCTGCAGAAGAAGACGAAGACCTAAATATTTATTTTCTAATAAAAGCAAGTTCTCAAATTGTTGCAGTCATTTATTTAGAGTGTAGTAATTGGTGCCCTCATGTTTGTTGTTTGCTCTTCAATATACGGACTGAGTTCTGAGTGCTTTGGACATGCGGACATTCTCTCTCCATTCATTTTCTCCAGGTTGCTCTCCTGGTTCTCTTTCGTGGATCTAAGAGCATGTGGCGTATTGTGTTGTCCATTATCGCTTGTTGCTCACCACAACTGCATAGAAGCAATAGATTTTGCTGTAATAAAGCTAGTAGGCTTAGTAGCTTCTGCAGCACGAACTCAATCATGTAGTCCGCCATTATTGTTGTTGCTGTTACGTGTGACGAGGCCGACACGTGATGCAATGACATCATCGTTTTCACAAAATATACGGATTGGCTGTACACACGACACCGCAAGGGTGTCGAAAAAAGGTGTTGTCGAAAGATTTATCCACTTTAGAACCCTGTTTCAAAAAATAGCGGATTCAGTCTCCCAAAACACCGGATCCGTGTGGACGAAAGGCCAATACGATACAAAATGTATATAGATACAGTGATTTGTGTCTCCGTGTGGACAGCCCCTCAGGTGGGCCCTGTTTAAGGATGAAGCCAGCAGCACTTGTTGAACATTTGAAATCCTGAGGAAAATGGGTCGTTTAAGACATTGTTCAGAAGAACAGCTTTCTTTGATTAAAAAGTTGATTGGAGCAGGGAAAACCTATAAAGAGGTGTAAAACATTATAGGCTGTTGTTTTAGTTAAAATGATCTCCAAGGCCTTAAAATTGAGAGAAAAACCAGAGAGACATGGAAGAAAACAGAAGACAACAATCAAAATGGATCAAAGAATAACCAGAATGACAAAGGCTCATGATCAGCTCCAGGACGATCAAAGACAGTCTGGAGTTACCTGTAAGTTCTGTGACAGTTAGAAGACGTCTGTGTGAAGCTAATCTATTTTCAACAATCCCCCGCAAAGTCCCTCTGTTTAAAAAAAGTTGAGTGAGGAGCCTGGATGGAATGACCCTTTTCACACATGTTCTCCTGAGACTGTCTGGAGAAGGTTCTGGTTTTAATGAGCAGCGGGGGATGGCTTTACAACACAAAGCTAACAGACAAACGAGCCGACTCCTTTGAGGTGCCACTGATTATTGCTCAAAGCTTCAGCTCACACGTTACAGTGCTACAGAGGTTGTACTAGGGTTCCTGAAAGATCCTCTCTGAAGCCCTTTTCACACATCGACTGAGATTGGGGCAGAATGTATGATAAGGACATGGGTGTGAGAGTTGGGGGGTAACTTCATGTCCTTCTGACAAAGTGGGATAGAGTCTGGGCAATAGCGTCTCTGTAATGAACTGGTGACTGTCCAGGCGAAGCATCTGAAGCAGTCTCTGGGCTGGCTGAATATCGAATTAATTAGATTGATTTGAGTTTCTAATTTTGGATGATGTCAAAAATAGCCATATCTCTAAATTGAATTTAACGTTTCCTCAAACCCTGTGCTGCTCTGTGTAGTGGCTAATGTGGGCGGCTGTTAGCTCAGAGCAGCTCTAATACTGTCTGTGGAGACTCTGCAGACGCTAAAAAACTAATATTCACCAGAGAAAGGCTCTGAAATGCTTTGGTTTAGAGAAGTGTCAGGAACAGCCTAGTGTCTCTGCAGCGGCATACTTTTATACATTTATGCAAATTTACCACAAGAGCACAAGAGCTTTTAACATCTTTTAACAAGGCTGTACAGTGGAAATATATTAGACCTGGTCTATGGAGACAGAGAGCGCTAAAACTAAAAAGAATCCAACATAAACTGCTTTTGTTTTGTTTTGGCATAATAATAATAATAATAATAATAATAATACATTTGAATTATATTTTTGGTCAGTAGCTTAAAGTAATATCAGTAGTAGTAATATCAGTATCAGCAGTAATCTTAAATTGTATGAAATATAAATAAATAAAAGAAATCGAGGTTTTATTTTTCCTACTCTTGGCACAAGACCTGGAAAAGGATCAGGGGTTAAAAATAAATAAAATAAATTATATTGTCAACTTTTTGTGTTTTTTATGAGAAATGGCTGCAAACAAGAAACTATTCCTCTGACCAACTCCAGACACAACACAGCTTCAGGAACAAAAGAACTCTCTGTGTGTTCTTCTAATTTTAATCAAAACCTAAACAACTCGACAGGAGTCCGCTCTGGACCAGTGTTGTCACGATACTAAAAGTTTTAGTTCGATACGATATCTGGCAGTTATCATCTGTACACTGTCAACACTAGAATAAAACTAACAAAGCCTCGTGTGTTACACATTACCTCGTTAAAAGTGTTTTTAATCCCTCACTCGTTCAACAGAACTCCATTTACATTTACATTTTTGTCTCTTTCTGAACAAACCTCCTGTATTTCCTGTAAAGTTGAGTTTGTAATGAGCCTCTCCTGAGGCTGAGCTGTGGTTCTGTCACAGTTCTGTCAGACCCTGTTTGTAACTCTCTGGTGGTAGGCTACAGCTCGTAGAGCTCCTCATTAGCTGCTAAGTGACCCACTCTCACGATTGTTATTACAATAATAGAGACTTTTAACACACTTTGTGTCGATTATAAGCTTCCAAGAAATGCACTTTTATTAATACGTATTAATAAAAGTGCATTTCTTAAGGAAAGCCCACACATCCACAAGATCAGCATGTACGCAGATCAGACGCATCGACCTCTGACTGAACACAATCTGCTCATGTGTCCTGATTATACCCGAGTAATGTGTGAAAAACGCCTTCTGCTGTGAATCCACACTGTTGTGTCTGTGTCTAGACTTGAATACATTTATTGTTTTAATGTGAAAGTAAGGTCTGATCCACGTGGACTGACCCAGGTCTGAACAGGACTAGAGCTCGGAGCTGGGCAGGAAGTTTGTGGAGAGTCTCTTTATTCAGATCGTTTTCTACTGAAGGGTTTTATGAAGAAGGCATCTGGACAAAGTTCATAATTCTAGAAGTAAGTCCCTGCTAAACCACCTAAACCTTAACCCTAACCTCCCCTGACCCTAACATCACAACAAGATGCTACAGATTCTGCAGGAGCCAAATCTCTATCCAAGAAAAGATTGGGAATGATTTAGGTTATAATTTAATTGTACAGTAATATTTTTATTCAGTAAAGCAATGATTATCGGTTAATGTTGGATATTGGTATCAGCTAAAAAAAATCCTTTTGGCCCAACCCTAAAATAAAACCCTCTGTGTTTCTGCTGCAGGTCCATCGTGTCCTGGAGGCCATCGCCCACAGCTTCACCAAGTGGAACAAGCACATGTTGGACACCAGAGACTACCAGGTGTCCTTCACCTTCGGACCATGTGACCACCAACAGGAAGTCAGTCTGAGGGCCCACCTGCTCGAGTTCATCTCCAAAGCTGTACGAGTTACTCTCATGATGGCCACTAGAGGCTGCTCCAAATCATTCTATTTACATTCTACATTTATTCATCTACATCTGTTCTACATCTGCCTCACTCAGGTGTTACAGGTTTTAGATGGATTTGAACAGGTTTTAGATGGATTTGAACAGGTTTTAGTTTGATTTGAGCAGGTTTTAGGTGGATTTGAGCAGGTTTTAGATGGATTTGAACAGGTTTTAGATGGATTGGAACAGGTTTTAGGTGGATTTGAACAGGTTTTAGATGAATCTGAACAGGTTTTAGATGAATCTGAACAGGTTTTAGGTGGATTTGAACAGGTTTTAGATGAATCTGAACAGGTTTTAGATGAATCTGAACAGGTTTTAGGTGGATTTGAACAGGTTTTAGATGGATTTGAACAGGCTTTAGGTGGATTTGAACAGGTTTTAGGTGGATTTGAACAGGCTTTAGGTGGATTTGAACAGGTTTTAGGTGGATTTGAACAGGCTTTAGGTGGATTTGAACAGTGGAGACAGAGAATGGAGTGTTTTTGATTCACAAAGAGCCCACTCTGATTTTCCAATACTAATTAATAATAAATATTATTTAAATAATTTTTTAATATTATACAGAATATGTTTTTTATTCTTATTTCAGGGTTTTACAATCCGTAACACTCGGGTTCATCACATGAGCGAACGAGCCAATGAGAACACGGTGGAGCATCACTGGACATTCTGCCGCCGAACGCACAAAGTCTTCAACTGAACCCAGAGACGGACAGACGTCTGGACTTTATCTGAGACGAGCTCGTGGAGCCACTGTTTCTGAACTGTTCTCTTTGTACAGCATTGTTTAAGTTATTTGTAAAGAATTCTGTTGTCAGTGTTATTTTTGTCCCGGGCTAAAGCTTGTGTGGAAACCCCCTTATACTTTTTAAGGCGGTTGGCATAACTGGACTTTGTCTTCATAACCCATGTCTCCGGGCCACTAGAGGGCAGGTTTGAGAAGTGACTAGGTCCTTTTTTCTCTTTGGAGGGAGGGGGGTCAGACTGATATTTCACAAGCCCACAATGTAAATTATAGGCCACAGTTTCAACATTAATTTAATTACTACATATATATTGTGAACGTAACAAAACCATAATCGGAGTGAGTAGGACTGGACCTGTGTTCTTTATGTCCAGGACTCTCCGTAATCTCAGTGTTGCTGCTGTTACAGCTGAAAACTCCACTTCATAAAGATATGATTTTGAAAAAGCAGGGTTTTAAGTGCTTTTGTAGCAATCTTGGGATATTCTGCCTTGACTTTATTCCAGTGTTGTGAAGTTTTATTTTTAATTTTTATTTCCTTCATGTTTTTTTTGGCTTATCTTTTAATGTAGGTGCCTGGTTTGTATTTGGAGAAGCAGTTCGGATGCTTCAGAGCCTCGTATGACAGAGAGCAGGCTTGGGGCTCGTGTATCGTCTGTTGCTGCGATGAGCTCGTGGTTTAAGTTGGACTTGTATTTTCCTTTAAATGCAGCTTGTCTTTTGCCTCTCCCTCTGATCAAATAAGCTACGATATAGTCAAGAAGAAAAGAGCCTCCGGCAGAAGTTTTCAAAATAAAACACTTGGAATATTACCATTGTTTATAAAATGAAAATTAAATAAAATACTGATGAAAGGTGTGTTTTTCAGACCGGTGGTTGGGGACCCCTTCTATAGAAGCCAAAAAGTAAAGCTAGACAAAAGAGAAGTAAACTTGTCAGTAGTCAAGAGCAAAGTTCTCTCTGATAACGCCCTTCTGGGGGTTTATTACTAACTCCTTTGTGTGCAGTTGTGTGCACACTCAGGCAGCAGACGTTTAGCAGACAATGGCTAAAAACACAACAGATTCTGCACAAAGTCAAATGTCTGTGAATGAAGTGTGCTGTCAGTGAGTGGGTCGAGAACATTACAGAAAGGTTCTATTTTTCAGCTGCGAGTATTTATACCCACATTTGGGCGATGGCTGATGGAGGCTAGACTTTGGACTATGTTCTGTTGGACAAGTGCCACCACATGGAGGCGCCAGAGTTTTAGCAGGTTAGCATAGGGTGTGTGGTAAATGTCAGTTAGTTGCATGTTCTCGTAAAGCTTTTGAGGTTTCGGTTGAAATAAACACTTGGGTTGTTGTAAGAAAACTGTTAAAGTGTGGCTCAATTGTAGTTTATCCCCAAAGTAATTTGTGATGTTGCTCACCATTTCCCCCAGTGGCCACTTGTGGTATTTACGAAAAAATAGTTTGTGACCCTGAAAGGATTTTCTACTTGAAAAAAACCAACTCATTATGATGTCTTCTCTGTATTGTAGCCCACAGATAACTTCAACTGAAGCTGACTGAGGCCTTGTCTCAGAGCCTTCACCGACAAATAATTCAAACAAATTCACCAAACAAAATATTATTATCTATGTGAGTGCTCACACTGGGGCTCGACGCTGGGGCTCTGTTTTAACCGAGACATGGAGCTTGTTTTCCTGTTTTGTCATGTTATTAGCAGACAATACAATCTTTAATATTAGATGTTTTTATTGTGTCAAAGTGAAATGATGTATGTTAAAATGATCTGATAAAAATGCTGTAAATAAGAGTAACTTTTGACCTTTTGTTTACTGCAGTTCCTTGAGTGTCCACTGGGTATTTAGCAACGTCATTATC
The DNA here is from genome assembly GCA_024416835.2 of Perccottus glenii. NCBI lineage: Eukaryota > Metazoa > Chordata > Actinopteri > Gobiiformes > Odontobutidae > Perccottus > Perccottus glenii. The sequence continues at coordinate 31,618,598 of CM044554.2, forward strand.
TCACACTACGGGGTTTACACATGTACTTTAAATGTCCAATAAAGCTGAATAAAAGCTCATACTACACTAATATGTTTCCCTCTTTCTCTGACACGGTCTGTAAGAGAATTTTGAGAGAATTTGGAGCACAGTGATGGACTGAAGAGACTTAAGCAGGAGAGGCTTATAACCACTACAGGCCCGGAGACAGCTGAACAGTCAACACAGAGAAGTAGTCTGGGTTTGCATTCATATGAAGTTTCTAAAGCTTAACAGTAGATCAGTGAACATGCAAGGCCATGTCTAAAGGGACGGCACTCACTTGATAGAGACTAAAGCTGGAGCTGAGTTATCCAATAGATGTGTGAGTGACGTCTGTCTAAGATTACAGGCTGTTCTGACCTGAGTGCATTGTAAAGGAGATAGGCCCTGATTTAGGTTAAGGACACTGTGAAGCTAAAGTAGATCTAAAATTCCCCAACACGGACAAACACTGTGTGTTCATAAGAATGTGTGTCTGAATGCCCTTGGATCTTTGTTTTTGTGATTTGTTTACTTTATTGAATGAACAAAGACTCAAATTAGACTTTTATAAAGGTTATGTGGTAAATATCTGACTAAACAATACATACAACTTAATTTTAAACCAATGTATATTTAGATTTTTATTATATTACTAAACTAAACCAAAGTATACCTTCAAAATAAGTGAGCTTGTATGGTTCAGTTGCACGCTCAACACTCCATCTAGTGTTAAAAGTGTGTAGCTACAACACTGTTTTAGGCAGACCTTAAAAATTGGTATTTTACTACAAAGACATTTTTAGAAAAGTCCGTCTTATTTAAAGTAAACAGATGCCACATGCCTTTAACGCGCCGATGATTTTACAGCCGCTCGCTCCCCGCCCCCACCCTCGGCTCGGCGGCTTCACAAACCCCGCCTCCTGCGCTCTCCCCTCGGTCTGGCTCTGTCAACCACTCCGCTGTTGTTGCAGCCATTTTACCGTGGAGCCGTGGAACAGCGACCGCCGGAGGATGCCCAGACAACACCGCTGAGAGGTACGACAGCCTTTTTAATCACATACTTCCATCCATGTCCTTCACAGCGGCGTTTATCGGTCCGTGACGCCATTTAAAGCCAAGAACCGGGGCGTATTCCGCCAAGGGGGCTCCTGGACGTGAACTGACCGCCCAAAGAGGCTCATATCTGGGAGCGCGTTCAGCGAGGAGAGCCTCTGTGTCGCTGGCAGTTAACAAGTCTGAGTGAAAAATGGCGACGTCTCTTTACAAAGCGCTAAAGTTAGGCTTTAATCTTCTCCTTGTGTTCTCAGTTTAAAGCGACGTGACACCGCTCAGGGCCACGTTGTTTGAAATTGAAGATGATGAATGTGTCGCGACGGACAAGGGGGCGCTGTGGAGCCTCAGACGACGTAGATTAGCGAATTTACGTAGTTAGCCGTTTTCTGAACGTGTATTTCGAAAATGTTCAACGTGGAGGCAATTTCTGGATATTTCTTTGTTGTAAAAACGGACTTGTCAACAATACTTCCCTTATAGCAGCCTGGGTCTTTTGTCTGTTATGCTCAGTTAAATGGTGTTGTCGGAAACTTTGCGTAAATCTTTTTCTTTTCAGTTGTTAAAAGAACTGCTAGACACTGACCCATAAAGCTATTGCAGAGGATTTTACTCTTGTTTTGAATGTTCAAGGTTAGAGTAATGTTTTTTGCTGAATAGTGGCCGTTTAAGCGAAGAACACAAGATTGTAGCTGTTTTTGTTTTTGTTTTGAAGCATTGGTCTCATTGACAATTATGGAAGTTTCTGGTTCCTTTTGTGTTTTAGCGCAGTGTTAAAAAATGTTTGCGTAAGTTCCCAAAATCTATGTTAGAAATGTCGTCAAAAAGATAAATTTAGCAGTGTATTTTTTTTGTGTTCTTTTTTATTTATTTATTTATTTTATCACAGTACAGTATTATTCACAGTACGAATAATTTGTAGATATTCTGAAGTGGGTTTTTCCTAGCATGTCCAGCCCAAGCCTCTCCCATGGAACCTCTAAAATGGTCCTCGTGTAAGGGCGCCGCCATACGGTGATTTTACAGCGAAATACAGCGATATACCTCCGTCCACCAGAGGGCAGGCTCCAAAAGCGTAAATATAAGAAGAAACCCAATGGCGACTTTACAAGAGTAAAACTCATGTTTACAGCCTGGTACAAAAGATGGCTCCGGTCTCTAGAGCTAAGTTTTTACTACATGACAACTCATGTAGGGGGTGAATTTTTGATTAATATGTTTGTTTATGCTATATAAAAACTATTGTTTTACTATGGAAAAAGCCCGGATGTAACGGCCATTTTATTGCCCATTCGTAATGACAATATTGGTGAATAGGGGACCAAAGGGCGGATATCATCCATATTTATACTATCTATGGTCCAGCCGCAAATAACTCTTCCTTTCTTTGCAAAGAAGTTGGTCTGGTGCCCTGATGCTTGCTTTCGACTTCAAGGGCGGGGTTTACAAGAGGAACATTAACCATTCAGAGAAACGCCAGATGTGACGGAAAATAAGGCATAACCACACAGCCGGTTGTCAACAAGGAAGCCACGTTAGCGTCCCGAGTTAACATGGGCTGCAGTAGAGCGGACACCAGAGTGGTTTCATGGTTTTTATACTTTGTTAGTTTTTCAAAACTGTGGCGAGAGCAGAAATAAACGGCCTCTCGGTAGCAGTGTCCGCCATGTTGAATGTTTTGGACAAGCCGAGTTACTTGTGAATAGTGTTGCTTTCGTCAACGAAAATTATGACTAAATATATCGTCGACAACGAACCTTTATCACGTGGCAAACGAGCGAGACGCAACGTAAATGCTGATCATGTGACAATAACTATAATAAAATGTATAATGCATTATCGTTGACGAATAAAAACGAGACTTAATGTGGTTTACAAAATAAAAACTATGCTAAAATGTCTCTTCATTTTCGTTGACCAAAATGAGACGAGACTAAATGTTATAACCTTATTTCGTCTCGTTTAGTCGTAGTATTTTTGCAGTAATTTCTGTTTCCTGCTGTGTCTCCCTTTCGGGAGGCTGCATCAGGTTGCACTGCGCAGACGCAGGCGACGTCACTTCCTCAAGCCTCACTCGCGGCATTATTTTGATATTTAGACTGCGGTGAGTGTCATGGGGCGAAATGCGGCCACAAAATCACAGGAAAAAACACCACAAACCTTAAGAGACATCTCAAGGCATTCCATAATGAAATTGAGGTAAGTCAAAAGACATTAACATAACGTTACTTTCTATATTAGAAAGCTCATGCCAAGCCAACTCATGAGGCTGTGGTTAATGTGTCTCATTTTAACGTTAGCTTTAGACGTTAGCCACTGGAGCTGAAAACGACTGAGACAAACGTGTGTGTGTGTGTGTGTGTGTGTGTGTGTGTGTGTGAGAGGGCGTACTCACACTAGGCACGGTTGCCATGAACCGGGCCCGAGTACGATTGTCCCCACTCCCCTTCTGGCCTGCACTCACATAGGGTTTCAGCATTCGTGCCGGAGCACGCTTACGTCATTATGGTGCGACGGTTTCGGGATAAACAGGAAGAGCGGCGCTCTCTGAACACAACGGAGTCCTTCGCTCTGTTTTATTTGTGAATAATTTTGTGTCGTTTGGTCCACGGTGGTCCACAGCCCTCTCACAGCCTGTTGTTAAACAGATTTGTCGCCTTAGTGGCGCGAAAATTTTCACGTAATCGTTCTGCTCGTATGAGGAGGTTTGCAAGGTACCAGCTGAAGTGCAGCAAGGACTTTGCAGCTTTGATTACGGACTACAGTTCCCGAGAGTTTTTTCCAATTCATCCTTGTTTGAGATGGTGTATATTTCAGGAGGAAAGTTTTCATTACATACTTCTGTCATACCGCTACTACATTCAGTGCATGTATAATTACTGTACATATTAGTTTACTATGACTTATTTTTGTGCTGTTATCAATAAATTCATATTGTTCATTTCAAGAACAGTGCAGGAGTTATTTGCGAATAACACACAAAACATAATATGATGCCGAAAAAAGTTTTAATCATAAACTCAGGAGCACTTCTCACATGAAAAAAAAACCAGTACTTCACAGAACACGACCATGTGCAGTGGTGAAACAAAATAGGCTACCTTGTGTGTGTGGTGTATAATTTCTGGAAGTGTGTGGTATATATTGTAGAGGTTTGATGTCAAATTATAAAGTGTAGAGGTTTGAGGTAGTGTTAGGTTAAAGTGCATAGTAAATATATGCTACGGTATATTAAACTATATTAAACGGCACTAAATACTGTGCCCGCAGTTTTTTTACCTTCTCTCTACATTGCTCGGCAGTTCTTTGATATCCATGACAAGAAGATAGTCACGGATTTTTCTAAATGTATCAGAGTTTTTATGAGTTTTGTCCAGCTGCTCCTGTATGCTCTCATCTGCCCAAATTTCCAGCAAGCATTGCACCTCTGCCGTAGACCCCGCCGTGTTGGTTTTGGAGCATCGCAAGTCCGTGACGTCATGCGTCCTGTTCCATGCTCCAGCACGGTTGGCGCTCACACTACATGCGAACCGCGCCCGAGCCCAACTAACCGTGCTCTGGCCCACCTCTTCCAAGCGGGCCAGGGCCTGCTAATCGAGCCGCGCCCGGGCACGGTTCGGAGCACTCACACTAGTCAAACGAACCGCGCTTTGGTGGTCAAACGCGCTCGGGCACGGTTCAAACTGGCTAGTGTGAGTAGGCCCTGAGAGAGAAGTGGGTTCTTAGTTCCTGACTGACTGACATCCCTTGTACTTACACTATATTGAATGGGTTAAATAGAATTGCATTACCAAAAAGAGGCTAAAATACAATTTTCATTGACAAAAACTTGACTAAAAATGTCATCAGTTTTCGTCGACTAAAACTAGACGAAAATAGTCATGGATAATTCTGACTAAAATAAGACTAAAATGCTCAGACTTTTAGTCGACTAAAACCAGACTAGACTAAAAAGAGTATGAACGTGACTAAAACTAATAAAAACTAAAATGACAGCTTGACACAAAGACTAGACTAAAACTAAAATTAAAACAGGCCGCCAAAAACAACACTACTTGTGAATGACGTGGCAAACCACACCCAGCTGCAGACAAAGGGCTTGTGATTGGTCAGTCTGGTATACCAGGCAGGGTTTCTCTTATTTGTCTCTAGAATTGTGTTTTTTCCATTCAGTTTAATACTTTATCTAAAAGGAGGGTGATTGCATTTTATTTAGTGAGGTGCAGTATCTCAGTGGTAAGAGCGGTCGTCCTTCAATCGGAAGGTAGGCGGTTCGAATCCCGCTCTCCCCGCAGTTCATACTGTCGTTGTGTCCTTGGGCAAGACACTTAACCCACCTTGCCTACAGTGGTGTTCCAGCTGTGACACTGGTGAATGGAACCTTAATGTAAGTCGCTTTAAATGAAAAGCGTCATCTATAAATGTTACACTGGTGAATGTAAGTCGCTTTGGATAAAAGCGTCTGCCAAATGACTAAATGTAAATGTAATGTATTTAGACTATTCGAAGCGCTAATGCACTGTAAAGCATTTGTTTAACGCTGAATAACTAAAGCCTTTGGTAACACTGTGTCCAGACAGGGGGCGCTCAACAGCTTCAAATGACAAAGGTTTAACCAATTCATGTAGAAAGCTGTTTTTAATTAATGAAATGTGAACTTGTTAACCAGTGTTTAGTCAAGCATTCAGCCCTTCTGGTTTCAGTCCGTGGTTAAATATTGTTTTGGAGATTTTCCATAAATCCTTGTTTAAAATGGCCGACATGAATCCTGTGGGTTTTTGTTCAGTACCTGGGGCTGTTGGTTGTAAAGCTATTTCTGACAGATTTTATGCAAAAGAGGAGCCTTTCCTGGTCAGTAATGTTGAATTCTTTGTTAACCCCCCAAAGGGAAAATTCAGTTGGTCTTTTCAGATAAAAAAAAAGCAAATGGATTTCGTCTTCATCTGCCATAGACTGTTTAAAGTAGAGTCTGATGGAAGTGGAGAAGGAGATATTAACATGTGGTTAGAACAACATGAGCCACAGGGGGCTCGCAAACTTTCCTGGTCATTGTCGTTTCCCATTTAGCTGTTTCGGAAAAGTTCTAGAAATCCCTTCCACAAATGTTTCTTTTTTTTGTGAGGAAAAATACATTTTGAAAGAGCATTTCCCTTCACAAAAGGCTTTTGTGTTTCAGCTCAAGGTTAAATTCATCCAACGGGGTCGCGGGTGATTGGAGCCTATCCCAGTCTTAGGCGGGGTACGCCCTGAACAGTGACACTTACTGTATGTTAATGCAGTGTTAATTATTCTTTAGGCTTTAATCAGAAGGCTCGACAGATGTGTGTGTTACAGGAGTCTCACGGAAACTAGGGCTGGGCGATATGACCTAAAAATATTTTTATTTGATTTTGTTATAATAATTTTATTATTATAATTGTTTATATTGTTTATAGTTACTGGGTGCTCATAGTTCTCTGCAGGTCATTTCAAATCATGTCATGTCCTCCATGTTAGTCCAAGCATGGAGTAGACATAACTAGAGACATGGCTTGCCATGGGACTTCTGCACCTGGAGCTGGGGCCTTGGGGAGTGTGTATGAGAGATGCATCTCCTACTGACAGCCCCCACTGCATTGATATAAAATCTCATGTTTTGTTTACTTCTTTAAGCAAAACGCACTCTGTACCTTTTGATACGTGTCTTTGCTTCATTCTTGCAAGAATGAAACCTGGCCTTTCGCTTTTTACAATATAATCTGTCTCCGTGTCTCTCTGGATAACATAAGATTATAGAATTCTTATAACAGATTTACAAATTTTTTTTCTTACTTAAGAAAAGCAATAAGTACAAACGGCAGACAACTTAAAGCAAATTTTGCTTTTATTTAAAAGCAAGACAAATGTAACCCCCACTGAAGTACTTGCGGCTGGGTAGCTCATATCTGGGGTCTAAGGTTTTAATCAAATGAATAAACCCAGTCTTCTCCACTGTATATATGGGTACCATGTCTTTGGCTCTGTGCAAAGTGACCGCTTTAGTGATTGTTCTCCACCGTGCCCCTTTCCTGTCATATGCCATGCCGTTTGAAAAGGATTTGGCTACAGTTAGCTGTTTTTTAGCTAAGGTTTGTTGGTCACTGCTGGTTTGTTCGTCTCGGAGAGACTGGCATTTTTCATATTCGGCTGGATGTCTCCGTTTCATGTGTTGGAATAGGTTTGTGGTGCTGCTGCCTTTGACTGCGATGGGCTTTAGGCAAATGTTGCAGCGTGGGATCTCTTGATCCACATCTGTCGCAGCAAACCCATACCAGTTCCAAACAACAGATGATTTTCTTTCTTGGGAACAAACTTCCCACTTTCATCGGTAGCCATGTTGTCGCTTTCTGTTGCTGTTTTGTGTGTGCTATAATGTTGTTGTTGTCGTCGCTTGCCGTACTGCTCTGCTGTGTGAAACTAACACTACGGAAGCTCCGGAGAGCCAAAAATGCACCTTTTTTAAATCGCCCGCCACAAAAAAAATTGAATTAATTCATTCAATCGATTTTTCACCCAGGCCTAACTGAAAAGTTTCTTGGAAGGGAAATTTAAAGAGAAATCTTTGGAAAACATCTGTGAATGAAGCCTACAGTTCAGTTGCACACTGATGTTTTTAGCCAAAAGCTGTGCCTTTGGTAGGGATGGGTATCGTTAAGGTTTTTAACGGTATTAATACTCTTACCGATACTGCTTAACGGTCCGGTACTTTAACGGTATTCTTATCGGTACTTTGTGTTGTGTGTGTGTTTTTTTAAGAACAAATTTAGAACAGAATTAACATTTCTGTATTTTTTTTATGTAAAATGAATAAAACAATTATTTGTAGTGCAAGAAACAGCCATGTTTGAACAAATAGCTATTATACAAAAAACTAATGAATGTAAAACAAATGAAATAAACCATATTTTTCTGATAAAGAACATACAATGGTACAAAGCAACATGGGTGGGGCATGTAGGCAAGCTGCAAAATGACTCTTTAGCCATTCTTTTGAAGAAGGATTAACATATTTGCCTTTATATATATATATTGTAAACTAACTTGAAGTGCTGTGCATTTAAGTTAGCCAAATAAATGTTTACATTTACATACTGATTTTTCTTTTTTTGGAATTTTAAAAACAAGTAGAAAATATGTTGATTTCATTCTCTCATTTCTCCCAAAAGAAATCAACAGAATTTCTACACAAGGTTAACAAACCAGGGAGATTTTACATTTATTTTAAATGACGTGAACAACGTTCAACATGATTTTAGCGTACATACCAGACGTAGATGGGGCAACAACCAGAGACGAGCTAGCTAGGCAGTCTAAAACTTTGCATTTCTCTGTCTGCACATAATGCACTTTTGAAAGGTGCTTAGACAGATTGCTTGTCTTTCCGCCATTACATGCAAACATTTGTTGCACTTATGACAACTCTTAAAAAAAGTGTAACCACACTTTGGAACGTTATGCTCTCTCCGACATTGTCACTCTTTGTATTAAGCGAGAGTTTTCGTACTGTTGTGCGTGCGCCGCGCTCGTTGTGTTGTGTGTGTGTGTGTGTGACAGAGCGCTGTGACAGACAGCCTCCGCGGCGCGCATGAAAGATCTCGCAGATCTCACTGACAAACATCTTAATATGATCCACATTAGAAATGTTTGGTGAGATAAAATGTGCACGATAACATTATTAAGCAAAAATACATAGTACATTAATTTTTTCCCCTCCAGTACCGAAAGCAGAACCGATAGCATCAGATCTTACTGATACTACGGTCTTTCATAATTTAGCCCCGGGGCCAGTTTAATACCGGGTTTCGATACCCATCCCTAGCCTTGGGTGTTCTGTTCTCGTAGGTGTTGCTCATTTTTGTCATTTTTAAACTGGGTACCCACTGTCTACTGGTTTGGATCCTGATAACTCCACTGAGAAACTCTGTACACAATTATTTCTTAGCTAAGATCTGTGGTGTTTACGAGGAGCAGAATAATTAAGAGATCCTTGTATTCCATTGAGTTTAAGTCTAGACTATAATATTGTACATGATGCACCTTTTTAAAATAATATCCGTCTCCAGAAGCCGCTGAACCCTTAAACCCAACCCAGAGAAGCTCAGAGGGTTTCAGATGAAGTAGGTTTTCCTCTGCCTCAGATTCTCGTGGGTACCATCTCCAGCTCAAACTGATATCAGCTGCGTTGAGAATTTCTGGAGTCGCAGGAATTTCAAGGCCGCTTTGCCCCAATCTCCAGACGACGAGACAAAAGCTTCTCTGTCAGACGTCTGCCCCATATTTCAGTCAAACGGACGGGAAACTGCTCTGCTGCACTCAGGTCTGCTGGGCTTTTCAAAACAACACTTCCTGTTCCAGAGCTGCCTCCATTTCACATTTTACTGCCTTTAGGCTTTTTTCTGTAAAGAAGCAAGTTTTAGAGTAAAAGAATGGAGTTATCACACACTAACATTAATCACATTTATCCATTGGTTTAGATCAACAGCTGTTAATAAACCTGCTCAAATCCAACTGAAACCAGTTCAAATCCAACTGAAACCAGTTAAAATCCAACTGAAACCAGTTCAAATCCAACTGAAACCAGTTCAAATCCAACTGAAACCTGCTCAAATACAACTAAACCCACTTGAAATGCAACCAAAACCTGAAAATGTCTTTTGAGCGACTGGGACAATCCCGTTACTGTCCTAACAGATGGACCAGAGCCCATCCCCCGCCTCGACTCTCCTGGTCACACCTGGCTCCGACACGTGACCAGCTGTTTACAACACACGCCCTCCTCCCCCAATCCTTTTTCAAATGAACGCCTCTGATTTGTCTAAACACTGGCCTTTCTCGTCACGCGATGGGGGAGCCAGTCAAAATCTCAGCTTCGGAGAAGTACTGCACTGAAATTTTACATTTACAAATACTTACGGAAAGTGTACGGTTTATGTAAAAAAAAAAAAATATATATATATAGATATATATATATATATATATATATATATATATATATATATATATATATATATATATATATATATATATATATATATATATATATATATACCACTGAGCTACTGCTCAGTGGTATATATATATATATATATATATATATATATATATATATATATATATATATATATATATATATATATACCACTGAGCTACTGCTCAGTGGTAGAGCGGCCGTCCTTCAACCGTAAGGTAGTAGGTTCGATTCCCGCTCTCCCCACAGTTCATACTGTCGTTGTGTCCTTGGGCAAGACACTTAACCCACCTTGCCTCGTATGAATGAGTTAGAATGTTGATGGTGTTGGTCGGAGAGGCGCGGAATGGCTGCCACGTCTCTGTCAGTCTGCCCCAGGGCAGCTGTGGCTACAGATGTAGCTTACTACCACCAGTGTGTGACTGTGGAGTGAATGAATAATTAATATGTAAAGCGTCCTTGAGCTCTGGAAAGGCGCTATATAAATAAAACTATATATATATAAAACTATATATATATATGATTAATGCATTCTGGGTCATGCTGCTGTGGAACTGAAACAAAGACAGAATCTTGCATGTTTTCCACAAATGTCATAAACTGTTACTTCAACGGGAATAAATAATAACGGGAATCATCTAAAAAAAAAAATCTTAAAACCTTATCTAGACTTTTTAAAAGATAAGAATCTTCAGTCATTTTGTCTAATCGCAGCTCGCTTCAGGAGAAGGTGCGCTCCCATTGGTCGACACTGATGTCAATAAGGAAGTAATGTCTGCCGATTTAAACAAAGTGTATATTCAGCTCTAGATACGACTTTTAACAACGGAAAGAGAAAAACACAAATGGAACGTAGGCAACTAGGGATGCACCGAATGTTCGGCCACCAAAATAAAAATAAATATAAAGAATAAATTTTGCCGAACAATGACGTTTTTAATGACGCAATCAAATAACCCGCGTAGAGTGAGAGGCGCGGGCTTTATAAAGCAAACATGTCAGCAGTGTGGAAGCACTTTAAAGTGTCAGAGAAAGAGGCAAAAACGGCCGTTTGCAGACATTGTTCTGCTGAATTGTCCAGAGGGGGTGCATCTGCAAAAACGTACCTACTTCAAGTGAAACAGACCACGGAGTGAAAACAACTAAAAGTGCGCTCTTAGAAGCTGTCGGCACACGATTTAGTCAGGCGGACTCAGAACCCCTGTACTGCATCGCGACTGTGCTTGATCCACGCAGTGTTGTGCCTGAACGCGTTCATTGAACGATAGTTCATGAACTCGTTCATATTTTGGGTGAACTGAACGGGCTGTATTACTGCCTGATGTACGTTACTGTGAACTCGTTCATTCTGGTGTCTGTGAACGGCATGCTCTCTAAGGTTAACGTTCAATAGGTGCCAGATTTCTATAGAGCCTTCCAGGCGAAAACCCGGCTAAAACACACCGCAAACGGGTCTTAATATGTAGCGGAAAAACACCAAACCTGGCAACACCAGCCACCTGTGTCGCACCGCCGTCCACGCATGCGTCATCAAAAAAAAAAAGATGGCACGCAGATAGGCTACTTGTATGGGAAATTAATTTAAGATTTTATTTATATTTTGGATTATGGTAACACTTTATAAGTAGTTTCTATTTTTAACATTAACTAACAATGAAAACCCCTTATTAACAGCATTTATTAATCTTAATGTTAACATTTACTAATACAGTATTAAAATTAAGTATCACATTTGTAATTTTTGAATTAAAAAGTATCAAAAGTGGTAGGCCTATTTGTTAAAATTGTGAATGCACTCATACTAACATGAACTAAATATTTTTTATTATCTTACATTAAGGAAGATTAATAAATACCATAACAAATGTATTGCTCATTGTTAGTTAAATAAATATTTTGAAATTGTATTTTTGTTATTTGATTTTTTTTTTATCTGAAAAGCAACACAAAATTAGTAAAAAGCAAATTTTTACTATTTAATTATTGTAATGGTGAAAAAAATTGGCAAAATAAATGGAAAAAATGTGACACCGCGTTCGGTATTCGGCCTTCGGCCAAGCATTTCATTATTATTCGGCTTCAGCTTCAGCCAAGAATTTCATTTCGGTGCATCCCTATAGGCAACGTAAAACCGGGATAAATATTGGCTTCAATCACGAGGAGTTCTGAAGCCGGAGCTTTTGTACACCACTTAGTCCTTGCATCCTTTTTAAAACATGGATTGAAGTTCAGATTGTGTCTATTGTTTGGTGAGTAAACGGGACACAGAACACCAAACGGATCTCTCCGTAAAAGACGCAATGCAGATTTCTTTCAGACGCTCTCCTCTGTTGTGTTCTTTCCAGCGTATTGTTTCCTTGTTTTTTCTCGGCTCTGTTCAGGCCCAGACTTTGACTCACTGTTGAAACTCGATCTTCTGAGTCACAGCTGCGTTCAGCTTTAATTAAAACCCACAGAGGGGCAGTTACTGATTTATTCAGCTCTACTCCAGTCCTTGGGGGAAGAAGCTGTAGTTCCTGACTGGCCACTAGGGGCAGGCTACAATCACACTGTCAACATCAACATACCAACAATTCATCCACTACAGGGACGTATCAGATCGTATTGCTCGGATCCAACCTCAGCAACAGGCGCCCGACTCAACTGGTGTTAGTGTTCATTCATTCAGTTGTAACAACCTGAAAGAGTGAGGTTTTGAATAGGGCTGGGCGATATGGCCAAATTGTCATACACCGATATAGCTCATTTGATATCCCGATAACGATATACATAACGATATAGCAATTTTTCTGTTAATTCAGTTTATGAATAGTCTATACAAAATTGCATTGTGAAATGCAGTTTGAAATGATATACAAAACAAAAAAGGTAGTATGGACTAAATTAATTTTATTTAGAACCTTTTTTGCAAGCAAGACTGTTAGTAATGTTAACACCTGCCATTAAAATATTTCAACATATAGCAGCAACTTTAGTAATGTGTTTTCGGCTGGGCATTTCATATCTCGGATCGAGTGTTTGCACCAACTCACAAAACCCGCGTTTCTCAACCGTGTAGATTGGAACCATATCTTTGCAGATATGCTTGGCAACAGCAGAAGTGATCTCCTTCCATCTGCGGGAGCTATGGCTATATGGTGTGCCACGCGTAAAAGCCTGTTGCAGCGTCTGTGTCTGGAGTTTGTTTTGAGCGCTTACGCCACCACTCGACGCTGCTTTTGCAGTTTTTGCTCGTTGACTGTCTCTGTATTCTTTTTCGTGGTTCTTGCGCAGGTGATAAAATAAATTTGTAGTGTTGGAATCCGTTGTTGGCACTGGGAGCCGGCAAACTTAAAATTAAAATTGGTAAAATTCTGCCGTAAACGCCTTATTGTGGCGTAAACGATAGAGCCTTATATAAAATGATAGACATTTTCTATCGTCCAGACGATATATTTCGTCATATCGCCCAGCCCTAGTTTTGAACATGTGTTATAATCATTTATAATTTCCTATGGTTAATAATTACTGGTTGCTCCTCTTCAGGTCATGTCAAATCTGATCATGTCATGTTCTTCAGGCTAATCCAAACATGAACATAGACATAACTCACCATGGACTGAATCCTGCAGCTGGGAACTTGTGCTGAAGTGAGTGTTTGAAAGATACACCTCCTACAGCCTTTACAACATAATATAAAATCTTATGAATTGTTTACTTTTTCAAGCAAACTTCATCCTGTTCCATTGTTACATGTTTGTGCTTTGCTTCATTCTTGCAAGAATTAAACCTGGATTAATTAAAGATGGATTGGGACAGGTTTTAGATGGATTTAGTTGGATACAAAATGTTGGTCCCAAGATGAGACCTTGAGAAACACTGCCTTTTTAAATGAAGATATTTTGTTTTTCAAATCCATTCAGAAGAAAAGTTTAAAGCTTTAACCTTTTTTGCTCTCTTAAATTCTAACTGGTGTGGGTCATCACTGTAAAACCCCAATTAGACATAGATACAGTGCCATTGCCGATTTCCTCAGTGGAAAGTGCAGAACTGCAACAAAATAATTCCCATGTCTGATACAAGAACACTCGCTTTGTTAAAGAGACACCAGTCTTTCTCCACTGCATCACACAGGGCCAGAACCTGAACGAGTCCGACTCTCTGGAGTTAACAGAACCAAGTACTGTCTGCTCAAGCTGATGCTGCATTCATGTGTCCTTAGTATTTTACAGCTCTAAGCCTTTGTTAAAAAGAGAGAGAAGCTAACGTTAAACTTGACTCGTTCGTAGAGTTAAATGCTAATACAGTCTTTAGTTCAGTAATCGAGACGGTAACAGACCGATTTTACGAGTAAAAAAAGACAAACGAGCAAACAACACATTCTTTACTTGGTTACATCATAAGCTCCGGTAAACGGTGCCTATTCTTTTAAACTTTTACAACATGAGCAGAGCAAATAAGAGTCAGAGGAAAAGCTTAACTGTCCCTAAACACTGTTCTTTGTATTTTTCTGTGTCCGGGTGTTACTCCATGTGTCCTGAGCGCGCTCAGTCCTGTGTCCGGTTCGGGAGCGCGCTTGGTCCTGTGTCCGGTTCGGGAGCGCGCTCGGTCCTGTGTCCGGTTCGGGAGAGCGCTGAGTCCTGTGTCCGGTTCGGGAGCGCGCTCAGTCCTGTGTCCGGTTCGGGAGAGCGCTGAGTCCTGTGTCCGTAATAACTGCCCCCTTTAGTCGGAGTAAGGTGTTTACTGCAGTTTAAAACTGGTTTTAGTCGGACTAATTCTACCTGCAGGTGAACATCCTGAAGGTGGAAACTGCTGCAGCCTCTGAATTCACAGAAACAGAAACACTCTTCTACAATTTACTGCAGGATTTTGAGACTTCTGAGGAGTGTGTCTCGAGGGAAAAGGCAGTTTGACGGAGCTGTAACTTGACACCAGTGAACGGCCGTGGCTCATTATCACGAGCTGAGCCCAGGCCGAGCCCTCGCTGAACCAGGGCTTGGGTTGTCATAGAAACGGGCGCCTCAGGAGGTCCAGGGGTGGGGTGGGGGGGGGGGGTCAGAATCAGGAAAAAGGAGGGAAACTAACAATAGAAGACTATTGTGACTCGGGGCTAAACCAGGACTAAAGCAGGATTATCTTGAAACTAAACTTTAGACTTGACTATAGCTGGACTAACTCTGTCACTGGAAATCAACCAGTTCTTTAAACAGGACTAAACCAGATCTAAAACCACAAACAAACCTAGACCAACTACAAATAAATAAATATATAATTCTATTTATTTAAACCCCAAATAGTTTTTTTGTAAAAACAATCATTTGTGAAAAGTAAAAAATATTGATCTTTTTCTAATGGCGCTTTTCCACTACACAGTACCAGCTCGACTCGCCTCGACTCGGCTCGCCTTTGTTTGGTTTTCCACTGCGTAAAAGTTGTACCTGTACCTGCTTCCTGGTACTTTTTTTCAGACACCTCCGGCGAGGTTCTAAGCGGGCTGTGGCGATACTAAATTGTGACGTGAACACACGACAGACTGCTGATTGGCCAGAGAGAATCGTCACTGTTCACTGCGTCATCATTGCACGCGCCAGACGGAGTATCCTGAATAACCCCGCCATTTTTAAATAGTTTGGCCAGAGATTGCGTGATAATTTACCCAGTCCCAGACTTTAGTATTATGGCAACTCGGAAAAATGCTCCATGGTCAAACGAGGAGGTGCAGACTTTTCTTTGTTTGGTTGCCGAAGAGAAGATCCAGCGAGTTCTATGTGTGTGAGTAGCGGGTGTGTGTCGCGTAGAAGATTACGTCACGACAGGTTCTTGCGGCGTCGCTATGACGACTAGGTACTATTGTGGAGGTACTATCTGCAATGGAAAACGGAGCGAAAAGCGAGTCGAGTCGAGCTGATACTGGTAGTGGAAAAGCGCCATAAGTAACTCGGGGACAGGAAAAGTTTGGCCAGTCACATGCTCAAAAGAAGAGCACTCTCATTGGTCGACACCAGCTTGTGATGTGACGTTTCAGGAAGTGTAACAGATGCCGATAAAGTGTATTTTCAGCTGAATGTGAATTTTTTTTTTAACAGAAACAGTTCTAAAAAGAAAAACCTCAACAGAGAAAAGGGAGTCAGTTCAATCACAAACTTTAACAAGGAGGAGATATTTCGTTGCCTTGTACCTGTACTTGTGTAATGACAATAAAGTTGAATCTAATCTAATCTAAAAAATAATTGCTGTCCTGACACAGAAGTCTCTGCTAAGCTAACGTTAAGCGCTAAACTTCAGTTTGGTGTAATGTATTAGTGTTTTGGAAGAAAAATCAGTCCAATTTCATTTGTTTAATAAAAGAGAAGCTGCTGCTTTTGGGGAGAGTGGAGTGTTAAGCTTTATTTCCACTGTAGTTGTTTTATTCCACTGTAATTGTTTTAGCTCATCTTCCAACACTGTCTATATTGTCTGTATTTATTTTGTTAACAACTGCTGGAAACATGTGTGCTACATACTTGGATAAAAACTGATTCTGATATTCTGGGTTGAATCACTGACCCATGCATTGACACTTTCAAAGAACAATAATAATTAAAGCCGCAAGCGGCGATAAAGGCCCTCGCCTCCCTTGAGACCGCGGGGACACATGCACTCGGAGGATTTCATTTCGTGCTTTAAAGCGTAAACTTCACGGTAATGTCAAATAACCGGGCCTGTGCTACTGCTTGGGCCTGCTACACCACCTTGTAACCTAACTTTAGAGTTAAAGGTCTCCACAATCTCTGGTTTTCCTGGGAGCTGTCTGAACCTTTGGAAATAATAGATTATGCTTGGGCTAAGGCGAGAAAAACAAAGTACTGGCTGGAGATTTGAGATGACTCAGGAATCGCTGCACCCCCCTGTTTAAAAAGACAAAATGTAAATATAACTTGTCTAAAAGTACAAGGTTACAAGTTCCAAATGATTCTGAGGAGTTTTCTAAGACTCTAGCCTTGGCTCTGGAGGGGCCTCCTCTAAAGGAAGGATCCTGGCAATTGGTAAATGGCATTTATTTCCCAAAGAAATGGCTGCCTCTTCACAGACTCATTACGACCACAGCCACAAATCTATCAAAAAACAAATTGATAATTTTTTTTGGCACACGTGTCTAGATGATACTCACCAAATTTGGAGCTGTTTAGATGAAAAGCCTTTAGACACAAGGGGTGCAATTTAGGTGGTCACGCATACACCCAACATAGTAGATTTCCTGTTGAGTTTACGATATGGCTGTAATACATTTTTCTGTTTGCCCTGAGGTGTCCTATGGATGTACCAAGTTTCATTTTTCTACGTTGGAAAAAGTTACTTTCACTTTCCATAGGCCCAATGTATTTTGACTTTTCTAGGGTCGCCACTGAGTCATTTTTCATATTTTTTTAGCGACTTCAAATACATAAATTTTTCGCGAGCTTGAAGTCTGGGACCAATAAAAATGACTTTTAGTTGCACGTTTACTGGGTCAAATTGAGGATCATTTTGCAGAAAAATTATAATAAAAAAATATACCAAATTATAATAAAATAAAATATAACTCGAGCAAAAAAGTCTAGAAAAACGCTTGTCTATTTTACATACATGTGTTTAGCTCATTTTGCCCAAGTTTGGTGTCTGTGGAATGAAACAGCTTTTTTCTGTGTACTTTTAAAAAAGAGGTGTATTTTAAGTCGGTTCACATTTTCAATTCAAAATGGCCGCCTTCCCGTGTGTGATAGGGTGTGGTCCCCATTGGCTTTTTGTTCATAAGCCCATGGTGGATGTGTGTACCAAGTTTCATTTGCCTACGACAAACTAAAATTTTCACTTCCCATTGACTTTTTCCACATATTTGGGATGTTGCTATGGCAACACATTTATAGATAGGGGGTGGTTGTCATTGGCTTTTATGCTCGTCATGACATAAGAGATGTGTTTACCAAATTTCATGTCTCTATGACAAACTAAATTCTTGGGTCCCATTATAAGTTTGTAGGGGCGCTGGAGAGCCATTTCTAAAGATAACCTTTTATTTCCATATTTTTCTGTTCAGGTCATGAATGTGCACAAACGCCTTTTGGGTCCGACTCGATCCGAGAAGGCGTTTGAGAGTTAAGAGACATTTTATTTTCACAAAAATGGCCACCTCGTTACAGGCTTGCCACACCCATACCCGATAAGATATCAACAACAAAGTCACAACTTTGTTTGGCACATGTCTAGATGATACTCACCAAATTTGGGGCCATTTAGATTAAAACACAATGATTTGCATCTTTCTGCGCAAGTGCGAATTTAGTGGCCGCCTTTCACCCCACATGGCGGACTTCCTGTTAAGTTTAGGGTGTGACTGTCATTGACTTTTCTGTTTGCCCTGAGGTGTCCTATGGATATACCAAGTTTCATTTTTCTACGTTGGAAAAAGTTACTTTCACTTTCCATAGGCCCAATGTATTTTGACTTTTCTAGGGTCGCACTGAGTCATTTTTCGTATTTTTTTCGGGACTTCAAATACATAAATTTTTGCGGGCTTGAAGTCTGGGACCAATAAAAATGACTTTTAGTTGTTCGTTTACTGGGTTAAATTGAGGATCATTTTGCAGAAAAATTATAATAAAAAATATATACCGAATTATAATAAAAAAATATAACTCGAGCAAAAAGTCTAGAAAAACACTTGTCTCTTTTACATACATGTGTTTAGCTCATTTTGCCCAAGTTTGGTGTCTGTGGAATGAAGCAGCTTTTTCTGTGTACTTTTAAAAATAGGTGTATTTTAAGTCGGTTCACATTTTCAATTCAAAATGGCCGCCTTCCTGTGTGTGATAGGGTGTGGTTCCCATTGGCTTTTTGTTCATAAGCCCATGGTGGATGTGTGTACCAAGTTTTATTTGCCTACAACAAACTAAAAATTTCACTTCCCATTGACTTTTTCACATTTTTGGGACGTTGCTATGGCAACACATTTATAGATAGGGGGTGGTTGTCATTGGCTTTTATGCTCGTCATGACATAAGAGATGTGTGTACAAAATTTTATGTCTCTATGACAAACTAAATTCTTGGGTCCATTATAAGTTTGTAGGGGGCGCTGGAGAGCCATTTCTAAAGATAACCCTTTTATTTACATATTTTTTGTTCAGGTCATGAATGTGCACAAACGCCTTTTTGGGTCCAACTCGATCCGAGAAGCCGTTTGAGAGTTAAGAGACGTTTATTTTCACAAAAATGGCCACCTCGTTACAGGCTTGCCACACCCATACCCGATAAGATATCAAAAACAAAGTCACAACTTTGGTTGGCACATGTGTCTAGATGATACTCACCAAATTTGGGGCCATTTCGATTAAAACACAATGATTTGCATCTTTCTGCGCAAGGGGTGCGATTTTAGTGGCATGCGTTTCACCCCCCATGGCGGACTTCCTGTTAAGTTTAGGGTGTGACTGTCATTGACTTTTCTGTTTGCCCTGAGGTGTCCTATGGATATACCAAGTTTCATTTTTCTACGTTGGAAAAAAGTTACTTTCACTTTCCATAGGCCCAATGTATTTTGATTTTGTAGGGTCGCCACTGAGTCATTTTTCGTATTTTTTTCGCGACTTCAAATACATAAATTTTCGAGCTTGAAGTCTGGGACCAATAAAATGACTTTTAGTGCATGTTCACTGGGTCAAATTTAGGATCATTGGGTCGGAAGAAAAAAAAAAAAAAAAAAAAAAAATCCGAGCAAAAACAATAGGCCCTCCCGGTCATCACCGCTCGGGCCTAATTAAAGCCAGCGGCGATAAAGGCCCTCGCCTCCCTTGAGATCACAGACACATGCACTCGGAGGAGTGCATTTCAGGCTTTAAAGCGTAAACTTTACGGTAAAAGGATTCTGAGGAGTTTTCTAAGACTCTAGCCGTGGCTCTGGAGGGGCCTCCTCTAAAGGAAGGATCCTGGCAATTGGGAAATGGCATTTATTTCCCAAAGAAATGGCTGCCTCTTCACAGACTCATTACGACCACAGCCACAAATCTATCAAAAAACAAATTGATAACTTTTTTTTGCACACGTGTCTAGATGATACTCACCAAATTTGGAGCTGTTTAGATGAAAAGCCTTTAGACACAAGGGGTGCAATTTAGGTGGTCACGCATTCCACCCAACATAGTAGATTTCCTGTTGAGTTTACGATATGGCTGTAATAAACTTTTCTGTTTGCCCTGAGGTGTCCTATGGATGTACCAAGTTTTGTATTTCTACATTGGAAAAATATACTTTAATTTTCCATAGGCCCAATGTATTTTGACTTTTCTAGGGGTCGCCACTGAGTCATTTTTCGTATTTTTTTTTTTCGGGGACTTCAAATACATACATTTTTTGCCGAGCTTGAAGTCTGGGACCAATAAAAATGACTTTTAGTTGCACGTTTACTGGGTCAAATTGAGGATCATTTTGCAGAAAAATTAAAATAAAATTAAAGCCGCAAGCGGCGATAAAGGCCCTCGCCTCCCTTGAGACCACGGAAACACATGCACTCGGAGGATTGCATTTCGTGCTTTAAAGCGTAAACTTCACGGTAATGTCAAATAACCGGGCCTGTGCTACTGCTTGGGCCTGCTACACCACCTTGTAATTTAGAGTTAAAGGTCTCCACAATCCCTGGTTTTCCTGGGAGCTGTCTGAACCTTTGAAAATATTAGTTGACTTTTCTAGGGGCCGCCACTGAGTCATTTTTTGTATTTTTTTTTCGGGGACTTCAAATACATTAATTTTTCGCCGAGCTTGAAGTCTGGGACCAATAAAAATGACTTTAAGTTGCACGTTTACTGGGTCAAATTGAGGATCATTTTGCAGAAAAATTATGATTAAAAAAAATATACCAAATTATAATAAAATAAAATATAACTCGAGCAAAAAAGTCTAGAAAAACGCTTGTCTATTTTACACACATGTGTTTAGCTCATTTTGCCCAAGTTTGGTGTCTGTGGAATGAAGCAGCTATTTTCTGTGTTCTTTTAAAAAAGAGGTGTCGGTTCACATTTTCGATTCAAAATGGCCGCCTGTGTGATAGGGTGTGGTCCCCATTGGCTTTTTTGTTCATAAGCCCATGGTGGATGTGTGTACCAAGTTTCATTTGCCTACAACAAACTAAAAATTTCACTTCCCATTGACTTTTTCCACATATTTGGGACGTTGCTATGGCAACACATTTATAGATTGGGGGTGGTTGTCATTGGCTTTTATGCTCGTCATGACATAAGAGATGTGTGTACCAAATTTTATGTCTCTATGACAAACTAAATTCTTGGGTCCCATTATAAGTTTGTAGGGGGCGCTGGAGAGCCATTTCTAAAGATAACCCTTTTATTTACATATTTTTGTGTTCAGGTCATGAATGTGCACAAACGCCTTTTTGGGTCCAACTCGATCCGAGAAGGCGTTTGAGAGTTAAGAGACGTTTTATTTTCACAAAAATGGCCACCTCGTTACAGGCTTGCCACACCCATACCCGATAAGATATCAACAACAAAGTCACAACTTTGATTGGCACACGTGTCTAGATGATACGCACCAAATTTGGGGCCATTTAGATTAAAACACAATGATTTGCATCTTTTTGCGCAAGGGGTGCGATTTTAGTGGCCATGCGTTTCACCCCACATGGCGGACTTCCTGTTGAGTTTAGGGTGTGGCTGTCATAGACTTTTCTGTTTGCCCTGAGGTGTCCTATGGATGTACCAAGTTTCATTTTTCAACATTGGAAAAAAGTTACTTTCACTTTCCATAGGCCCAATGTATTTTGACTTTTCTAGGGGTCGCCACTGAGTCATTTTTTGTAATTTTTTTTCGGGGACTTCAAATACATAAATTTTTTGCTGGGCTTGAAGTCTGGGACCAATAAAAATGACTTTTCGTGCATGTTCACTGGGTCAAATTTTAGGATCATTTTGCAGAAAAAGAAAAAAAAAAAAAATCCGAGCAAAAACAATAGGCCCTCCCGGTCATCACCGGCTCGGGCCTAGTAATAATCTTTATTTTTATATAGCGCTTTTCCACCCACTGTAGTAAGCACTCAAAGCGCTTTACATACATTAAGCCGGGGGTACTCAATAGGCGGACCGCGGAGAGGCTTTGATCTGGACCGCAAGACATTATTCATAATTACAAGCACATTGTGTAAAACATATTTTTGAACCTGCACTTCTAGGACAGCTACGTCTACACGCGCAGGTCCTCAGGTTACTATGGTTACGGACAGAGCAGCGGGAAATTTTAACATGTTTAGCGTAGCCTGATAATGACTTAGAAACGACTAAAACCTAAAAGTTGAGCCTTGGCAAAACATAACGAAGATTCACTGACATTATTGCCGGAGAGGAAAAGTTTATTTTAGTTTATTCAGCTCCGTGTTAGCGGCAAAGCTGAACAACAGCCCTTTATCCTCTAGTCCCGGCTGCTTTGATAATCAGAGAATGAATCCAGAACTGAACCAGGACTGGACAGTTTTCATGTCAGGATTAAAAAGACTGGGCTCAGAGGGAAGTGAGGACGTCTAATGTGGTGAGTTGTACATTTGTCTGTCAACTTCTTTCTCTGTTGTAGGTTAGGTACTTGACGTTTGTCGCATATTTGACCTAATTTACAAACGTGAGTAATTAGCATTCACGTTCATTTGAACCTAACACATGTTTATTTGGGTGATTAGAACAGAAAAGGTGTGAAAGGAGTGTTTGGAGATG
The DNA here is from genome assembly GCA_024416835.2 of Perccottus glenii. Lineage (NCBI taxonomy): Eukaryota > Metazoa > Chordata > Actinopteri > Gobiiformes > Odontobutidae > Perccottus > Perccottus glenii. The sequence goes on from CM044554.2 coordinate 31,641,346, forward strand.
AGTGACACATGTTAAGTCTTCCTTAAGTTGTGTCAGTTTCTGTGTGAATCCTAAATCCTGTTACAGAACTAATCATAAGCATTTTAATTAAAATGTTACCCCACACAGGGAAAACACAGGAAATAAATATTTCTATTCTAAATGTTGTTTTAAGATGAACCTGCTAATTAAACAGTAACAGTTAATTATTGGCAACAGCTAATGCTAAAGAAATGCTCAGTGCTTTTTCCCTTGTTCCTGTTGTTTTCAGAGGAATGACAATAGAAAGAGATGAATTATGACAGGCATCTTTGTCATATTTGTTTAACAAATATGTTTTGGCTTGAATTTATGATTTTGTATTTAAAATGTTCTCACACATGTTTTAAAGGAGTACTAGGCATTATATGCAGGATTCCAGGCTGTTGTAAATAAACCACCAGGTCCTGAGCTTTAGCTTTAGCCTCTTTTGATTTTGTAGTTTTTTCCTTTTGTCTGTGAGCTGTGTTTGGTGAAAGCTAAACACCATTAAACATCCTCCTCATGTAACCAAAGGATAAAATACAGAAAACAGTGGATTATCAACATTCATCTCCATTTTGTTTTTCAGAGGCTTTAAGTGTGGAATAAATGAGACTTTACTTTAAAGAATTATATTGAAACACATATCCTTTTTATTAAACTTTTCCGGACCCCTCACGGTGAGGAAAGTTAACTAAGCGGACCTCGGCTGATTTTAATTGAGGACCCCTGCATTAAGCTATTTACCAGTGTTACAGAATACTCACTGGAGGCAATGTAGTTTAGGTGTCTTGCCCAAGGACACGACAGCATGTGGGGAGATCGGGATGTTATGATGTTTCGAAATCAGATGTAGCAGTGGTTCTTGCTGGTCTATATTCAACGAGTCTGACTTAAACGTACTTCTGAGACATTATTGAGGTTTGATAAAACATGAGTCTGTTATAAATCTGGTTCTTTGTAAATTATATCAGTTGTGCGTGTTGTTAATGTTCAGCTGAATAGTTTGGTGGCTGTCCTGAGAAGCGGGGGTGACACTTAATTAGCTTGATGGACTCAAACACAAAGCTAACAAACAAATGAGCCGAGTCCTTCAGAGACTGTGATTCTTGCTAATATTGAAGCGATCTTGGATAGGGATTCACCGAATGTTCGGCCACCGAAATTATTCTGCCGAAAATAGCCAAAAAAAAGCACTTGAATAAGTAAAAAGGCCGAATAAATTTTGCCGAACAATGGCGTTTTTAATGACACAATCAAATAATCCGCGTAGAGTGAGAGGCGCGGGCTTTGTGCAGCAAACGTGTCAGCAGTGTGGAAGCACTTTAAAGTGTCAGAGAAAGAGGCAAAAACGGCCGTTTGCAGACATTGTTCTGCTGAATTGTCCAGACGGGGTGCATCTGCAAAAACGTACCTACTTCAAGTGAAACAGACCACGGAGTGAAAACAACTAAAAGTGCGCTCTTAGAAGCTGTCGGCACACGATTTAGTCAGGCGGACTCAGAACCCCTGTACAGCATCGCGACTGTGCTTGATCCACGATATAAAGATCATTACTTGTATGTGGGGAAAAAGATGCGCACACGAGAAATGATCCAGGCCGAGTTGGATTTGGGAAAGCCGCTAGGTAATGGAGACGGTCAGGTGATGCATAGCGCAGGAGGTGAAAACAGCGCAGAGGGTAAACGGGCTCGTACTACAGATGAGCCGCGCACAGTCTCGCTGTCTGACATGTTCGATGAGATCCTCCAAGAGAATAACCCATTTGCAAGACAGAGGACAAGCTCGACCGCTCAACATTTAGATGGGTATCTCTCAGAAGTCCCCATCCCCAGGAGCAATAACTCTCAAATTTTGGAGGACCAATCAAGGCCGCTTTCCTGACCTGGCGCAGATGGCACGCAGGTAGGCTACTTGTATGAGAAATTAATTTAAGATTTTATTTATATTTTTGATTATGGTAACACTTTATAAGTAGTTTCTATTTTTAACATTAACTAACAATGAAAACCCCTTATTAACAGCATTTATTAATCTTAATGTTAACATTTACTAATACAGTATTAAAATTAAGTATCACATTTGTAATTTTTGAATTAAAAAGTATCAAAAGTGGTAGGCCTATTTGTTAAAATTGTGAATGCACTCATACTAACATGAACTAAATATTTTTTATTATCTTACATTAAGGAAGATTAATAAATACCATAACAAATGTATTGCTCATTGTTAGTTAAATAAATATTTTGAAATTGTATTTTTGTTATTTGATATTTTTTTTATCTGAAAAGCAACACAAAATAGTAAAAAGCAAATTTTTACTATTTAATTATTGTAATGGTGAAAAAAATTGGCAAAATAAATGGAAAAAATGTGAAACACGCGTTCGTATTCGCCTTCGCCAAGCATTTCATTATTATTCGGCCGCCAAGAATTTCATTATTATTCGGCTTCGGCCAAGAATTTCATTTCGGTGCATCCCTAATCTTGGAACAGTTCTTGGAACATGTGAGGACCTTAACCAAACCGTTTAAAGTAAAATTCAAGCGCTGCAGAGAGTACGAGGCTTCAGCTCAAGACGCTCATCGGTTCACCGCCGAGACGACACTGTAAATGTTTGCACAAGTTGTCAGAGCCTAAAACCAGGATAGTAAAAACTATGTCCCAGATATTTACACTTATCTAAATAATCAGCCTTGAATAAAATTGGGTTGTGCTCTTCTAGAATAAACCATAGATAAGTCACTAATGAAGGGGCCTCATTGATTATACTCCCTGTGAATGCAATACATGTGCTTTTATTTGTCATGTCATGATCCGACTCTGGACCTGGATTCTCTAGACTTTTATTTGAAGATACGGCTTTGTTTACGACTCTAAACCTGTGTCTCTGCGTCAGACGGCTCTTTCTGATGAAACTGGATTCTTAGAAGCTCTTGAAACCCGCTGCAGGAGAACCGTCTATTTATACTGCCGCAGACACTCCTCGCTGCTCTGAGCCCAGTGTGCTCTGACGACTTTAACGCCGCGCTGAGAGGCACCGAGTTCAGGGTCTAAACCCAACCCCATAAGCTCCTTCCCCTTAACACTCTCCTCACTCCTCCCTCCTTTAAAAACCCTCCTCCTGCTACTGTTATTTTATGAAACATTCTGCAGATTAACTTTTTTAATTGTGGGCTGTCAGTGTTGTTCTGTTGTACTTCGCTGTGCAAAAAGGAAAGTGCCCTCACACATTTCACTCATTATTTAGACAGAGGTCATTGTCTGGGGCACCATCATGTGGATGTGTAAACCTTCTCAGTTAAAGGTGCCTTGTCAGCTGTTTTATTTTTTTCACAGAGAATCTTTCCAGGCGTATTTCTTTTCATTGCAGTACCATAAGTGGCCTCTAGTTAAATGAGTGACAGAGGGGGGCATGGCCTTATCCGTTTTCAAGTTATGTTGGATTCCAATGAACGCAAATAGTGTGAGTAAAGAATGTGTCGTTTGTGTGTCTGAATGGGTCGAATATCTGAGACAAACAAGTATTTTTGGGACCGAATGAAGGAGTTAACAGACAAATGCACAGCTTACCACTGAATTACCCGTGTGTGGTAAACCCTACTGGTTTACCTATTTTGTCGTGGCATGTAAATGAGGCCGTATTTGCAAAAGCACAGGAGGTTTTTCAAGTTTATTCTTGTTTAGTGACTGCTCAACCTGTTCCACTGACACTGTTTTTGGGTCAGTACCTGGGACGTTTTTGTGGTTTTTTTTTTACTGGTGGTTTCTGATCGAATATCCACAGCCTTCATACAGCCTGTGAGCAGCTACGGCAGCCCTGCAGGGACAAGCTGTCTGTGAACAAACCCAGTGGAAGTAGGTCAAATGGTGCTTCTGCAGCAGTAATCAGTCGCCAAGACAGAAATAAAAAAAATGACTTTAAGAGAATTTGTTGAAGACTAATGTTTTGCAGATTCTTCCAGTTGTTGATAGAAACCTTGACTGTTATCTTAAAATCTCTTTATGGCAACAGACACTTTTTAAAATAAAACTAGACCATTTAATAAATACAAAGGCACTATCTGTCTTGCATTCTTGTCATTTTTCAGCTTCTCCAAACCAAAATCCTCAAACCTCAGCTTGACTCTGAAGTCTCCTACATTCCTCCAGGACTGAATTTAACCTTGACCCTGAAGTAAAATTAGCAAATGCTGCTAGTTTAAGCTGAAATAGTGCCCTTCAGAAAAAGGAGTACCTTTTTTAGTGAGTTCAACCTGAGATTTAAGACCATTTCCAGCTACAAAGGTCAGAAGGTCATCCACAGCAGACATTTTTCCGCTTCAAGGAAACTTTAAACTTTAGTGAAAACTGGGGAACAGAACATCGTTATATTCCAAGGTTACATCCACTGTTAACGGCTAATGAAGCAGCGGTGACCTTTTCTAAAGCATCAGAGGAACACAGAGTGTAGCCACAGCTGCAGCAGGAGTCCATTTGAAACATCTGCAAAGCCTAAGGCATCACATGAGTTAAAATAAAGACACTAATTATAATATTTTGTGATTATAAGTAAACTAGATTGTTTTGCTTCCTTTTAAAGAACCACACTGAGGTCAACCACTGTTTTGGGAGAAAACCGCTTTATTGAACGTCTCCTTTAAAGTTGTGTGAGGGTTTGGTCGGATGTATAATGGGGATTGACAGAATGACTTGTGATATTTAAATGCATTAAAGTCAGGACAAACGTCAGTGGTACTAATTATTTTGACAAGCCAATGATAAATTCCCAGAAGATTGATCAACAAATGGAGTTGCATTATCCACCTTCTTCAGACCAGATTTTGATCCGTACCTGGTGCAGAAGTGAGGCTAGTCAGTTCTCAAACCCTCTCCTGCTGCATGTTCAGACCAACGACGTGTCAGCTCTAACAGTTCTGGGCCTGTTTGAGGTTTGATAATGAAGCCACTGTTTTACTGTTACTAAGGTAAACAACATGACGTTGAGCTAGAGCAGGCATCGGCAGCCAGCATCTCCGGAGCCTCATGCGGCTCTTTAGACTAGGGGTGCACCGATCCGATATTAGGATCGGATATCGTCCGCGATACTGACAAAATAGCTGGATCGGGGATCGGAAAAATTAACAGATCCACGGGCCGATCCAGGTTTTTTTTCTTCGCCGCTGCAGGACCTACGCCATTCGTCAGCTTCACGTGTCGCATGCTAGAAGCAACATGGAGCATCCCAGAGAGTCGGCGGTGTGGAGATATTTCCGTCTCAGTGGGAGTGTCAGAACGGCTCAATAGAAGCCTCATTCTCTACACGCGAGCTGATAAACATGAAAATGACAAATAAAAAATACACCTGTGATGAAGTTTTGGTATTAGTAAGGGCTGACTCTGATTCTGAGGGAGAACATCTACCTTTTAGAGTCTTTTCAGCCGAGTGAAAGTGAGAATGAGCGAGAGTGAGTGCGTGTGTAACTTGGACAGCGGCGCTGCTCGTGCCTTTCTCAGTGTCTCTCATAAAGCACACGCTGTTTTTCCCACATTTTGCCAAACATCAGTGAAAGAAACGGTAGGAAACTAGTCGCTCTGGCCGCGGTAGTGAAGGGGAGGTTGAGAAGGGAAGCCATGAGCGCGTAGCACCTGCAGCTTTACCTTTAGCACCTGCAACTTTACCTTTAGCACAGGTGATAGAAGCCGGGGCGGGTGTACTGCAGTGGCCGCGGTAGTGATGGGGGTGTCGGGAATAATGCGGCTTCTATTGACAGCTGTTTGGGACAAATACGTGTTGGTCATCCTGACACTTTACCCAGTCGAGGAGGGAGAGGCAGGGGTAAACATAGTCAGCGCAAATGTGCTAATCAAAGCTGTGTGCTGTGCTTCATGAGAGGTCCCACACTCTAAAAAACTACTAAACTGTTCTGGATGTTTATGTTCATTTAATTCTGTTTGACTCTTGTATTTGCACTTTTATAAACTGCTATTTGTTGCTAATAAAAGTTGTTTATATTGTTGTGCATGTTATTTTGTTATTGTTTCAGTATTAGTGTTTGCAGGACTTTGCACTTTATATTTTTGTTTACAATGTTTGGTTACTGTTTGATTACTATTGTATGTTCAACCAATGCACTGTTTTGTTTCTTATGGCTACATTTTATTTATTTTAATTTAAGAGTTTGATTACATTATATTTTAGATTTGAATGCACAATTGTTATATAACAAATTTATAAGAATTCAAATATTTTTTGACATGTTAACAATGTTTGGTGACTGTCAGATTACTATTGTATGGTTGACCAATACACAAAAAAAGAAGTTTGATTACATTCTATTTTAGATTTGAATGCACAATTGTTTTTTAAATAAATAAGAATTCAGCACTTTACATACAAGTGTTATTTTGTCTTAGTTATGTTAAGTTAGTAAAATCTGATGCCTTTAGTCTCTTCAAGGAAGGTATACTGTTTATTATTAATTCAACAATAGTATCGGATCAGTATCTGGTATCGACAGATACACAAAGCCCAGGCATCGGTATCGGTATCGGGACTGAAAAAGTCGGATCGGTGCACCCCTACTTTAGACCCCCTCTTGTGGCTCGGTTTGGGGGTAAAATAAAGCAGACTGTAATTTATTTCTATCAAACGTTTAATAACCAACCAAAGAACACACACTTATTTAACACACACTGTAACATCAAAGATAACATAGCAGTTTAACCCCGAGTGTTTAAACTCACCTGCAGCTGCCTGGGCTCTGCGCTACGCAAGTGTTCAGTTAAAACCGAGTCCAAACTGCGCACACCGAACAAGGAGCTGTGTTTGTACGTCAGCTGGATTCACTTATTCATCCCGGAGTCCGTTCACAATACATATCGTTTTAGAGAACCTGAGAAAGTGCTCAGTATCTCTTAATCACACCGACCAGGGTTGAAAAAGTAACGGAGGTGGCAGTGATTAACTTTTTTATTAGAGTCAGATAAAAGCTGTAGAGACGTCGTGAGAATGTCCTGCTCCTGAATACAGTCAGAGGCAGGTGTGTGGCCACAGTATGTCCCATACTATTTTAGAACTATTTTGGACTAAATGATGGTCGATTGTGTGTGTTTTATATTATTTAATTTATTTGTAAAACATCCACCTGCCCAGAGACTACAGGTGTAAATTAGCATCTATGATATGACCTGACACCAAACCTTCCTTTTCAACCTTTTCCTTTTGTCTTGGTTAATGTATAATTGTGTTAGGCACAAAGTTCACCTGCTCCTGGTGAGGGGCATTATCTGGATGAGCTTTCAGCATGGGCATTTTCCACAAATAAAATACTTGAATATTTACAATTTATTTAAATTAAGTTTAATGAATGAGGCATTAATTGATTAAACGTATTTCTGAAACAAAGTTACAGGCTACACACTGTGTTTTGGTGTTTTACTGTGATAGTTTAGTTTCCCGACACATTCTGCACACAACGAGCTGATTTTGTTCAAAGTAATTCCAAACTTTGCTGTGTTTTGAAGAGAACGCCATGACGTTCACACACTCTTTTTAACGCTGGGAATCAAGTTGCAGCTGTGTGTAAAAAAAAAAATAAATAATAAAAGAACATGCCTCAAACGGCGGAGTGTGTGGACAGGTGTGTGTCACCTCCTGCTCTCTGTCGCCGTGTCGTCACGAGACTTGGCGACAGAAGTGAACAGAGCAGGAACAGGACGAGCGCCGTGTGGACTTACTGCAGTGAACCAAACCACTGCCAGTGAGCTTTTTAGCTCTTTGTAAAAAATAAAATAAAATAATTTATCAATTAAATTATTCCGCAAAATTTATATATAGTGTTTTTATTTTTTGAATATATATTACAGGTCAAATATTCCCATCCCTCGTTTTGTTCAGGTTCAAAAACCCACCAGAGCTCCTCTTCCTGAAGCAGAGAGCAGCTGATGTTCACAAACGAGCAGAACAGACCAGGAATAAGACCCAAACGATGTCCTCATTTTGTAAAGAAGCTGCTTCAGTGAGTCATGCCTTATCAACAGAATGCAGCGTTCAAGTGCGCTGTAAAACGTAGTACTTTAGCCCTTAATCTTTTGCATTATTTTAAAAAATATCTTTTTTATTTAGCATTTATGTTACAAAGACCAGAAAGCGTCCAGTGCTTTGTGGATCACTGATTATGATCAAGGCAACATGTATTTCTTGGTTTTATTTATTCTTTTTTCTCCAGTCATTATTACACAGTAAAGGTTTATTGGTTGCACAGATGACCCTGGTCTAGTGGAAGGTGGTTTAAAGAATTCCTGTCTTACCTTTTATATCATTTAAGTGAAAGCTGTAGGAGGCGTATCTTTCACACACACTCTCCAGAACAAGCTCCAGGTGCAGAACAAGCTCCAGGTGCAGAAGTCCTCATGTGGCAAGTTATGTCTACGTCTAGTTATGTCTATGTTTATGTTTGGATTATCATGAAGGACATGATCAGATTTGACACAACCTGAAGAGAACTATGAGCACCCAGTAACTATAAGCAATAGTAAAAAATTATAACAAAGGGTTAAACATCTTGGCTAATGTTTGGCTAATCCCTGAGCCTTTGTCTCTGCCTCCATCCTCTGCTCTTGTTGCTGCAGAGGGCACGTTTCTTTTTGTGAAACTTCTGTGGATGTCTGAAATACTTCCAGGAGCGGACTCTTTGTCCCAATTAAGAAAAACGCAGACTAACCTTTGAGTCTTAATCAAGCCGGGTATGAGATGCTAGTATTGTTTGTGATAATCTGAGGTTCTTTGATTTAATAAAACTTCTGTTGTTTTTGTGTTTCCTTCAGGTTTATGGAGATGGCTGTTGGCGAGAGGTCCTGTGGTCAGTCGACCGCTGGCCTTTGCTAACGATGAGCAAAAGGTGATCCATTCTTGGTCGCGGATCTCTTCAGCGGGACACGATGTGATCCTGGACGCCCTGCATATCCTCAGCCCCAAGTCTCGAGACCTGTCCAACACCGAGGACTTGGTCAGTTTCCTCCAGGAGCTGAGGGACGAGGGCCACAAACCCACCATCCTGCGTAGCAAGGACGTTTATCGATACCGCTCGTGTACAACGCTGCCGCTGACGGAGGACATGCTCAAACCGCCAAACAAGGCTATCCGACCCACGGCGAAGAAGAAGAGGAAGAAGACGTTCAAAAAGAGGGAAGTACATCCGTCATGGAGCCTCTCAGAAAGCGGCAAACCGAGGATAAAAGGGGTCCGACCTCCGGAGATCCGAGTGGGCCAGAAGTCTGTGTTTATTTGCAGCAGGACGTCGAGTCGGACTGAGGAAGCGTCACAAGGTCAGCCGTGTCTGCGACTGATCAACATTGAAGGCCAGTCTGGATACCACACGGCGAGGCTCCAGATCCAAACCTCCTGGAATTCCTCCTCCGCTGTCCCTGCTCCTGTTTTCCCACAGTTCTCCCTTCCACCTCTCTCTGGAATACCCTCACAGCCTTTACAGAATGGAGCAGTGGCTTTGTTCAGTCAGAAGAGCCAGTCCTGTCCCATTCGCTCGGACGGCGCTCTCATTGGGATTCCGCACCGGTGTTTTACGCAAATGGCCGTCAGTTTCCACAGACTCACACAGAGCTACAGACGAGGAGCAACCAGTGGAACCGAAGCAACGGCGTCCACCCGCATCAAAGGAGCCCCAAGGAAACTCGGAACGGCTGGAAGGACAAACGGAATCTAAGGTCTAAAGTGATTAAAGTGGACGACTCTCGATCGGTCACTGATGCTCGTTTGAAAGCCCAGAAGGTCCTGCAGGTTAACTTATCGCCTGTGATTCAGATTCAGCCCATTAACCACATGTTGAGGGACTTTCGGTACCAGATCAAATGACATTTGCCCTTTCAGTCCTCTTCCTCTGGCAGATTTTATAACGCTTTTCCACTGCATGGTTCTTGACTCTGCTTATCATCTTTGAGTTTCCACTGGGCTAAACCTCATTTTTCTAGATTTTGAGCTTCCAAACTCAAGCTTTGCCAAAAGTTGACCCAGCAGAATCATTTCAAATGTTTTAGGCAGGTTAGCTTTCGCTTTAGTGTCTTGGTCTCTGAAAAATCCACCCCCTATTTTTTTTTTAAATCTTGACCACGTTTCTTTTCAGAATCATTGTTGAATGTTATGTTTGTAGTTTGTAGCATTTAAAACGTTACATTTTGCCCAGCTAACATTATTTAAACGTTTTCCTGCGTCCAAATTTCCAAACATTAAAAGCGTTGCACGTTTAACATCGTCTGAGCTTCTTCTGAGGTGTTCCAGAGTCAATGGCTGTTCCACAAAGAGCTCGGGGTAATCACTTGATGCTTACTTTGGGTTTATTCCTAGTCATGATATAAACACTGGTAATCATGATGCTTACTTTGGGTTTATTCCTAGTCATGATATAAACACTGTATCTTTAAACAAAATAAACATAACATTTTCCACATTTTGATCAAGTTCTTGCGTTTTGGAAATGATGTGGTGTAAATGATTGAACAAACCTCAAAAAAATTACCAAACATTACAAATTTCCATTTATCTTCCCAATATTTCCTGACACTGAGTTAAAAAACTAGCCATTCTCTCAATAGGAGCTTGTCTCATTGAAGAAACAATGTTAAACCCTCTTTGACCTCTTCACCAGTGTCTGAAGTGAAACGTGGTGAGGCTGAGTTAACACAATGCAGTGGGAAAGCAAACCTGGCCGTCGTCTTGTTCTTTGTCTTCATTTTATTGCCGCCATGTGTTTTTCTCAAGAAGGCATTCAGAATTGAGCCAATTCTTTTCCATCATCTGAAACTGACTGGTCCTTGTGCACACACTTACACTGTGACCTTTGACCTCACCAACATGTACAGGGCGGTTTCTGAAAGCTTTTGGCGTTAACAGGATTTATCGCCCATCAAACAAAGTTAAATGATTTCTTAATTTTAAAAAAAGGGAAAATATGTTGATTTTGATAATGTGTATACAAAGATGGATAATGTGACCCAGAAGCCAAATCTTTAAATAGAAGAATATTTTTGATCTCATAATAAGCATAATTAGTATGTTTACCTGCAGGTCGAGGATTAAGTCTTAGAAAGTACTGCAGCAGGTTTAAGGCCAGAGCTAAATTCGTGGAGACGTCTGGAATCGAGACCAGGACCTGTTTGACTGGATCCATTAGTTTTTTTTAGTTCTAAAAGTGAATGTGGCCTATTTTTAAACATTTTTAACTCTTGATTTATAACTCATCTGTGGCCCATTAGTTTGGTCAAATTAAAAGTATGAATTAAAAACATTATTTTATGGCCTGCTAATAAAACACACAGGCAGCAGTTTAAGTCCATGAAACGTCCGTGTTGTGAATGTTTGCACATCTCATGAAGAGTTTAGTGACTGTCCAGAGAAAGGACTTCACCAGGTCCTGTAAAAGAATATTCCGTCCAAAGTTTTAAGAAGGCATAGTCAAAAGAAAATTAGTTTTGGTTTGTAAATGATATCAATATTTCCAAAGAAAAAAGTAATTGCCAATTTCATGGGTAGCAAGGAAGATTTAGAATTTAAAGTTAAAATGTTTATTTATTGCCCGTATAATATGGTAAATACACTCATACTATAGTAATCTGTCAAAAAGTAGAGCTCTTTAAAATGGTATAAGGTAATTTCTAATAGAGATTGGTTTAGGGACGCGTGTGCTAACGTTAGCCCAATAACTTCAGGCTTCACTGTCCATCTTTTATACAGGCTTCAGCACAAGAACTCAAAAACAAAATCTGAACTCAAACAAAGGGTTGTCTTCCTTTTTTGTATTTTTTGTTTCCACTGGAAGCATCAGGCCCTTCACAAAGTGTTCCTTTTTGCTTTTCGTTTATCGACTGAGTATTTATGACTGTCCAGGAATATTTAATGTGTTCTTAAAACAGAATCAGTGAAGGTTTCTTAGTAAATAACTGACACTATCATTAGTTTTATTTTTTTTTCAAATGTCATTGTTTTTACTTAAAACATTTCCTTTTGTAAGATTTAAGATTCAGAAAAAATTAAAACTATTCCCTCATTCCACTGTTTAACAGGGCCGTATCAAGAAAAGGGCTGCCCGAGAGGAAACTTTAAAAAGTAAAATAAACTGGAAAGCAGTTGTTTCCGTCGTGACTGTGAGATGTTGAGTACAGACTTTCTTGCCGAGCAGTAAAAGTTCAGAAGTCGTGATAAAAAAACTAAAACGTCAGTTAGTATTTTATCTGTCGTTTTCTCAGCCCTTTTTCTCATATGGCCTAAATAATGATAAAATGCTTGAATTCAACATCACCACAATAACATTAGTCAGCTTTAAATTTAGATTAAATACAAATTTCTTATTCAAAATAATAAATTGAAATTTGAACTAATAAGTCTTAATTTGATTGTGTTCTTTCTGCGACAGGTTTACATAAAAGAATCCACTGCTGAGGACTTTGTGTTGACTAAAAGTAAATGGTTTGAAAATTAAAAAAAGTATGAAAAACAGTTTTTGAACTATTTAATCTGTCTATTGCACTTTGGATTCTGAGATTAATTATAACTTTGCCTTAAAAGTCAGCTGCTGCAAAAACAATACAAATTTCCTGAAAGTTTAATTCTGTCTCTTAAGTTTTGCTGTGAACGCTGGCCATAATTTAGTGAGTTTTCATTAAATCAAGCAAGAATTAATTTTTTTGCTTGATTTACTAAACTTTGTCTGTTACAGAAATCTGGTGAATGTTTGTCCAATTTAACAAAAAACAAAAGTACTGGTTGTACTGTGTCCATAGTCGGTGTATTACCAAGGTTTTGCTCTATTTTTTTTTCCTGTTTTGAATTTTTTTTTTTTTTTTTGGTGTAATGCATATCTTTTTGTCAGAAATCTAGAAAGAAATGAAAATTGTTTTTCCACTTTTAGAATTATTTTATTTACAATTTTATTGTTTACATTTTTACTTCTGTTTTTACTTTTAACTTCCTGGTCTTTTTCAGTTTAATAAAACATGTTTTACATTTGAAGAAAACATTACCATATTAGTCAGCCACTTAATCAGATTTGCTTTATTCTTTCTGATATTTGTGTTTGCAGTTTATTCAGTTTTATTTGTTCTTGTCACAGTTCAGGTTTTACACTGACCATGGACTTTTTGAACAACCACTGAACCCGTTACTTTTCAACACTAACGCAATAACCACAACTGTCCTCCTCTGTCTTATTTTCCATTAACACTTGATCAGGATTGATTTAAGAATTTTGTGACAGGTTTTAATTCAGCTGCAGTTCATTAATGTTTGGGATCAAACTTTTCCTCGAGCTCTGTTCTTTGTGCCACACTTGTATTATATTGTATTTCCTATGATCTTTGAAAACTTTTGTTCAATAAAAAGTCAACTGAAAACTTGGCTTTAAATGTTATTTCTTTAAATCAAATTCTCTGATGCTCTTAATGTGTAGAGCATGGTCCATGTTGTTTAGTATAGCATCCATCAGTGGGGGCTGAGGGTGGGGCTGTAGCACAAAGATACAAATCTTGGTGGGCCCCTTAAACATGTTCTGTAAACGTTATCTTAAGCATTATACACTTCACATTTATGCCAGTTTTTACAGTCACTATTATAACTTTAACCTGGTTAAGAGCCTGACACTGATTTACTCTTTTCATTTTCATGCTTCTGGTTATAGAGCCACTGCACCCCTGCGGCTATGTGTTTGAGGTAGAAACAACATTAGAACATGGTTAAAAGGTCAGAAAAGTTGGACTTTTAAGCAAAGTGATAAAAGTCATATCACTTCTCTGCTCTTATTCTGGAGTCACTAAAAGACATTAGCCTCATGTTTGGCCTTATAGCGTGTATTGATTTTTGCTAATTAGCCACAACAACACAAGGTAACAGAAAGCATAAGTGCACCAAAAACTAATGTTAAAACCCAGCACAGTATACACAGCTAGGAAGAAAAGGAATCGATAGAAAGGAAGTAGAACTCAGTGTTTGTCAGTCAGGTGTTGACGGAAGAGATGTGTTTTCAGGTGTTTTTTAAAGATGGCTACAGAATCTGCTGATCTTGTAGCAGCAGTAGATCATTCCACCAATGTGGAACAGAGCCAGAGAAGGTACGTGAGAGGGATTTTTTACCTTTTTGGGACGGTACCACCAGACGTTCATTTGCAGAGCGCAGGGATCTGGTAGGAACGTAGGTCTGTATTAGTGAGTGAAGATATGAGGATGCAGAACCAGAGGTGGTCTTGTAGGCCAAGAGCATAGCTTTGAACTTGATGCGGGCGTCAACCAGGAGCCAGTGTAACCTAATGAATAGTGGAGATACGTGCACTCTCTTTGGTTCATTAAAGACCACTCTTGCCGCTGCATTCTGGATCAGCTGCAGAGGTTTGGTTGTGCAGGCAGGGAGTCCAGCCAGTAGAGCATTGCAATAATCCAGTTTGGACAAGACAAGAGCCTGGACTAGAATTTGTGTAGAGTGCTCTGATAGGAAAGGTCTAATTTTCCTAATGTTGTAGACGATAAATCTACAGGACCGGATGGTGCTGGCGACATGACTTGTGAAGTTTAGTTGATCATCAATTACCACTCCCAGATTTCTGGCAGTGTTGGACGGTGTAATGGTTGATGGGCCTAGTTGAATGGAGAGGTTATGGCAGGTCCCTGGTTTGGCCGGAATCACAAGCAGTTCTGTTTTTGCAAGGTTCAGCTGCAGGTGATGGTCCTTAATCCAAAGTGAGATGTCACTCAGACATGCCGAGACGCGAGCAGAGACCGTCGGATCGTCAGGATGGAATGACAGGTGGAGTTGAGTGTCATCTGCAGCAGTGATAGGAAAAGCCATGCTTCTGAATGACAGAGCCAAGGGATGTCATGTATATGGAAAAGAGTAGCGGTCCAAGCACTGAGCCCTGTGGCACCCCTGTATTGAGATGTTGGGACTCAGAGACCTCATTTCTCCAGGATACTCTGAATGACCTATCCGAGAGGTAAGACTTGAACCATTGCAATGCCAGTCCAGAGACACCCATCGCCCTGAGAGAGGACAGGAGGATGTGATGATTAACGGTGTCAAAAGCAGCACACAGATCCAGTAAGATGAGTACAGATGACTTGGATGTTGCCTTTGCCAGTCTCAGAGCTTCGATGACTGAGAGCAGGGCAGTTTCGGTGGAATGTCCGCTCTTGTTTATTTATAGACTAAAAAGTATTCTCTGTTGGTATGTATAATTTACAGCTCACTAGTTGCTCCGCTGGTTGCTACATAAAAGCTAACAAACATCAATGGTATTTTCTGCTTTCTTCTGTTTAAATGTTTTACAGATAGATCGGTGTTACACGTAACACATATGTACTGTAAACCGCTCTGGAAATGGACTCCATGTTTTTCTACAGTTTATACTGCTGTAGTTGAATGTGCAGATGTGGAGCTGTCCTGCCAGCGGCCTAAATTCAGGTAGTGGTACATCCTCTCCGGGAGCTCTATGGTTTTAACGAGTGTAGGAGGCAAATAAAAGCCGAAAACAGCGTTGGTCTGGAGAAGGCGTGTGTGAAGGGTACTTCCACAGACACTTACATCCAATACAAGAAGGATCTGATATATAATGTGACTGTTGGGGCTAATGTCCTGGTTCTGATTAGTTCTGGTTTAATCTTGCTCTAGTCCTTTAGAACTACTTAATACATTGTTTTGGTTTTTCTCTGGTTGAACAGACTAAGACTTTAAAGTCGTAACTAAACCCAGCATGAAGTCGTGGTTTGTTCAGTGCCCCTTCCTCAACGACACAGCTGCTGCCCACACGATGGCCGTGCTGCAGGAAAACCAGACTAACCACGGGAGGTCGGCCCCACGTCGCTCCTTCGGGCTGAGCCAGGCCGGGCCCCGTGGGGAAAGACCCGGCCACCAGGCGCTTGCATTCAAGCCCCAACCCCGGGCCTGGCTCCAGGGTGAGGCCCCGGTTGCGCCATACCGGGCGACGTCACGGTCCTTGATATTGTCCTATTCATAAGGGGGTTTTAACCGCTCTTTGTCTGGCCCGTCACCTAGGACCTGTTTGTCTTGGGAGACCCTACCAGGTGCATATAGCCCCCAACAACATAGCTCCTAGGATCATTCGGGCACTCAAACCCCTCCACCACAATAAGGTTGCGGTTCAAGGAGGGGTATTAATGATCCAAATACCTTGAAATACCTTTTATTTCTTAAATAGATTCAGGACTTTTGGCTCTGTTTCTGCAGACGTCTCTCTCTGGACCCAGCAGAGCCTGTTCAGGAGAAACTTAACAAAACCCACCCATACCGGACGCACGGAGGAAAGAGTGTTGTGAGCAGTTCTCACTCCTCGTATGGTTACACACGACGTCATGACCCTAAGAGAGAAGGCCCTAAGATTCTCTGCTTTTATGTTTTAGATCAGTCAAAGTCAAAGTGGTGAGGGGAAGTGAATAAGACTAAGTGCCTGAAGATTGTGACATTTGGAAGTTTTTATAAAATTTTTAATGTGATGTTTTATTTAGTCTTACAACATTTATCTTGCATTAATCCCCTTTTATGGAAACTAGTTTTGGATGGATTGAAACAGGTTTTAGTAGGATTTGAACAAGGTTTAGAGGGTGGACATTAAGAGCTTTGTAGACTTAAGTGTGATTTGACCTGGAGCCAGTGCAGCGACTGAACAGCTGTAATATGAGAGGATTTCTTTGTCC
>CM044554.2:31663035-31900535 GCA_024416835.2 Perccottus glenii
ATAATGTCCAGGCTCAGAAAAGGTTTGGGGGTGTTTCTGTTTGTACAATGAGCAGATGAAGAATATGCACTTCTTCTTTTCTACCTCCTCTTAGGGTGGACGCAAACCTCTGACCTGCTGGGTGATGTGTTCTGGGCCCCCTCTGAGGCCTGGTACAGCTGAACCCGTCATGTGTTTGGTCCAAAAGTACAAATGAAAGATTGAGCTAAACCATGTTTTACTGGAGCTGAGGGTTTGGACCAAAAGGGAAAGTCTAAATGTCAGGTGAAAAAAAAAGGTTGAAGTAAAAGCATCTGGACTCAGTTTTCTACTTCCTGGTTTCTGATTTTGACCCACGTGTCAACATATCTGAACCAGTGACTGGGCACTGCACCTGGGAAAGAGACCTGAGCTCTGTTCTCCACTTCCTCCAGGTACAGTTTAGCCACAATCGAGGAGACATGGCACAGCCGTGTTTTTGTCTGTAGAAGTTGCTTCTGAACTGGAAATAAGTGGTGTTCAAACATATCTCCAGTAAACTGCAAATATGGTCCGGGGTGAGGTTTGTCCTGTACAGGACAGGATTTTTGCTTTTATTTTAACCTTTTTTTTCAAGATGTCCTGGATGACTGAGAACCTTCACAGACATAAATGTCAGGTGTGTAATTGCGTGGGTCTGTACCTTGTTGGAGGAGAAGCCATCATTGTGTGGAACAAACAGAGTGACCTCAGTGTTTCTTTGGGATAAAAACTCCACCAGGTTTTTCCCGTCTGTGGATGAGCCGCTGTAGTCCAACAGGAACTGCAGCGAACACAGAACAGTCAAACTCAGTTCAGAAGAACACTGATTGGACTTAAAGAAATAAACTGTAACTAGTCTTAATAAAAGATGATCACTCACTTTGTAGAAGATGGAGAAGTTGGAGTTTGTGGCAAGGACGTCGGTCAGAACTCCGTTACAGAAGTCTCCATTTCCAACAAAATCCTCGGGACACGAACACAACACATCTGTAAAAAAAACAGACACAGTCACTATCTTTATTTACAGTGTCCCGGTTTAGTCCTAGTTTAGACTTGGTTTAGACCTGGTTTAGACCTGGTTTAGACCCGGTTTAGACCTGGTTTAGACCTGGTTTAGACCTGGTTTAGTCCCGGTTTAGACACGGTTTAGACCTGGTTTAGACCTGGTTTAGTCCTAGTTTAGACTTGGTTTAGACCTGGTTTAGACCTGGTTTAGACCTGGTTTAGACCTGGTTTAGACCCGGTTTAGACCTGGTTTAGACCTGGTTTAGACCTGGTTTAGTCCCGGTTTAGACACGGTTTAGACCTGGTTTAGACCTGGTTTAGTCCTGGTTTAGTCCTAGTTTAGACCCGGTTTAGTCCTAGTTTAGTCCTGGTTTAGACCTGGTTTAGACTTGGTTTAGACTTGGTTTAGACCTGGTTTAGACCCGGTTTAGACCTGGTTTAGACCCGGTTTAGACCCGGTTTAGACCTGGTTTAGACCTGGTTTAGACCTGGTTTAGTCCCGGTTTAGACACGGTTTAGACCAGGTTTAGACCTGGTTTAGACCCGGTTTAGTCCCGGTTTAGACCCGGTTTAGACCTGGTTTAGACCTGGTTTAGACCCGGTTTAGTCCCGGTTTAGACCCGGTTTAGAGCCGGTTTAGACCTGGTTTAGTCTCTGTGTTACCTGAGAGCCTGTAGCAGTAGGCGTCGTACTTGCTGCTCTGATCCAGCGGCTCTTTGTAGAGGACCACACCCACATGGTTTTCTCCACATTTGGCCGATGGATAGCGGATCGGGTAGCCCACCTTCGCCCCCCACATCCACCCGGCCACACAGGTGCAGCCCCAGCTCCAGACGAAACGACAGCACAGGTCATCATCAGTATTATATCTACACTGCTCCTTTATTTCCCCATCAGTCTTTTCTTTTGTCATTACAGAACGAGTCAATTAAGGACAAAAGAAAATAGTACCAACAGAGGAAGTCAAAAGGTCAGATTTTTAAAGCAGTGTACATGAGGACATGAGGACAAAAGGACATGAGGACATGAGAACATAAGGACATGAGGACACGAGAACATAAGGACATGAGGACACAAGGACATGAGGACATGAGAACATAAGGACATGAGGACATAAGAACATGAGAACATGAGGACACGAGGACAAAAGGACATGAGGACACGAGGACATGAGAACATGAGGACATGAGGACATGAGGACATGAGGACACGAGGACACGAGGACATAAGGACATGAGGACACGAGGACACGAGGACATGAGGACATGAGGACACGAGGACACGAGGACATGAGAACATGAGGACATAAGGACATGAGGACACGAGACAAGAGACATGAGAGACATGAGAACATAAGAACATGAGGACGAGAACATAAGGACATGAGGACACAAGGACATGAGGACATGAGAACATAAGGACATGAGGACATAAGAACATGAGAACATGAGGACACGAGGACAAAAGGACATGAGGACACGAGAGACATGAGGACACGAGGACACGAGGACATGAGACATGAGGACATAAGGACATGAGGACACGAGGACAAAAGGACATGACACGAGGACATGAGAACATGAGGACACGAGCACATAAGGACATGAGGACAAAAGGACATGAGAACATAAGGACATGAGGACAAAAGGACATGAGAACATAAGGACATGAGGACAAAAGGACATGAGAATATAAGGACATGAGGACATAAGGACATGAGGACACAAGGACATAAGGACATGAGAACATAAGGACATGAGGACAAAAGGACATGAGGACATGAGGACACGAGGACATGAGAACACGAGGACACGAGGACACGAGGACATAAGGACATGAGGACAAAAGGACATGAGAACATAAGGATATGAGGACATAAGGACATGAGGACATGAGAACATAAGGACATGAGGACATGAGGACACGAGGACACGAGGACATGAGAACATGAGAACATGAGGACATGAGGACATGAGGACATGAGGACATGAGGACACGAGGACATGAGAACATGAGGACACGAGGACATAAGTACATGAGGACAAAAGGACATGAGAACATAAGGACATGACATATGGACACGAGGACATGAGAACATGAGGACATGAGGACAAAAGGCCACGAGGACATAAGGACATGAGGACAAAAGGACATGAGGACATGAGAACATAAGGACATGAGGACATAAGGACACAAGGACAAAAGGACACGAGGACATAAGGACATGAGGACATGAGGACACGAGGACATGAGAACATGAGGACACGAGGACATAAGTACATGAGGACAAAAGGACATGAGAACATAAGGACATGACATAAGGACACGAGGACATGAGAACATGAGAACATGAGGACATAAGGCCACGAGGACATAAGGACATGAGGACAAAAGGACATGAGGACATGAGAACATAAGGACATGAGGACATAAGGACACGAGGACAAAAGGACACGAGGACATAAGGACATGAGGACATGAGGACAAAAGGACATGAGGACATGAGAACATAAGGACATGAGGACACAAGGACATGAGGACACGAGGACATGAGAACATGAGGACACGAGGATATGAGGACACGAGAACATAAGGACATGAGGACATGAGGACACGAGGACATGAGAACATGAGAACATAAGGACATGAGGACATAAGGACATGAGGACACAAGGACATGAGGACACGAGGACATGAGAACATGAGGACATGAGGACACGAGAACATAAGGACATGAGGACATGAGGACATTGAGCGGTGCACTCCCTAAAACTGAACAAGATTTCAGAAGACACTAACTCATAACTTTATGTGTTTAACTGAGAGCCGCTGTTTGTGGAAAACCTAGGAAATACATGATTCAATGAAAAGTCGCCCCCGTCAGAAATAAAGCTCATAAACACAGAGCATATTTATAAATATAAACCACGTTTTGAACAATGGTCTCCAGATTAAAGTGTGCACAGCGTAGTTCTCTGCTCCTTCTATTGTATTGAGTAAATCTGGTTCAGACTGAGATAGGGCTGTTGAGGAGACAAAGCAGAGCAAAAAACACACAGCACTGATATTACAGATATTTCTCACTTTTAAGTCCTGCCTTTAAATACTTCATACAAAGGCCTGTAAAGCTGCAGCCTGTTGAGGGTTTCTCTTAAAACATGTTCTTAAATATTGTGAAAGCCCCTGAAGAGTGAGCGAGTGTGTGAGACATGATTGTGTTTGGGCCTGACTCTCTGCAGGTGTGTGTTACCTGCTGAGCATCTCCCAGCTGCTTGAAGCTGGCGAGGGCGGCTCCTTCATTTTCACAAGCCGTCTGAGCCTGGCTGAAGTTCATCTGGTACCTCCCCAGAGGAGAGCGCAGGTGGAACACTCCCGCGGTGTCCGCTAAACCAAAAAAAAACTGTTACAACACATTCAGCTCAGATCTGAACAGTACTCACAGCTGCACTCACTGCAGTACTCGCCGCTGTACTCGTCGCTGTACTCGTCGCTGTGCGCGCCGCTGTGCGCGTCCCGCTGTGCGCGCCCCACTGTGCGCGCCCCCGCTGTGCTGTACTCGCTGCTGTACTCGCCGCTGTGCGCGCCCCGCTGTGCGCGCGCCGCTGTACACACCGCTGTACTCGCTGCTGTACTCGCAGCTGTACACACCGCTGTACTCGCTGCTGTACTCGCAGCAGTACTCACCGCTGTACTCGCTGCTGTACACGCCGCTGTACTCGCAGCAGTACTCACCGCTGCACTCACTGCTGTACTCACTGTAGAAGTGCAGGTCTTCACACTGAGCCACTGGGTCACAGTCTCCGTTGTTCTGAAGGCAGCGATCGACGGGCGGCTGGACCTTCTCTAAACACTGGACTCCATTACCCACAAACCCCGGCAGGCACTCGCATTCACGCTCGTTCTAAGGAAGACACATTAAAGTTATGACGGGAAATATCCAGAGCAGGTTTTCACATAACTTTCTTCTGGTACAAAGATGGGTAAATGCTTAAATGGTGCAGAAGATGAAAACTGGGGAAGATTTCCTCAAACAATCCCCTAACAACCAGTAACCAGTATTATAGAGCACAGGTACATGTGTGACACTGACCGGTCCAGTGAAGGAGCAGGAAGCAAAGTCACTGCAGCCACCGTTCGGCTCCGCTGTGCATCTGAAAAACACACAGGGTTAGGCTGAGGCAGGAGCAGATTGGGAGGAAAAAGGGTCGGGGAGTTCCTGACAGACCGGCCAACTTGGTCAACTGCTGGGTTTGTTTTTTAAAACTTAATAAAAAAAATATATAAAAAATGCATTCATAAATTATTTACGTTAGTGTAATGATTTTTTTTTTATATTATTATATCAACATTTGGCCGGCCAAAAATCAACTTAATCCTAATAAAAACAAAAGAGGGGGGAAAAAAACGTAGCATAAAAGCCTCCAGGTGCTGTTGTGCAAGAGAGCACCTGAGCCTGTTTTTGATTCATTTTAGGAAAAGCTTCTTTTACCAGCTCCCTGTGTTATAGACAGGCTGAGCGCAAACTTGAATGCAAGCACCTGTGTGCATCTGTAGGAGGTAGTGCCACAGATTAGGGACAAAGTTTTGAGACTGATTGAACTGGGGCCGAGCAGAACTAACAGGAGCACAGCAACAGCCCCACACAAAAAGCACGGGCTTAATGGAGTTTTTCTTCTGCTGTCCGTGGTCCCTGTCTCAGCCGGGCTGTCCTACAGCGCATCAGCTCGTGTTTATGAGCACGCCATGGCCACGCCCCTCGAGGTGATCTGCCTCTCACCACAGGCAACTCCAGAGTAGTGGAGAGTCCAGCCTCTCTCGAAGAGTTGGGTTCCAAAGCACAAGCTGTGCGTGGAAGTGAGCCCAACTATCTCTAGTCGGTATCTCTCAACCTCCCGCACAAGCTCAGGCTCCTCCCCCGCCAGCGAGGTGACATTCCATGTCCCTAGCGCCAGATTCCGTGTCCGGGGATTGGGTCGCAAAGGCCCCCGCCTACGACTGCCGCCCAATCCACATTGCACCGGCCCCTTACGGTTCCTCCCGCATGTGGTGGGCCCACGGGAGGTCGGCCTCACGTCACGTCGCTCCTTCGGGGAAAGACCCGGCCACCAGGCGCTCGCATACGAGCCCCAACCCCGGGCCTGGCTCCAGGGTGGGGTCCCGCCACGGCAACGTCACGGTCCTTGATACTTTCATTTCCATAAAGTGTTCTGACATTAAAGACATTCAATTATGTTTAGTATGATCCCAAGCCTCGCCCCCTCACCTGTTGATTGGCTGGCAGGTGAAGCCATCGCCGTGGTAACCGTTTTGACAGGCGCAGTTGATGAGGATCCCAGTTTGATTACAGTCAGCGTTTACATGACATCCTCCGTTATATTCAGCACAAAGATCTGGAGCTGAGACAAGACCGGGTAAGACCTGGTTTAGTCTGGGTTTAGTCCTGGTTTAGTCCTGGTTTAGACCTGCTTTAGACCTGCTTTAGTCCTGCTTTAGACCTGTTTTACACCTGCTTTAGTCCTGGTTTAGACCTGCTCTAGACCTGCTTTAGTCCTTATTTAGTCCTGATTTAGACCTGCTTTAGACCTGGTTTAGACCTGCTTTAGACCTGGTTTAGTCTGGGTTTAGTCCTGGTTTAGTCCTGGTCTAGAACTGATTTAGACCTGATCTAGTCCTGATCTAGTCCTGGTTTAGTCCTGGTTTAGACCTGGTTTAGACCTGGTTTAGACCTGCTTTAGTCTGGGTTTAGTCCTGGTTTAGACCTGCTTTAGACCTGCTTTAGTCCTGATTTAGTCCTGATTTAGACCTGCTTTAGACCTGGTTTAGACCTGCTTTAGACCTGGTTTAGACCTGATTTAGTCCTGATTTAGTCCTGATTTAGACCTGCTTTAGACCTGGTTTAGACCTGCTCTAGACCTGCTTTAGTCCTTATTTAGTCCTGATTTAGACCTGGTTTAGACCTGATTTAGTCCTGATTTAGTCCTGATTTAGACCTGCTTTAGACCTGGTTTAGACCTGGTTTAGACTTACGTGGCTGTCGTTCACAGAAGGTGCCGTTTCCCTGAAAGCCTGGTTTACAGCTGCAGCCAGAGCCCGGTTCACACTGGGCCTGTTCGTGGCACTGACGGCACTCCTCTGGGATCGAACCTGCGACCGCCGACACAAAGACAGGACTGAGTCTGAGTGTGTGCTCCTCTGAAACTGCCAGCAGGATTTGTTTGTGTGACTCACCGAGCTCGGTCTGGCAGCGCTCTCCGGTCCAGCCGCTCTGACAGACACAGGCTCCAGAGCCGTCCAGACCGTCCTCACAGGAGCCTTTGTTGGTGCATTGACAGGCTGAAACAAAAGGGCAGCAGGGTTTAGGGAAATCCTCTAGGACCAATGTGTTTGACAAAGAAAAGGGATTAATTAAAGTTTATGTGTCTGAATGAAAACGTATAACAAGAACAACAGCGAGTGCTGAGAAGCAAGGCAAATTGACATTTACATGACATATGAAAGCTGTTTTTACCGCCACAAAGACCCCATCATAAATTAATCTGTAGTCATTGCACACTAAACTAACATATCAGTCTCAGCGCACTGATATTGAAGCATTGCTAACAGTTTCTGCTGGTTGAGGAGTTTATTACACTGTGAGGGACATTCTATCCCTTGACCACAGCTGAATTTATTCTAACACCGCTGGAGGAGGAACACACTAGGAAATAGTCCCGTCCATTCACAGGACGGATTATGATTCACAAAAACAAAAGAGTAAACTGATCTTCCTTCTCTGAGCGCTCTCCTCTTCCTCCTGACGCTCACTGACGACAGCAGCTGTTCACTTCAGGGCCGAGGACTGTGGGAGGGGCCCTTCTGCTTCTGCAGGCGTGAACTTGAGACGAGTGTGATCTGTGAACAGAGCGACGGGTACCTGTGCAGTGGGAGTGTACCTGTGCAGTGGGGTGTACCTGTGCAGTGGGAGTGTACCTGTGCAGTGGGGTGTACCTGTGCAGTGGGAGTGTACCTGTGCAGTGAGGGGGTGTACCTGTGCAGTGTGGGGGTGTACCTGTGCAGTGGGGTGTACCTGTGCAGTGTGGGTGTACCTGTGCAGTGAGGGGGTGTACATGTGCAGTGGGGGTGTACCTGTGCAGTGGGGTACATGTGCAGTGGGAGTGTACATGTGCAGTGGGGTGTACCTGTGCAGTGGGAGTGTACATGTGCAGTGGGAGGGGGAGTGTACCTGTGCAGTGGGGTGTACCTGTGCAGTGGGAGGGGGAGTGTACCTGTGCAGTGGGAGTGTACATGTGCAGTGGGAGGGAGTGTACCTGTGCAGTGGGGGTGTACCTGTGCAGTGAGGTGTGCAGTGGGGTACATGTGCAGTGGAGGTACATGTGCAGTGGGAGGGGGAGTGTACCTGTGCAGTGGGGGTGTACCTGTGCAGTGGGGGTACATGTGCAGTGGGAGTGTACATGTGCAGTGGGGGGAGTGTACCTGTGCAGTGGGAGTGTACATGTGCAGTGGGAGGGGAGTGTACCTGTGCAGTGGGGGTGTACCTGTGTAGTGAGGGGGTGTACATGTGCAGTGGAGTGTACCAGTGCAGTGGGAGGTGTACCTGTGCAGTGGGAGTGTACATGTGCAGTGGGGGGGTGTACCTGTGCAGTGGCGGAGTGTACCAGTGCAGTGAGGGGGTGTACCTGTGCAGTTGGGGCCGTAGTAGTTGGAGACACAAAGCTCGCAGGCATCTCCTTTGAAGCCTCGTTGACAAAGACAATGGCCGAGGCCCGTGATGCCGTCGTCACAGTTGCCATGGAAACTGCAAGGGGCCTCCACACCCCCCGGACACGCTGACATCACAGAGAAAGAGCCAATCAGAGAGAAGTATATACTTGTTTGAGTCCTAGATTTGAATAGTCCTAGATTTCTGCATTAGCCCTGGTTTAGACCTGGTTTAGTCCTTGTTCAGTCCCAGTTCAGTCCCTGTCCTAGTCCTAGTCTCAGACCTGAGCAGTCCCGGCCGTAGTGGTTCTTGCAGCACTGCGAGACCCAGGAGGGGGAGTGGCAGACTCTGCGACAGCCTCTGCGTCCGAATGGAGACAGGTCCAGGTCCAGACTGTATCTGTATCTGTATCGGGACGAAGGTCTGTAGCAGGGCTCTCTCCGGTCCTGAGCAGACACAGCACAGGGGTCAGTCACTCTGGGTCCCCTGACCCCTCACATCAAACATAACTTATAATAATAATAATAATCTTTATTTTTATATACCACTTTTCCACCTACTGTAGTAGGCACTCAAAGCACTTTACATACATTAAGCTATTTACCAGTGTTACAGAACACTCACTGGAGGCAATGTAGGTCAAGTGTCTTGTCCAAGGACACAACGACAGTATGTGGGGGAGAGCGGGATGTTATGATGTTTTTAGGGATGTTTTCGAACGGGGATCGAACCGCCCACCTGCCGGTCGAAGGACGGCCGCTCTACCCACTGAGCTTAATCCTACCGGACAAATCCTAACAGGGGCTTTATGTGCCGCTGTGTTTCTGTGATTGGTTGTATGTTGGATGTTTATTCTGTATCCATTGGTCCCCCAGCCCCTGAATTTCTGTCCAATTACAGATACCAGTCTGTTTAGTTAAAACCAGCTCATTATACCCCGCCCTCATGCTCTTTCTCTTCTAAACAATTAAAAAGTAAAAAATAAGTCTGATGAATTTTTCCAGATGGATTGACAACAGCAGACCAGAGTCTTCTGGATTTGGTCCCTGTCAGATTCCATTTATTTACATGAGCATTAATGAGTTTTTTGAAACAGGGAAAGTGAGAGCCAGGGTTACTATTGTTTATTCTGAAAAGAATTAAAGTCTGACCGTGTCTGTGTGTCTGAAGGGACAGGACGGAGGGAACAAACAGTGCCCACATCGGCCCTGAAACAAGAACACACAACCATTTACTAACACAAACTTTAACCAGAACTAAAGGTCTGAGAAGATCCTAAGCAGGTCTGAGTGGGCCTAAAGCAGGTCTGAGAAGGTCTTAAGAAGGTCTGGGTGGGCCTAAAGCAGGTCTGAGAAGGTCTGAGAAGGTCTAAGAAGGTTTAAAGCAGGACCAAAGCAGGTCTGAGGAGGTCTGAGAAAGTCTTAAGCAGGTCTGAGTGGTTCTAAAGTAGGTCTAAAGCAGGTCTGAAAAGGTCTGAGAAGGTCTAAAGCAGGACCAAAGCAGGTCTGAGGAGGTCTGAGAAAGTCTTAAGCAGGTCTGAGTGGTTCTAAAGTAGGTCTAAAGCAGGTCTAAAGCAGGTCTGAACAGGTGTAAAGCCAGTCTGGGCAGGACTTACGTATGTGGTCTTGTTCTGGATCCCGTCGCAGTGTGCTCCGAGTCCCGGAGGCTCCAGGATCTGGTCGATGCCGTAGGCGATGCTATCATTGAACATCATGAATCGGTCGATGATACGAGCCGCGTTGTCGTTCAGGATAATGTTCCCCTGAAACAAAATCAAAGAAGTTCTGCTGTAAACCTTTCCATCTTCATTCTTCTGTTCTGTGCAAGGAATGGATCTGAGTAGGGTTTTCAGGAGACTGTACCGCATGAACCTTCAGCAAGACAGTGTTCAGAAAGATTAAAATGTGTAGATTAAAAGTGTTGATTATACCCTGTTAAAAACACGAGAACTAGTTTGAGTTTAAGCAGTACTTTCAGGTGAGTAAATGTGCTGCTGTATGTTCTCCGTTCTCACCACGAGGCTCTTGTCGCAGCTGTAGTTGATGACCGATCCGTGCATGCTGCGATAAGACATGGTGATCTTACTGGGCTGGATAATCCCAAACACCTACAGAGACCAAGAGCAAAAGTCCTTCAGGAGACACTCATTGAACCTTCCAACACTCAAGGCCTTATATAAAAGTCACTGAGCTCCTCTCTTTGTCCCATCTCGAGCTCTTGGTGACATACAGTGCCTTGCGAAAGTATTCGTCCCCCTTGAACTTTGCGACCTTTTGCCACATTTCAGGCTTCAAACATAAAGATATGAAACTGTAATTTTTTGTAAAGAATCAAAAACAAGTGGGACACAATCATGAAGTGGAACTAAATTTATTGGTTATTTCAAACTTTTTTAACAAATAAAAAACTGAAAAATTGGGCATGCAAAATTATTCAGCCCCTTTACTTTCAGTGCAGCAAACTCTCTCCAGAAGTTCAGTGAGGATCTCTGAATGATCTAATGTTGACCTAAATGACTAATGATGATAAATGGAATCCACCTGTGTGTAATCAAGTCTCCGTATAAATGCACCTGCACTGTGATAGTCTCAGAGGTCCGTTTAAAGCGCTGAGAGCATCATGAAGAACAAGGAACACACCAGGCAGGTCCGAGATACTGTTGTGGAGACGTTTAAAGACGAATTTGGATACAAAAAGATTTTCCAACCTTTAAACATCCCAAGGAGCACTGTGCAGGCGATAATATTGAAATGGAAGGAGTATCAGACCACTGCAAATCTACCAAGACCTGGCCGTCCCTCTAAACTTTCAGCTCATACAAGGAGAAGACTGATCAGAGATGCAGCCAAGAGGCCCATGATCACTCTGGATGAACTGCAGAGATCTACAGCTGAGGTGGCTCTGTCCATAGGACAACAATCAGTCGTATACTGCACAAATCTGGCTTTTACATTTACATTTACATTTACATTTAGTCATTTAGCAGACGCTTTTATCCAAAGCGACTTACAAGTGAGGATAACAATGGAAGCAATTTTAACAACACAAGGTACAAAAAGCATAAGTGCACAAAAAACTAGTCAGTTTAAACCCAGCGCAGTATACAATGCTAAGGGTAAGAGAATTTTTATTTTTATTTTTTATTTATTTATTTATTTTTTTTTTGAAAGGAATCGATAGAAAGGAAGTAGGACTCAGTGTTTGTCAGTCAGGTGTTGACGGAAGAGATGTGTTTTCAGGTGTTTTTTAAAGATGGCTACAGAATCTGCTGATCTTGTAGCAGCAGTAGATCATTCCACCAAAGTGGAACAGATCCAGAGAAGCGTGAGAGTGATTTTGTACCTTTTGGGACGGTACCACCAGGCGTTGTTCATTTGCAGAGCGCAGGGATCTGGTAGGAACGTAGGTCTGTATTAGTGAGTGGAGATATGGGGGTGCAGAACCAGAGGTGGTCTTGTAGGCCAAGAGCAGAGCTTTGAACTTGATGCGGGCGTCAACCGGGAGCCAGTGTAACCTAATGAATAGAGGAGATACGTGCGCTCTCTTCGGTTCATTAAAGACCACTCTTGCCGCTGCATTCTGGATCAGCTGCAGAGGTTTGGTTGTGCAGCAGGGAGTCCAGCCAGTAGGGCATTGCAATAGTCCAGTTTGGACAAGACAAGAGCCTGGACTAGAATTTGCGTGGAGTGCTCTGATAGGAAAGGTCTAATTTTTCTAATGTTGTAGAGGATGAATCTACAGGACCGGGTGGTGCTGGCGACATGACTTGTGAAGTTTAGCTGATCATCAATTACCACTCCCAGATTTCTGGCAGTGCTGGACGGTGTAATGGTTGATGGGCCTAGTTGAATGGAGAGGTTGTGGTGGGTCTTTGGATGGGCCGGAATCACAAGCACTTTTATGGAAGAGTGGCAAGAAGAGAGCCATTTCTTAAAGATATCCATAAAAAGTGTTGTTTAAAGTTTGCCACAAGCCACCTGTGAGACACACCAAACATGTGGAAGAAGGAGCTCTGGTCAGATGAAACCAAAATCGAACTTTTTGGCAACAATGCACAACGTTATGTTTGGCATAAAAGCTCATCGCCCTGAACACACCATCCCCACTGTCAAACATGGTGGTGGCAGCATCATGGTCTGGGCCTGCTTTTCTTCAGCAGGGACAGGGAAGATGGTTAAAATTGATGGGAAGATGGATGGAGCCAAATACAGGACCATTCTGGAAGAAAACCTGATGGAGTCTGCAAAAGACCTGAGACTGGGACGGAGATTTGTCTTCCAACAAGACAATGATCCAAAACATAAAGGAAAATCTACAATGGAATGGTTCACAAATAAACATATCCAGGTGTTAGAATGGCCAAGTCAAAGTCCAGACCTGAATCCAATCGAGAATCTGTCGAAAGAACTGAAAACTGCTGTTCACAAATGCTCTCCATCCAACCTCACTGAGCTCGAGCTGTTGGAGGAATGGGCAAAAATGTCAGTCTCTCGATGTTAAAAACTGATAGAGACATACCCCAAGCGACTTACAGCTGTAATCGCAGCAAAAGGTGGCACTACAAAGTATTAAGTTAAGGGGACTGAATAATTTTGCAAGCCCAATTTTTCAGTTTTTTATTTGTTAAAAAAGTTTGAAATATCCAATAAATTTTGTTCCACTTCATGATTGTGTCCCACTTGTTGATTCTTCACAAAAAATCACAGTTTCATATCTTTATTTTGAAGCCTGAAATGTGGCAAAAGGTCGCAAAGTTCAAGGAGGCCGAATACTTTCACAAGGCACTGTATGTACAGGTCTATCATAAGTTACACTAAATCAGGACCTCACTGTCTTTATGTAAATGGTGCCTTTACTGGGTTTAAATGTTGTTGAGGTAAAAATGAAACATTCAGGACCTACTGGGGTCCTCATAAAGATGGTTGTGATGTCATATCCTGTCGTACCTTGGAGCTGCGGATGATGTGTGCCTTAATGATGGCGGACAGCTCCTCTTGGTGGTCAGGACTGGTCAGCCAGCGCTGCCGCTCCATAGGAAGTGATGTCACAGCTTTATCCGACGGCCAGAACATGGTGAAGGGTTTGTGTATGGACAATTGTAGGACAGGCAGCAACCCCGAGGCCTGAGGAAGACGGGGACAAGACCGAGACAAGACCAGGGTTAGACCAGGACTGGACAGGGACAAGACTTTCTGTTTGCCCCTGGTGTGTGTGTGTGTGTGTGTGTGTGTGTGTGTGTGTGTGTGTGTTGCGTGCGTGCGTGCGTGCGTGTGTGCGTGCGTGCGTGTGTGTGTCTAACCTGGATGAGGCTGTAGAACTGTGTGTATCCGTAAAAGGCTGCAGCTTCAGTGAGATTCATCTGAAAAGAGAGAAAAGTCAGATCTCAGAAGTTCTGACCTATTTGATCAATAACCTTAGGGTTGGGGTCAGGGTTCACTCACACTACTGGCTTTGATCGGGGCCCGGTCCTGGAGCCGGTACGGGATCAGCATGGTCTGGATGTGGTGGATGACTCCATTCGCCGTGGTGTAGTCGCTGCGAACAATCCTCGAGACGTTATTGATCCAAACTGAGCCCTGACACAAAAAGAGATAGGTCACACACAGAGGTCACTCTAAAGCTGTGGGGTCAAAGGTGTTGTCCTGTCATGACTTGAATACTTATAAGGGTTTTTGATTGACTATTATAATGTTCCTGAGAGAAAAAGGAAGGGAACAAAGAAATGTTTTGCGTAAAGCATTCTGGGAAACGCAGTCTGAGCCGTAAGCTTGAGCTGATACAATCTCGTCTTTCAATATTTGTGAGTTACCCGAAGGTCAGAGGGTGTCCTGAGTTACCTAAAGGTCAAAGAGTGTCCTGAGTTACCCTAAGGTCAAAGGTCAGAGTGCATCCTGAGTTACCTAAAGGTTAAAGGGCAGAGTGTGTCCTAAGTTACCTAAAGGTTAAAGGGCAGAGTGTGTCCTAAGTTACCTAAAGGTTAAAGGGCAGAGTGTGTCCTAAGTTACCTAAAGGTTAAAGGTCAGAGTGTGTCCTGAGTTACCTAAAGGTTAAAGATCAGAGTGCGTCCTGAGATACCTAAAGATTAAAGGTCAGAGTGCGTCCTGAGATACCTAAAGGTTAAAGGTTAGAGTGTGTCCTGAGATAACTAAATGTCAAAGATCAGAGTGTGTCCTGAGTTACCTAAAGGTTAAAGGTCAGAGTGCGTCCTGAGTTACCTAAAGGTTAAAGGTCAGAGTGTGTCCTGAGATACCTAAAGATCAGAGTGCGTCCTGAGTTACCTAAAGGTTAAAGATCAGAGTGCGTCCTGAGTTACCTAAAGGTTAAAGGTCAGAGTGTGTCCTGAGTTACCTGACTGAAGCTGAAGGTCAGAGTGTGTCCTGATTGGGCGATGGCTCGGTCCGTGGTCTTGAGGTCGTTAAAGTTTAGAGTCTCACAGGAAATGATGTGGTAACACACCAGGTCCATGAGAAACCCCGCGTCGTTCCACTGAGTCAACTGGGGTCAGAGGGGGAGGAGTTAAGGAGAGGAGTTAGGAGGGAAAGAAGGAAGTAAGGCAGCAGCAGTTGTGACTTACAACCGTGGCGTTGTTGGTCTCCTCTAAAGGGACAAAAACAGTGTAGGGTCCATCTCCGTATTGGGTCGTGATGCGAGACAGCTGCACACAACAGGAATAAAAACATGGCAGAATAACTTATGCAAGTGGATGAAATCAGCAGGTTCTACTGTTCTTCCTTGAACCTATAAACAGAGTCCTGACAGAAACTGTCAGGACTCTGTTTATAGGACATATTCTTATTTACAATGACGACCTGGGCCCAAGGGTTTACCCGGTGGAACCCTACATAGACACGAGGAGAACATGTAAACTCCACAGAAAGCCCTGCCCGGGGATCGATCCCAAGACCATCTTGATGTGAGGCAGGAGTGCTAACTGTTGTGGAATTATTCATACATAATGTCCTTAACCCAATTTAAGATCTGTACGTTAAATTATGAATATGTTTGTTAGAACTTGGTGTTCTGGTCAGAGTTCCTTATGAGGCCTCTTCATACTAAATTACAGTATATATATCTCTGTAGCTCTGTCCCTGTTTAGTACAAACAAATGCATGGTAAAACAACATTGCCTAATCAATGATGCAATACGTAGCTATATATGCTGCACTGTTCCAGAAGAATGTCAGACGTGAACATCCAATGCCTTTGTATTGAGTGTTCTCTGTCTCCAGGCCTGTTGGTGGTGAAATAAATCTCTTGAGTCATACAGTTGTGTCACTCAAATCCATTCGGCTCCATAAGGCACTTGTCCCCAACACTAACCTCTCTGCAACCGTGCCCCTTTATGTTTAAATCGGTGCAGCCTTTTCTTGAACGTGAGATATTTTTACTGCAGGACCACAAATGTCCACTAGGGGAGGTAGAGAAAGCAGAAGGGGTTTGTTTGTTTATCCGGTTTATTGTTCTTTCTGTTGTCAGATACTTACAGCCAACATTTTTCTGAAGAAGGTGTTCTCCTGATGACGATTGAGTTCCTGAAAAACACACAAACAGATGGTGAAGGAGGTCAGAGTGACGGGGTCAGAGGTCAGGTGGTGGGGTCACATGTGACTCACCGAGCCGGTGCTGCCCCGACACTCGAAGCCATCTCCGATGTAACCACGGAAACAGGAGCAGTTCCTCTGGCCCTGGCCCAGATACTGGCAGTGGGCAAACCTACTGCAACCGCCGTTGTCCTGGGACCAGAAGGTTCCACTGTTACATTTATACCTTTATACACTTATCATGTATGTGAGGACCAGATCTGGCCCGCGGACCAGGACAGGGTCTTTAAGTCAGTGGCTTCAGCAAAGACATAACACAGACTCACACACAGGACATTTACAAAGACTGTCCCAAAAACTAGGGCTGGACAATATGGAGCCTCACCCGCAGCAACACCTGGATCTGCAGCAAAATCTCAAATTAACTTCTGAATTTAAAACGTTGTGTGATCTAAATATTTGCCAAGAATGTTTATTTTTAACAATTATTACAATTTACAACAATATGTTGTCGCTGTGCTTTGTGTCCAGTTCAAACAAAGTGAGAAGGAGCTCCAGCTCTGAGCACGTCGACCTGTCACTGACTCTTTTGAACGAAACATGAAAATACAGTAGAAGACCAAGAAAAGACTATTCAGGGCTCAGGCCAGTCCAAGGAGACTTGTGGTCAGAGAATACAGCATTAGTAGGTGTCCTGCTTCGTCCCACATTTGGTTCATTAGGCTCTGGTCGTCCTACTTCTGTGTCGTGTGGATCCTGCAGGTGATGATACTGAGATTGACTTATTGCTGCAGGACTGAACTGAAGCTGGAGCAGTCAGTACGTCTCTCACTGCCTGTACACTGGAGAGAACCGGTATGAACTGGAATGAGCCAGAGTGAGCCAGTCCTTCCACCGACAACACTAAACTCCAGGCAACAAAACAAACAAGCAGAACACGTAAAGAAAGTACGAGGAATGCTGCAAAGTTGTTTTTTACAAAAGCTCAAACAGAGGGCCTCCAGACTTTATTGAGCCTTTTAGACACTTCTAACACAGTATACATAACAACGTACGGTTTCTGTTCCTGTTACAGGTCCTGTGTAGGCCTGCGGTCCTTAAAGGAGAGCTTCTCCCACTGTTTTGAGCAACTTCAATTAAAGCCCACTTTCTGGTCAACACAAAACCTTTTCAAAAACAGCTCAACACAAATTCAAACTAAGTTCTAAGTTCAACAATAATAACAACCAAATGTAAGAACAACATTTAAATCTAGGTATTTCAGAACATTCTGTGGAAGGGTTTAACAGAGGAGCAGCTTGTACAAACCTGCTCCAGTTCAAAAGGATGTTTAAACAGAAAGTGATGAGGACATATTTCAGCTGAGACCAGCCTGTTAAAGGTCTTTGTCTTTGTGTGTTGTTGTATTTTTCTATGCATTTAAATGACTTAAAAGAAAAATAATCTAAGGCTCAGCCGAAAGCATAAAAATAAATACACATTTAAAATAAAATAAAAGTTAATCCAAAAGCTGCCTTTTAAAGTTTACAGTGCATTTAGTGATGACACTGGCACTTGCATAAAACAATAGAATAGTTCTCTGAATAGTTCGATGACTGTCCTGTGAAGCGGGGGAGGCGCTCACTTATCTAACCAAACCTTGTAAGAACAATTGAAAAGTCAGAGCCCTTGCCTCAGAACTAACAAGTCCAAAAGAAACCAACAAGACAAGCAAAATGATTAAGATGTGTCTAATTAGGATTAATATCTGGTATGAAGACAAACTCTAGAGCAGTGTTTTTAACATCAACTGCACTGTTTGTCTCAGTATTTTACAGTTAAAGGGGCTGCCTCGACTAACGCCAACCCAATCCATTCAAATAATATCTAACAGAGGCCTCTGTCTCTCCAAATGAATGTGCTCTCACCTGTTAGTGACAAAAAAGAGGTTTACTGTAAATTAACTCGGGACAAGAGAGAGCACTGTACAACAAACTGCTGCTTTTACCGAACGTTACAGGCTCCAAATCTGTGTTATGGTGAATGTCCCGCTGTAAACAATGGCTTTACTCTGAGTCTGAGTAATTACAGCTGGAAAAGTGTCTGTTGTCATTTCTGTCTGTTCTCTTGATATTTATGTAAGAATACGTTTTATGGATGTTGGACGTTTTATGGACGTTTTAATAATAAAATTTTTTTTTTTTTTTTTTTAAAGGGACAGTGCATGTTAATAAAGACACAGCCACCTGAATGTAAACATATTGTAGCCTTAGACTAATTTCCATTCGTTGTACCAACATTCCTCCTTGAACCGCAACCTTATCGTGGTGGAGGGGTTTGAGTGCCCGAATGATCCTAGGAGCTATGTTGTCAGGGGCTATATGCCCCTGGTAGGGTCTACCAAGGCAAACAGGTCCTAGGTGACGAGCCAGACAAAGAGCGGTTCAGAACCCTTTATGGATTTGAAAAAATCAAGGACCGTGACGTCGCCCGGTATGGCGCAACCGGGGCCCCATCCTGGAGCCAGGCCAGGGGTTGGGGCTCGCATGCGAGCGTCTGGTGGCCGAGTCTTTCCCCACGGGGCCTGGCCAGGCTCAGCCCGAAGGAGCGACGTGGGGCCAACCTCCCGTGGGCCCACCACCTGCAGGAGGAACCGTAAGGGGCCGGTGCAAAGTGGATTGGGTGGCAGTCGAAGGCGGAAGCCTCGACAACCCAATCCCCGGACATGGAATCTGGCGCTAGAGACATGGAATGTCACCTCGCTGGCGGGGAAGGAGCCTGAGCTTGTGAGATTGAGAGATACCGACTAGAGATAGTCGGGCTCACCTCCACGCACAGCTTGGGTTCTGGAACCTAGAGAGAGGCTGGACTCTCACTACTCTGGAGTTGCCTGCGGCGAGAGGCGGCAGGCTGGTGTGGGCTTGCTCATAGCCCCCCAGCTTAGCCGCCATGTGTTGGAGTTCACCCCGGTGAATGAGAGGGTTGCTTCCCTGCGCCTTCGGGTCGGGGATAGGTCTCTCACTGTTGTTTGTGTTTACGGGCCAAATGGCAGTGCAGAGTACCCGGCCTTCTTGGAGTCTCTGGGAGGGGTGCTGGAAAGTGCTCCGACCGGGGACTCCGTCGTCTACTGGGGACTTCAACGCCACGTGGGCAGCGACAGTAACACCTGGAGGGGCGTGATTGGGAGGAACGGCCCCCCGGATCTGAACCCGAGCAGTGTTCTGTTATTGGACTTCTGTTTGTCCATAACGAACACCATGTTCAAGCATAAGGGTGTCCATCAGTGCACGTGGCACCAGGACACCCTAGGTCGGAGATCGATGATCGACTTTGTAGTTGTTTCATCTAACCTCCGGCCGTATGTCTTGGACACTCGGGTGAAGAGAGGGGCGGAGCTGTCAACTGATCACCACCTGGTGGTGAGTTGGATCCGATGGCGGGGGAGAAAGCTGGACAGACTCGGCAGGCCCAAACATACTGTGAGGGTCTGTTGGGAACGTTTGGCAGAGCCCCTGTCAGAAAGACCTTTAACTCCCACCTCCGGCAGAGCCGACCAGATCCCGAGGAGGTTGGAGACATTGAGTCCGAGTGGACCATGTTCTCCACCTCCATTGTCGATGCGCGGCCACTGGCTGTGGCCGTAAAGTCTCCGGTGTCTGTCGTGGCGGCAACCTCCGAACCCGGTGGTGGACACCGGAAGTAAGGGATGCCGTCAAGGTGAAGAAGGAGACCTACCGAGCCTGGTTGGCCCGTGGGACTCCTGAGGCAGCTGATAGGTACCGGCAGGCCAAGCGGACTGCAGCCCGGGTGGTTGTGGAGGCAAAAACTCGGGTCTGGGAGGAGTTCGGTGAGGCCATGGAGAAAGACTATCGGTCGGCCTCGAAGAAATTCTGGGAAACCGTCCGGCGCCTCAGGAGGGGGAAGCAGTGCCCTGCCAACACTGTTTACAGTGGAGGTGGGAACCTGCTGACTTCAACTGGGGATATTGTTGGACGGTGGAAGGAATACTTCGAGGATCTCCTCAACCCCACCGACACGTCTTCCGCTGAGGAAGCAGGGGCAAAGGGCTCGGAGGTGGACTCATCCATCACCCAGGCCGAAGTCACTGAGGTAGTTGGGAAGCTCCTCGGTGGAAAGGCACCGGGGGTGGATGAGATACGCCCTGAGTACCTCAAGTCCCTGGATGTTGTAGGGCTGTCTTGGTTGACACGCCTCTACAACATCGCGTGGCGGTCGGGGACAGTACTTCTGGACTGGCAGACCGGGGTGGTGGTCCCTCTTTTCAAGAAGGGGGACCGGAGGGTGTGTTCCAACTACAGAGGGATCAAACTCCTCAGCCTCCCCGGGAAAGTCTATGCCAGGGTACTGGAGAGGAGAATGCAGCCGATAGTTGAACCTCGGATTCAGGAGGAACAATGTGGTTTTCATCCCGGTCGTGGAACACTGGACCAGCTCTATACCCTCTCCAGGGTGCTGGAGGGTTTATGGGAGTTTGCCCAACCAGTCCACATGTGTTTTGTGGATCTGGAGAAGGCATTCGACTGTGTCCCTCGTGGCGCCCTGTGGGGAGTGCTCTGGGAGTATGGGGTCCGGGGCCCTTTGCTAAGGGCTGTCCGGTCCCTGTACGACCGGAGCAGGAGCTTGGTTCGCATTGCCGGCAGTAAGTCAGACCTGTATCCCAGTGCATGTTGGACTCCGGCAGGGCTGCCCTTGGTTACCGGTCCTGTTCATTGTCTTTATGGACAGGACTTCTAGGCGCAGCCAGGGGCCGGAGGGAGTCTGGTTTGGGGACCACAGGATCTCGTCTCTGCTTTTTGCAGATGATGTTGTCCTGTTGGCTCCATCAAGCCAGGACCTCCAGTGTGCACTGGGACGGTTTGAGGATCAGCACCTCCAAGTCTGAGACCATGGTTCTCAGTTGGAAAAGGGTGGCTTGTCCCAAGTGTTCAAGTATCTTGGGGTCTTCTTCACGAGTGAGGGAAGGAGGGAACGTGAGATTGACAGACGGATCGGTGCAGCTTCTGCAGTGATGCGGTCGATGTACCGGTCTGTCGTGGTGAAGAAGGAGCTGAGCTGTAAGGCAAAGCTCTCGATTTACCGGTCAATCTACGTTCCTACTCTCACCTATGATCATGAGCTTTGGGTCATGACCGAAAGAACAAGATCCCGGATACAAGCGGCCGAAATGAGCTTTCTCTGCAGGGTGGCGGGGCGCTCCCTTAGAGATAAGGTGAGGAGCTCGGTCACTCGGGAGGAGCTCAAAGTAGAGCCGCTGCTCCTCCACATCGAGAGGAGCCAGCTGAGGTTGCTCGGGCATCTGTTTCGGATGCCTCCGGGACGCCTCCCTAGGGAGGTGTTTCGGGCATGTCCCACCGGGAGGAGACCCCGGGGAAGACCTAGGACACGCTGGAGGGACTATGTCTCTCGGCTGGCCTGGGAACGCCTCGGTATCCCCCCGGAAGAGCTGGAGGAAGTGTCTGGGGAGAGGGAAGTCTGGGCGTCTCTGCTCAGACTGCTGCCCCCGCGACCCGGCCCCGGATAAGCGGTAGAAGATGGATGGATGGATGGATGGATGGATGTACCAACATTCTCACACATTCATACACCAGAGCTGTGTCAGTGGAGGCAAGCAGGGTTAAGTGTCTTGCCCAAGGACACAACAACAGTATGAACTGTGGGGAGAGCGGGAATTGAACCGCCAACCTTCCGGTCATAGGTCAACAGCTGTACCACTGAGCCACTGCGCTCCTATTCAAATATAAAAATACCCCCAGCCCCAGTCCAGCCCCTGCCCAGCCCCTGTCCAGCCCCTGCCCAGTGTGATTCATCTGTAACAGGACACAGGTTTAATGTCTGTGTGGTACCTGTCTGCAGGTGTTGAAGGGTAAACAGATCCGTCCTGATCCTTGGAAACCCGTCTGACAGCGACACGCCGTCTGAAACACGGACACATCGGGGTTTAGGGACATCACTTCCTGTTTTAGGGACGAAGTCAGATCGGACTGAACTCACAGTGTTGGGTCCGGTCCGGATGCACTTGGCAAACCGATGACAGCCTCCGTTATCCACCAGACAACCATCGATCTCTGAGAAAACACACAACCATTACAGCTGCCTCTGACCACGATTCAGCTCAACTTTAGTTTAAGTTCAGTTCAGGACCAGTCCAGGGTTTGTTCTGTATTCAGCTCTAGTTGAGTCCAGTGTTTTTTATTTATTTTTATTTATACAGCGCTTTTCCACCTAGTAGATACTCAAAGCGCGGTCAGTTTTCGACCGGGTTTAGTCCTGTATAATTCTACTTTAGTTCTGGTTTGGTCCAGTTTTAGCCCTGGTTTAGTCTTGTTTTTCCTGTTATGTAGTTCTAGTTTAGTCCAATTCAGTTAAGTTTTAGTCCCTGGTTTAGCACAGTCCCAGGTTCAGTTTAGGTCAGTTTTATACATTTGTTTAGTCCTAGTTTGGTCCTGTTTTTTGCCCTGGTTTAGTCCAGTTCTAGTCCTTGTTCCAGTCCAGTTTGTACCTATACAGACCACTCCGTCTCCTGTGTAACCCTCTTGGCAGCTGCAGGTCCGTTCTCCGGCTGAGACCTTGGTACAAACGGCGAATTGTGAGCAGCCTCCGTTGGATCTGCTGCACAAGTCCAGCTCTGACACACAAACACCACACGGTAACGATGTGTTCAGGGTCTAGGGTTCATTTGAGCTGCTGAGGTTTACCTCTGCAGTGCGTCCCGTTGCCGTCGTATCCAGCCACACAGACACAGGCTGCCGCAGTGCCTTTGGGCCCAGTGACACAGCTGCAGCAAACACACTGAGGTTAGGAGGATACAGATGTAAGGGCATGTGTCGAGGCTCATCCAGCATTTTTCTCCTAAAGACTTTGTAGCATCGGTGATAAAATTCGGGATTCGTGCTCACTACATCTATTGCCTTTTATTTTGAAGAGCCCTTTCAGTTAGGAGACAGGAAGTCAGCCATTTTGTTTTTGTTTACAACTGCTGCATGTGGTCTGGTGGTTTGACTTGATTCCCTGCGATCTGCCCTTTTCTTAATGTCATTTTATTTGGACATAAAAAGAACACTTTTTTTTTTTTACATTATTTATGGACAGTATATTTGGCAAATCTTTTGTTGTACGCATTGATGAATTTAGTCAGGTACATTTAGGTGATATTTACCTGTGTCCTAGTCCTAACTCTGCACATCTTACCTGGAGTTAAACCTACCGCTGAACTTTCTTAGACACACACAGATGTTTAATGTTACTGAGATGAATCTTTTTTTAAACTCTGTTCATTTTAAATGTGTTGTTTTCTTACTTGGCGTTTTGGTCACAGACTCCTCCGCAGGCGTCGTCTCGGATTTCTGACAAACACAAGAATCAGAGGACACAACATTCAGAAATCTCTCACAGAGTTGTTTGTACAGATAGGGATTTTCCATGGCTACAAGTTTATCAAGTCAGTCTAAAGCAGAAGTTTTATCAGGTGCTAATGGCTAACTCTGTTTTTTATGCAGCAGCCTGCTGGGGGCTGTGGGCAAGTTGATAAACTGGTAGAGAGGGGCTTAAAGGTGTTAGTTTAGAGACTCCGTTTGAAGCAGTCGAGACACACAACAGGACGGATACTGAACAACATGGACCATCCCCTGCACTGGGCTTCGGAACAACAGAGAGCAGCAGGTGGACGTTTGAGATCACTGAGCTGCAGGACAGGACTACTGAGTAAAGACTGTCCCATCATCGTTCGTGGAGCCTTGAGAGATTCATTTAAAGAGACTTAACAACTGTTCTTTGTGATGACGTTTAAAGCATCGTACCAATGGAGCAGGACGATCCTCTCCAGCCTTTGTAGCACTCACAGAGTCCACTTCCTGTCAGGCCGTCCAAGCAATTCCCATGGTCGCACTTACACTCTGAAAAACACACACAACACACCACACATCTGTCCAATCAGAGTCCAGGATTCACCACATGTGACCTCCTGAGTCCTGGTCTTTGTTTAGTTTACGTATGTATTACAAAAAAACTAAATAAAATGTAATGAAATAAAAGATAAAAGACAAAACTTCTGTAAAATCAGCAAAGGCTCAATGGTAAAAATACAACCTGTTTACTCAGGTTCAGGGGGGGTGTTTTTAGAGTTAGTAGGACTTTATCAACAGATAAAGTAGAAAAGAAGTATGACTAATGTAGACTTGAGATTA
Organism: Perccottus glenii; assembly: GCA_024416835.2. Lineage (NCBI taxonomy): Eukaryota > Metazoa > Chordata > Actinopteri > Gobiiformes > Odontobutidae > Perccottus > Perccottus glenii. The sequence continues at coordinate 31,687,464 of CM044554.2, forward strand.
GTCTGTTCACCCTCATATCTTCACTTCAAAGATATGAGGGTGCGCTCTGCAAATGAACAACGTCTGGTGGTACCGTCCCAAAAAGGTACAAAATCACTCTCACGTACCTTCTCTGGATCTGTTCCACATTGGTGGAATGATCTACTGCTGCTACAAGATCAGCAGATTCTGTAGCCATCTTTAAAAACACCTGAAAACACATCTCTTCCGTCAACACCTGACTGACAAACACTGAATTCTACTTCCTTTCTATCGATTCCTTTTCTTCGAACATATGAAGACCTTAAAAAAAAAAAAAAACTTCCTATCCTTAGCTTGTGTTGTTAAAATTGCTTCCATTGTTTAAATGTAAATGTTTATTGATTGGGATTTATGGGGAGCCAGGCCTCACTTTTTAATCAGATTTCATGTTTTTTTTTAATTATTATCGATGGTTAAACTTCATGACATTCATTATATTTCTCAACTGAGAGTTTGGGTTTAGAGTCTTTTGTTCCTCCTCTGACCTCCAGTTGACCTTTACACAGCATTATATACTTGTTCTGCTCGGTCTGGCGTGGATCTGCAGCAGGACTCAGGACGAGGGGTCATGGGGGATGTGCCTTGTGAGTAACAGGACTGTTGAGAAGTTTTATAGCTTTGAGTTCAAGAAAAGGTTAAAGCAAAAGCATCTGGACTCAGTTTTCAAGATGAAGACGTTTCGTCTCTAATTCCATTTTGGTCCAGTCCTGGTTGGGTCCTGGTCGGGTCTTGGTCCGGTTCTGGTTGGGTCCTGGATTTGTCCTGGTTGGTTCTAGTCCAGTCCTTACGTTTGGAGCAGTTGGTTCCGTATCGTCCCGGCTCACACTCCTCACACGCCGTGCCGTGGAAGCCCTCATAGCAGCGGCACTCCCCGTTGCCGTGGTTACCGTCCTCACACTGGCCGTGGTCGGAGCAGGGGCTGCCGATGTCGCCGGGGCATTTGAAGCACTCGTGACCGTAGTAACCGCGGCAACAGGAAAGGTCCTACGGCGAATGCACAGGTCAGGGTTAGGAGACAATGAGTCTGTCCACATTTACACTGTTTTTATAAATGTACAAATGTTCAGAGTTGAAGTATATAAATTATTGGGACACTGTACAAATTGTGAATAAAAACAGAATGCAATAATGTGGTAGTTTCACATTTCTATATTTTATTCAGAATACAACATAGATATCAAGTGTTGAAAGTGAGACATTGAGATATTGGCTCATTTTGGATTTCATGATTTCACCACGGGGTCCCAGGTTAAAATCCCCCTCGGGGCACTCAGAACTATCCACTGTGGGTCCTTAGGCGCTACTGCCTACCTCATAAAAAATGATAAGAGACAATAAAAGCTATGAGAAGCCGGATCAGACGACCAGCCAAACAAGGTCTGCGTCAGGTGTTGGGGAACAAGAACAAGATGGAAATGGGAGAGATGCAATAACAAGACTCTGTTGGAATGCTCCTATTCCAGTAACCCTAGTCAGAGGGGTTACATGAAGAGGATATGGACTAGTGAGTGTGAGAGCCACTATCCAGGAGGAAACATCCAAGATCCACAAGTACATCAAAGATAAGGCCCCAACAGATGACGTGCTCAGTGAATGTCTCAGGCAATGGGGAACAGAGGAACATATCCCTACATGGAATGCACCACTCAAAGGATGAGACCAACCGTGGAGGGTGAAGGAAGTTTTATTTGTATTTTTTTATAAACCAGGTCTAAACCAGGTCTAAACCGGGACAAAACCAGGACTAAACCGGGTCTAAACCGGGTCTAAACCGGGTCTAAACCAGGACTAAACCAGGTCTAAACAAGGACTAAACCAGGACTAAACCAGGACTAAACCGGGTCCAAACCAGGTCTAAACCAGGACTAAACCGGGTCTAAACCGGGACTAAACCAGGACTAAACCGGGTCCAAACCAGGTCTAAACCAGGTCTAAACCGGGTCTAAACCGGGTCTAAACCAGGACTAAACCAGGTCTAAACCAGGTCTAAACCAGGTCTAAACAGGACTAAACCGGGTCTAAATCAGGTCTAAACCAGGTCTAAACCGGGTCTAAACCAGGTCTAAACCAGGTCTAAACCAGGTCTAAACCGGGTCTAAACCAGGACTAAACCGGGTCTAAACCGGGTCTAAACCGGGTCTAAACCAGGACTAAACCAGGTCTAAACCAGGACTAAACCAGGACTAAACCAGGACTAAACCGGGTCCAAACCAGGTCTAAACCAGGACTAAACCGGGTCTAAACCGGGACTAAACCAGGACTAAACCAGGACTAAACCGGGTCCAAACCAGGTCTAAACCGAGACTAAACCAGGTCTAAACCAGGACTAAATAGGGTCCAAACCAGGTCTAAACCAGGTCTAAACCGGGTCTAAACCGGGTCTAAACCAGGACTAAACCGGGACTAAACCAGGTCTAAACCAGGACTAAATAGGGTCCAAACCAGGTCTAAACCAGGTCTAAACCGGGTCTAAACCAGGTCTAAACCAGGACTAAACCAGGTCTAAACCAGGACTAAACCGGGTCCAAACCAGGACTAAACCAGGTCTAAACCAGGACTAAACCAGGTCTAAACCAGGACTAAATCATGTCTAAACCAGGTCTAAACCAGGACTAAACCGGGTCCAAACCAGGTCTAAACCAGAACTAAACCAGGTCTAAACCAGGACTAAATCATGTCTAAACCAGGTCTAAACCAGGACTAAACAGGGTCCAAACCAGGTCTAAACCAGGACTAAACCAGGACTAAACCGGGTCCAAACCAGGACTAAACCAGGTCCAAACCAGGTCTAAACCAGGTCTAAACCAGGACTAAATCATGTCTAAACCAGGTCTAAACCAGGACTAAACCGGGTCCAAACCAGGTCTAAACCAGAACTAAACCAGGTCTAAACCAGGACTAAAATGGGTCCAAACCAGGTCTAAACCAGGACTAAACCAGGTCTAAACCAGGTCTAAACCAGGTCTAAACCAGGACTAAATCATGTCTAAACCAGGTCTAAACCCGGTCTAAACCAGGACTAAACCGGGTCCAAACCAGGTCTAAACCAGGACTAAACCAGGACTAAACCGGGTCCAAATCAGGTCTAAACCAGGTCTAAACCAGGTCTAAACCAGGACTAAATCATGTCTAAACCAGGTCTAAACCAGGACTAAACAGGGTCCAAACCAGGTCTAAACCAGGACTAAACCAGGTCTAAACCAGGTCTAAACCAGGTCTAAACCAGGACTAAACCAGGACTAAACCGGGTCCAAACCAGGCCTAAACCAGGACTAAACCAGGTCTAAACCGGGACTAAACCAGGACTAAACCGGGTCTAAACCAGGTCTAAATCAGGACTAAACCAGGTCTAAACCAGGTCTAAACCGGGTCTAAATTAGGTCTAAACCAGGACTAAACCAGGTCTAAACCAGGACTAAACCAGAACTAAACCAGGACTAAACCAGGTCTAAACCAGGACTAAACCAGGTCTGAACCAGGACTAAACCAGAACTAAACCAGGACTAAACCAGGTCTAAACCAGGACTAAATCAGGTCTAAACCGGGTCTAAACCGGGTCTAAACCAGGACTAAACCGGGACTAAACCAGGTCTAAACCAGGACTAAATAGGGTCCAAACCAGGTCTAAACCAGGTCTAAACCGGGTCTAAACCAGGTCTAAACCAGGACTAAACCAGGTCTAAACCAGGACTAAACCGGGTCCAAACCAGGACTAAACCAGGTCTAAACCAGGACTAAACCAGGTCTAAACCAGGACTAAATCATGTCTAAACCAGGTCTAAACCAGGACTAAACCGGGTCCAAACCAGGTCTAAACCAGAACTAAACCAGGTCTAAACCAGGACTAAATCATGTCTAAACCAGGTCTAAACCAGGACTAAACAGGGTCCAAACCAGGTCTAAACCAGGACTAAACCAGGACTAAACCGGGTCCAAACCAGGACTAAACCAGGTCCAAACCAGGTCTAAACCAGGTCTAAACCAGGACTAAATCATGTCTAAACCAGGTCTAAACCAGGACTAAACCGGGTCCAAACCAGGTCTAAACCAGAACTAAACCAGGTCTAAACCAGGACTAAAATGGGTCCAAACCAGGTCTAAACCAGGACTAAACCAGGTCTAAACCAGGTCTAAACCAGGTCTAAACCAGGACTAAATCATGTCTAAACCAGGTCTAAACCGGTCTAAACCAGGACTAAACCGGGTCCAAAACCAGGTCTAAACCAGGACTAAACCAGGACTAAACCGGGTCCAAATCAGGTCTAAACCAGGTCTAAACCAGGTCTAAACCAGGACTAAATCATGTCTAAACCAGGTCTAAACCAGGACTAAACAGGGTCCAAACCAGGTCTAAACCAGGACTAAACCAGGTCTAAACCAGGTCTAAACCAGGTCTAAACCAGGACTAAACCAGGACTAAACCGGGTCCAAACCAGGCCTAAACCAGGACTAAACCAGGTCTAAACCGGGACTAAACCAGGACTAAACCGGGTCTAAACCAGGTCTAAATCAGGACTAAACCAGGTCTAAACCAGGTCTAAACCGGGTCTAAATTAGGTCTAAACCAGGACTAAACCAGGTCTAAACCAGGACTAAACCAGAACTAAACCAGGACTAAACCAGGTCTAAACCAGGACTAAACCAGGTCTGAACCAGGACTAAACCAGAACTAAACCAGGACTAAACCAGGTCTAAACCAGGACTAAATCAGGTCTAAACCAGGTCTAAACCAGGACTAAACCAGGTCTAAACCAGGACTAAACCAGGACTAAACCAGGACTAAACCGGGTCCAAACCAGGTCTAAACCAGGACTAAACCGGGTCTAAACCGGGACTAAACCAGGACTAAACCAGGACTAAACCGGGTCCAAACCAGGTCTAAACCGAGACTAAACCAGGTCTAAACCAGGACTAAATAGGGTCCAAACCAGGTCTAAACCAGGTCTAAACCGGGTCTAAACCGGGTCTAAACCAGGACTAAACCGGGTCTAAACCGGGTCTAAACCAGGACTAAACCGGGACTAAACCAGGTCTAAACCAGGACTAAATAGGGTCCAAACCAGGTCTAAACCAGGTCTAAACCGGGTCTAAACCAGGTCTAAACCAGGACTAAACCAGGTCTAAACCAGGACTAAACCGGGTCCAAACCAGGACTAAACCAGGTCTAAACCAGGACTAAACCAGGTCTAAACCAGGACTAAATCATGTCTAAACCAGGTCTAAACCAGGACTAAACCGGTCCAAACCAGGTCTAAACCAGAACTAAACCAGGTCTAAACCAGGACTAAATCATGTCTAAACCAGGTCTAAACCAGGACTAAACAGGGTCCAAACCAGGTCTAAACCAGGACTAAACCAGGACTAAACCGGGTCCAAACCAGGACTAAACCAGGTCCAAACCAGGTCTAAACCAGGTCTAAACCAGGACTAAATCATGTCTAAACCAGGTCTAAACCAGGACTAAACCGGGTCCAAACCAGGTCTAAACCAGAACTAAACCAGGTCTAAACCAGGACTAAAATGGGTCCAAACCAGGTCTAAACCAGGACTAAACCAGGACTAAACCAGGTCTAAACCAGGTCTAAACCAGGACTAAATCATGTCTAAACCAGGTCTAAACCCGGTCTAAACCAGGACTAAACCGGGTCCAAACCAGGTCTAAACCAGGACTAAACCAGGACTAAACCGGGTCCAAATCAGGTCTAAACCAGGTCTAAACCAGGTCTAAACCAGGACTAAATCATGTCTAAACCAGGTCTAAACCAGGACTAAACAGGGTCCAAACCAGGTCTAAACCAGGACTAAACCAGGTCTAAACCAGGTCTAAACCAGGTCTAAACCAGGACTAAACCAGGACTAAACCGGGTCCAAACCAGGCCTAAACCAGGACTAAACCAGGTCTAAACCGGGACTAAACCAGGACTAAACCGGGTCTAAATCAGGACTAAACCAGGTCTAAACCAGGTCTAAACCGGGTCTAAATTAGGTCTAAACCAGGACTAAACCAGGTCTAAACCAAGACTAAACCAGAACTAAACCAGGACTAAACCAGGTCTAAACCAGGACTAAACCAGGTCTGAACCAGGACTAAACCAGAACTAAACCAGGACTAAACCAGGTCTAAACCAGGACTAAATCAGGTCTAAACCAGGTCTAAACCAGGACTAAACCAGGTTTAAACCAGGACTAAACCGGGTCTAAACCGGGTCTAAATTAGGACTAAACCAGGTCTAAACCGGGTCTAAACCGGGTCTAAATTAGGACTAAACCAGGACTAAACCAGGTCTAAACCAGGACTAAATCAGGTCTAAACGAGGTCTAAACAAGGACTAAATCAGGTCTAAACCAGGACTAAACCAGGACTAAACCGGGTCCAAACCAGGCCTAAACCAGGCCTAAACCAGGACTAAACCAGGTCTAAACCGGGACTAAACCAGGACTAAACCGGGTCTAAACCAAGTCTAAATCAGGACTAAACCAGGTCTAAACCGGGTCTAAATTAGGTCTAAACCAGGACTAAACCAGGTCTAAACCAGGACTAAATCAGGTCTAAACGAGGTCTAAACAAGGACTAAATCAGGTCTAAACCAGGACTAAATCAGGTCTAAACCAGGTCTAAACCAAGTCTTTTATATGATTTATGTCAGCTATAGAGTGTGAAATGTGAACGGTGCTGAACTGAGCATGTGCAGAAATTGTCCTTTGCTCTTAGAAAGTCTTACTGTGGTGTTCTGCAGACACTTGATGAGACATCCCGGGGCGTACTTGAACCTGGACCCGACCCGTTTGCGGTACCTACAGTTGGACTTCATGTTGTACGGGAACCGGCTCTTTATCTGTGAACGAGGAAGAGGAACCAGTGAGACCGGGTCTGAGGAACCAACTCTGGGTCAGTTTAAACAGGACAGGACTCACAGGTTTGTAGTTCAGTATGCAGCGAGGAGGTCCATCACAGTCTGTGCAGCGACCCTGGACAGAGACAGAACCTGATCTAGAACTGGACTAAACCAGGTTTAAACCAGGACTAAACCAGAACTAAACCAGGACTAAACCAGGTCTAAACCGGGTCTAAACAAAGACTAAACCAGGTCTAAACCAGGTCTAAACCGGGTCTAAACCAGAACTATACCAGGTCCAAACCAGGTCTAAACCAAGACTAAACCAGGTCTAAACCAGAACTATACCAGGTCTAAACCAGGACTGAACCAGAACTAAACCAGAACTAAACCAGATCTAAACCAGGTCTAAACCAGGTCTAAACCAGGACTAAACCGGGTCTAAACCAGGACTAAACAAGGTCTAAACCAGAACTAAACCAGGTCTAAACCAGGTCTAAACCAGGACTAAACCGGGTCTAAACCAGGACTAAACAAGGTCTAAACCAGAACTAAACCAGGACTAAACCAGGTCTAAACCAGGACTAAACCAGAACTAAACCAGAACTAAACCAGGTCTAAACCAGGACTAAACCAGGACTAAACCAGGACTAAACCAGGTCTAAACCAGGACTAAACCAGGTCCAAACCAGGTCTAAACCAGGACTAAACCAGGTCCAAACCAGGTCTAAACCAAGACTAAACCAGGTCTAAACCAGGACTAAACCAGGACTAAACCAGGTCCAAACCAGGTCTAAACGAAGAATAAACCAGGTCTAAACCAGGTCTAAACCAGAACTAAACCAGGTCTAAACCAGGTCTAAACCATGTCTAAACCAGGTCTAAACCAGGTTTAAACCAGGACTAAACCAGGTCTAAACCAGGACTAAACCAGGACTAAACCAGGTCTAAACCAGGTCTAAACCAGGGGTAAACCAGGACTAAACCAGGTCCAAACCAGGTCTAAACCAGGTCTAAACCAGGTCTAAACCAGGGGTAAACCAGGACTAAACCAGGTCCAAACCAGGTCTAAACCAGGTCTAAACCAGGTCTAAACCAGGTCTAAACCAGGACTAAACCAGGTCTAAACCAGGACTAAACCAGGTCTAAACCAGGACTAAACCAGGACTAAACCAGGACTAAACCAGGTCTAAACCAGGTCTAAACCAGGACTAAACCAGGTCTAAACCAGGTCTAAACCAGGACTAAACCAGGTCTAAACCAGGACTAAACCAGGACTAAACCAGGTCTAAACCAGGACTAAACCAGGTCTAAACCAGGACTAAACCAGGACTAAACCAGGTCTAAACCAGGTCTAAACCAGGGGTAAACCAGGGGTAAACCAGGACTAAACCAGGTCCAAACCAGGTCTAAACCAGGTCTAAACCAGGTCTAAACCAAGACTAAACCAGGACTAAACCAGGACTAAACCAGGTCTAAACCAGGACTAAACCAGGACTAAACCAGAACTAAACCAGAACTAAACCAGAACTAAACCAGGTCTAAACCAGGTCTAAACCAGGGGTAAACCAGGACTAAACCAGGTCCAAACCAGGTCTAAACCAGGGGTAAACCAGGTCTAAACCAGGACTAAACCAGGTCTAAACCAGGACTAAACCAGGACTAAACCAGAACTAAACCAGAACTAAACCAGGTCTAAACCAGGACTAAACCAGGACTAAACCAGAACTAAACCAGAACTAAACCAGGACTAAACCAGATCTAAACCAGGTCCAAACCAGGTCTAAACCAAGACTAAACCAGGACTAAACCAGTTCTAAACCAGGACTAAACCAAGACTAAACCAGGACTAAACCAGGTCTAAACCAGGACTAAACCAGGACTAAACCAGGTCTAAACCAGGTCTAAACCAGGACTAAACCAGGTCTAAACCAGGACTAAACCAGGACTAAACCAGAACTAAACCAGAACTAAACCAGGTCTAAACCAGGTCTAAACCAGGGGTAAACCAGGACTAAACCAGGTCCAAACCAGGTCTAAACCAAGACTAAACCAGGACTAAACCAGTTCTAAACCAGGACTAAACCAAGACTAAACCAGATCTAAACCAGGTCTAAACCAGGACTAAACCAGGTCTAAACCAGGACTAAACCAGAACTAATTCAGAACTAAACCAGTTCTAAACCAGTTCTAAACCAGGACTAAACCAAGACTAAACCAGATCTAAACTAAGTCTAAACCAGGTCTAAACCAGGACTAAACCAGGACTAAACCAGGTCTAAACCAGGTCCAAACCAGGTCTAAACCAAGACTAAACCAGGTCTAAACCAGGTCTAAACCAGGACTAAAGCAGGTCTAAACCAGGTCTAAACCAGGACTAAACCAGGGCTAAACCAGGTCTAAACCAGGGGTAAACCAGGACTAAACCAGGACTAAACCAGGACTAAAGCAGGTCTAAACCAGGTCTAAACCAGGTCCAAACCAGGTCTAAACCAAGACTAAACCAGGTCTAAACCAGGTCTAAACCAGGACTAAAGCAGGTCTAAACCAGGTCTAAACCAGGACTAAACCAGGGCTAAACCAGGTAAAACCAGGTCCAAACCAGGTCTAAACCAAGACTAAACCAGGTCTAAACCAGGTCTAAACCAGGACTAAAGCAGGTCTAAACCAGGTCTAAACCAGGACTAAACCAGGGCTAAACCAGGTCTAAACCAGGTCTAAACCAGGACTAAACCAGGGCTAAACCAGGTCTAAACCAGGGGTAAACCAGGTCTAAACCAGGACTAAACCAGGGCTAAACCAGGTCCAAACCAGGTCTAAACCAGGTCTAAACCAGGACTAAACCAGGTCTAAACCAGGACTAAAGCAGGTCTAAACCAGGTCTAAACCAGGACTAAACCAGGGCTAAACCAGGTCTAAACCAGGTCCAAACCAGGTCTAAACCAAGACTAAACCAGGTCTAAACCAGGTCTAAACCAGGACTAAAGCAGGTCTAAACCAGGTCTAAACCAGGACTAAACCAGGGCTAAACCAGGTCCAAACCAGGTCTAAACCAGGTCTAAACCAGGTCTAAACCAGGACTAAACCAGGTCCAAACCAGGTCTAAACCAGGACTAAACCAGGTCCAAACCAGGTCTAAACCAAGACTAAACCAGGTCTAAACCAGGACTAAACCAGGTCTAAACCAGGTCTAAACCAGAACTAAACCAGGTCTAAACCAGGTCTAAACCAGGACTAAACCAGGTCCAAACCAGGTCTAAACCAAGACTAAACCAGGTCTAAACCAGGACTAAACCAGGTCTAAACCAAGACTAAACCAGGTCTAAACCAGGTCTAAACCAGAACTAAACCAGGTCTAAACCGGGACTAAACCAGGTCTACCGTAGCCTGATGGCAAAAACTGAGAGACTCAGGAGGAGTTTTTTTCCCACAGGCCATCAGGCTCTTGAACTCTAAACCAGCTACCTCACACTGACACACTGACAGTGTCACTCTGTTTTGCTACAAACTGTTTTGCACATTTGCTTCCTGCACCTTCATGTGATTCTTAATATTTAAGACCACAGCTAAATGCATATATGCACACTGTACATCCCTGTACATTTTTTAATATTTTAAGTCTACAGTTTACATTCATGTACATTATTTGCGATCTAGATTTATTCCCACATTACACACTTTTTATATTTTTTATATTTTATTCTTATATTTTTTATTGTTTACTTTTATCTCATTCTTGCATAGCTACATTTATGTATATTTTCATCTGTGTGTTTTCCTAATAATTGCACTGTCCATGGAGCGGACCTGACTCACATTTCACTGCTGGTTATATATGCTGTATATAATTTTGTATGTGACAAATAAAAATCTTGAATCTTGAATCCTGAATCTTGAATCTTGAATCTAAACCAGGTCTGTACTCACGTGGACCTGGAGCAGGACTGGATTTCCACACCTGTTCTTCTGGATTCTGAGAACCTGATTGAGGACCATGATGAGTCCGGACTTGGTTTCGATGAAGCCTCCGTCGAGAGGAACCTCGTTCACCGCCGTCTGCAGCAGAAACAAGACCACTCTAGTGTGACTCTGGAGAAACGCTCCATCTGATTGGTCCAGAAAAACCTGAGACTAGAACCAGGAGTCTCACTGTGGTCCGGTCTTACCTGGTTTTTGTCGTTGACATGGAACTGCAGCTGATACTCTGTTCCCAGTAACGTGGTAGAGAGCAGACCATCATGAATCTGATCCGGGAACAGTAGAGTTCCTACAATCACGTGGTACTTGAACGTGTCTGAGTCCTGCACAAAAAACAACCAGGTGTCAGTGAACACCACACATTCAGACTGAAGTTCGTATTATCAGGACTAAACCGACTATTAATCCAAGACTAAAGTAGAACTAAACCCAGACCCAAACCAGGATATAATCAGGTCTAAACCAAAGAAAGCAGGACCACACCAGATGAAAACTATACACAAACTGGAACTAACCCTGGATTAAAAACAAGTCTAAGCTCAGGCCAAACCAGGACTAAACCAGGACCGGACTGGACCCTGTAGACTGAGTCCGTACCAGTTCTGTTACGCTGTTCTTCTCGAGGTGCTGTCTGATGGCGTCGTCTGTCGGCAGCAGCAGAGTGAAGCTGAGCGACTGCAGCTCTCCAGAGAGATTATACATCTAAAAATTAGATAAATTAAAAACAGAACCACAAGGATTATACGTCTGAAAATTATAAAACAAATACAGAACAATCAGATCGGTTTAGTAAAGTGGGGTTCAGTGAAATAAAGCCCAGTTTAATCAGTCTGGGTCTGGGACACAAAGGCACATGGAGGACTACAGGGCGAAGACGAGGCCAGTGCTGTGGTGAGGCCAGCTGATGCACGGAGAAGACTATAACCTTCACAATGAGGGACAGTCAGGGACAAACACCAACCTGCAGCAGCTCCTGGAAAGAAGTGGAATTAGGCGGCAGTTCCTGAAGGAGGCCTGTCCATACAACTCTTCCACATTGTTCTGTGGTCAGCTCGTTCTGACAGTGCGACGGGAGGAGGGATGTGAGACGAAGGCCCTGAAATATCAGCCCCTAATTCAGGTGAGAACTGATAAAGGGCAGCAGGCTGTTCCCAGAGGCTGTAACACTGAGCCAGCCTGTGTCTGGAGAGGTGCAGGAAACAGGCTGCTCTCAGGACGAGGCTCAAAGAGCTTCTGAAGCATGTGGACCATGAGAAACGAGGAGAGGACAGGAGCATATGGGCCTCCATGGCTGCCCCACTGAACCCAGAGGGTTAATGCACTTCTGTCTCTAAGACTGGAGTTGCCTCAGAACCTGGTGTGTGTTCAGTCTGGGTTAGATTCTGTCGGTAAAGACTCACACAGAGCCTCTCTTTCTTTGGGAGCCCCAAACAGGAGCTGACCCTCACACAGTCCTTTACTAAAGGAATACTTCATTGTCTGTTGCTGTTATAATATTTTTTTATTTCATGTTGTATATAATTACTGCTCATAGTTTTAGGTCATGTCAAATCTGATCATGTCATGTCCTTCATGTTAATCCAAACATAAACATAGACATAACTAGACCTGGAGCTTGTTCTGGGGAAGATACACACTCTACAGCTTTCACTGCAGTCATATAAAATCTAATGTATTGTTTACTTTTCCAAGCAAACCTCAGCCTGTTCCACTTGTGACATGTTTGTACTTTTGCTTTATTCTTGCAAGAATTAAACATGACCATTCATTTTAAAAATGTTTAAGTTATAAATAATTCTTAACAGTTGCACAGACTGGCTCCTCCTTCTGGACAGGGGTGTGTTCTAGTGCAGCCTGTTTGTCTGTTTTCTGCTTGTTGTCTCTGTAAAGTGCTGTGGTGGTTTCGGACTATAAAAATAAAACTGAATTAAATTAAAGAGACACTGATCAGCTGCAGAAACTCCAACAAGAACAGTTTATATTCATGAGTCCACTTCCTGACTTCAGACAAGGCGGACGTGTCTTCCCTCTGCTCCCTGCTCTCTGCTATCAGTATAAGCTTCTCTTGTCTTGTCTTGTCTTGTCTTGTCTCGTGTTGTCAATTTTCTCTGTCATTTCTTGGACTTTACTGCCTGCTGGACTCCTAAGAACCGATATGGATCTAATTACCTGGTCTCTGAGCGCTATTGACACAATTTTTCACAAAAGAAGGGTGCTCCGGGGGGAACCCATGTGCTTTTTTCTTGTTGGACTTATGATAGAAGGGGTCCTGCTCATTCGTCTAGGGACTGCCTTAAACTATCGGAAGATTTGTAAGACAGCTGCCTTTAAATTTACCCAGCCGCTGTCTGCTGAAATTAAACTGTGCTTCTGTGACGTGAATGACAGACTGAAGGGATTACAACAGAGAGACGCACAGTCCGGGGAGCTGACTGACATCTCAGCACGGACTGTGAAAAGAGTAAACAACACCGAGAGTCAGACCTGCGAGCTACTACGCAGCTTAATGGATATGAAGGGGTTACATCCAGAGAAGAGTGGACAACATCTTGAAACAGACCGTTGAGCTGCTACGTGGATTACGGGCCTGACCATGGATTTGGAAACATCAAGGTTACTCCACGAAATGGACGCACGCACAACTGATGCTGAGGATCAGAACTGATTGATCACTATCCGGACAAATTACCGAAGATCAAAATATATAAATTACAAATTTCTGCTGTGTGTCTGCTGTGCCCGGAAGTCTAGCCGGCAGCTGGGTCTTATCTTATCCGCTTGAGACTCCCCGTTCCCAGCAAGGCCAAGGCCACTGATTCTCACTCCAACAGACTGCCTATTCATCGCCCCACAGAGGCCTTGGACTCTTATCCTAACACCAGCCCAAACCAACAGTCTGACATTTTTACATCTGTCTGACCTGTACTCTAATGCTTGTTATACTTGTTTATGTTGTAACTGCTACTGTTGTTATAACTACCTGTCTGTTATGTCTGCACATTTTGATGTCTGCTATGTTGTACAATGCCTTATTTCTTTTTCCGGAAGATCATTGCGCCGTCGACATGGCTGCACTGGTGTGGTCTGCAACCTTTGTGTGTCTATCTATGTATAAATGTAATATGTTGCACCACCAAAGCAATTTCGTTGCAGTGTACTTTTACAATTGTAATGACAAATAAAGCATAAAATAAAAAATAAAATAAATTTGAAAAACAGAAACTCCTCCCGAGTCACTTTAAATTCGAACCACAGTTTCAGGTTTTGATAAAAAGCATGTAAACAAATGTGTAGTCCTCCTTTAAGTTCGGTCCTAATGCCAGATAAACGTTACCAGGGCGGAGGCTCTGAACAGGCTGAAGTTGGTGGTGGTGTTGAGGAAGTCCATGAAGGAGGGAGGGTCTGGAGGGATCTCTGTCAGAGCCGGGGTCAGGACCTGAGTGAACCCACACAGAACACAGGCTCATGAAAGAAACGGTCCTGGTCTAAACCAGTTTAAAACCTGCTGTAACCGGTCGGTACCTGGTCGATGATGTGAATGTACCCGTTGATGGCCGGGAGGTTGTGGGTCGTGATGGAGGCGTTTCCAATCCGGATCATCTAGAACCAGAAGAGTTTAGGACAGAAGAGTTTCTCAGAACCACAACTTCACTCAGATCACACACAGGACAAAACTACATTCAGTAAAGCAGGAGAAAACCGGGTCTAAACCAGGTCTAAACCAAAAATAAACCGGAAATAAACCAGGACTAAACCGGGACTAAACCAGGAGTCAAACAGAACATGAAGACGTGAACAAAGGAAATTGGGTAATGTCTGTTTAACTTAACGATGTGTCTTCTTGGTCTTTGATTTGTTTTGTGTAAACTATTTAAACCCTTTAAACTGATTATCTCGGTTTAATTTTAGCAAATAACTGGTCACATGTGTTTACATATCTGTGAGTTGCAGGGGATTGTGGGTAATGTAGTGCCAGAGCCTCACCCCGCTGCTGCTGCTGCTGACGTCCCACTGAGTCGGAGGGTTCAGGGACGACACTCTGGAGCCCACCAGTTTATCCAGGTCCTCCACAGAGTACACTCCGGGCAGAACGTGAGCTCTGAGCGGGACACACACAAACGGAATAACAGACTGAGAATCAGTGAAGAAACACATGGACTGAGGTCAAAGGGCTTCTATAAAGTCCACATGGACTGAGTGGGTTTAGTTTCTGTTTAGTTTGTTAAAGGTCTATGTTTCCATCTCCTTCCTCTGATCGCGGGGGCAGCAGTTTAACAGAGACACCCAGACTTCCCCCTCCCCAGACACTTCCTCCTGCCCCTTCAGGAAAATACTGAAGCGTTCCCAGGACAGCTGAGAGACATACTCTATCCAGTGTCCTGGGTCTTCCACCGATTCATCAAACCCGTCAGACCGGCACATTGACCGCATCACTGCAATCCTTCCATCCTCCCCTCACTGCCAACAAGACCCAGGACACTGTTCTCCTCCACTGTGTACGTGGTCCCAGAAGAAATAAAGAAATAAACTGAACTAAACAGATTGATTGACTTTTTTATTTAAAATAAAAAACTAAAAGTAACAGAATAATGAATTTAGTGCAACATGTCTTGGTCAGAAAACACACAGACTCACCTACATCTAGACCATCTACAGTTTCTATTTGTGCTAGTGTCTGGACATTGTATTTTATTGACTGTTAATCCATCTTTAAAACTTTAAAAAGCCCTTCTAGGAACAGGTAAACACTGTGATACTGAGGGTTGGATTACATTAAGAAGATAATCTATGTTTATTGTTGCTTTCCCCATCCATTTAAGCATAAATGAATTAAATTATGTCGTAAAAAGCTGGGATTAAACCAGTCTAAACCCGGTCTAAACCTGGTCTTTGCAGTGGGACTGACCTGATTAAGTAGAGGATGTGGTGCCGATTGGTCCAGAATTTGAACTGCGTTGAGCTGAAGTTATTCATGGCTTCTCTGGAGGGAGCCAGGACCGTAATGTTCCCACTGAAGGCCTGAGAGGCCTCTCTGACTCTCTGAGACAAGACCAGGGACAAGTACAGAGTCAAGACCAGAGACAAGACCAGGGACAAGTACAGAGTCAAGACCAGAGACAAGACCAGGGACAAGTACAGAGACAAGACCAGAGAAGAGACCAGAGACAAGACCAGGGACAAGTACAGAGTCAAGACCAGAGACAAGACCAGGGACAAGTACAGAGTCAAGACCAGAGAACAGACCAGGGACATGACCAGAGACAAGACCAGAGACAAGACCAGAGAAGAGACCAGAGACAAGACCAGGGACAAGACCAGAGACAAGACTAGAGACAAGACCAGAGACAAGTACAGAGTAAAGATCAGAGACAAGACTAGAGACAAGACCAGAGACAAGACCAGAGACAAGACCAGAGAAGAGACCAGAGACAAGACCAGGGACAAGACCAGAGACAAGACCAGGGACAAGACCAGAGACAAGACTAGAGACAAGACCAGAGACAAGACCAGAGACAAGACCAGAGACAAGACTAGAGACAAGACCAGAGACAAGTACAGAGTAAAGATCAGAGACAAGACTAGAGACAAGACCAGAGACAAGACCAGAGACAAGACCAGAGAAGAGACCAGAGACAAGACCAGGGACAAGACCAGAGACAAGACTAGAGACAAGACCAGAGACAAGTACAGAGTAAAGATCAGAGACAAGACTAGAGACAAGACCAGAGACAAGACCAGAGACAAGACCAGAGAAGAGACCAGAGACAAGACCAGGGACAAGACCAGAGACAAGACCAGGGACAAGACCAGAGACAAGACTAGAGACAAGACCAGAGACAAGACCAGAGACAAGACCAGAGACAAGACCAGAGAAGAGACCAGAGACAAGACCAGGGACAAGACCAGAGACAAGACCAGAGACGAGACCAGAGACAAGACCAGGGACAAGACCAGAGACAAGACCAGAGACAAGACCAGAGACAAGACCAGAGAAGAGACCAGAGACAAGACCAGGGATAAGACCAGAGACAAGACCAGGGATAAGGTCAGAGACAAGACCAGAGACAAGACCAGAGAAGAGACCAGAGACAAGACCAGAGACAAGACCAGAGAAGAGACCAGAGACAAGACCAGAGACAAGACCAGAGAAGAGACCAGAGACAAGACCAGGGACAAGACCAGAGACACGACTAGAGACAAGACCAGAGAAGAGACCAGAGACAAGACCAGGGACAAGACCAGAGACAAGACTAGAGACAAGACCAAAGACAAGACCAGAGACAAGACCAGGGACAAGACCAGGGATAAGGCCAGAGTCAAGACTAGAGACAAGACCAGAGACAAGACCAGGGACAAGACCAGGGATAAGGCCAGAGTCAAGACTAGAGACAAGACCAGAGACAAGACCAGAGACAAGACCAGGGACAAGACCAGGGACAAGACCAGGGACAAGACCAGGGATAAGGCCAGAGACAAGACTAGAGACAAGACCAGAGACAAGACCAGAGAAGAGACCAGAGACAAGACCAGGGACAAGACCAGAGACAAGACTAGAGACAAGACCAGAGACAAGACCAGAGACAAGACCAGAGACAAGACCAGAGAAGAGACCAGAGACAAGACCAGGGACAAGACCAGAGACAAGACTAGAGACAAGACCAGAGACAAGACCAGAGACAGGACCAGGGACAAGACAAGGGATAAGGTCAGAGACAAGACCAGAGACAAGACAAGGGACAAGACCAGAGACAAGACCAGGGACAAGACCAGGGATAAGGCCAGAGTCAAGACTAGAGACAAGACCAGAGACAAGACCAGAGACAAGACCAGGGACAAGACCAGGGACAAGACCAGGGATAAGGCCAGAGACAAGACCAGAGACAAGACCAGAGACAAGACCAGAGACAAGACCAGGGACAAGACCAGGGATAAGGCCAGAGACAAGACCAGGGACAAGTACAGAGTCAAGACCAGAGACAAGACTAGAGACAAGACCAGAGACAAGACCAGAGACAAGACCAGGGACAAGACCAGAGACAAGACCAGAGACAAGACCAGGGACAAGACCAGGAACAAGACCAGGGATAAGGCCAGAGACAAGACCAGAGACAAGACCAGAGACAAGACCAGGGACAAGACCAGGGACAAGACCAGGGATAAGGCCAGAGACAAGACCAGAGACAAGACCAGGGACAAGACCAGGGATAAGGCCAGAGTCAAGACTAGAGACAAGACCAGAGACAAGACCAGGGACAAGACCAGGGACAAGACCAGGAATAAGGCCAGAGACAAAACCAGAGACAAGACCAGGGACAAGACCAGGGATAAGGCCAGAGACAAGACCAGGGACAAGTACAGAGTCAAGACCAGAGACAAGACTAGAGACAAGACCAGAGACAAGACCAGAGACAAGACCAGGGACAACACCAGAGACAAGACCAGAGACAAGACCAGAGACAATACCAGGGACAAGACCAGAGACAAGACCAGGGACAAGACCAGGGATAAGGCCAGAGTCAAGACTAGAGACAAGACCAGAGACAAGACCAGGGACAAGACCAGGGACAAGACCAGGAATAAGGCCAGAGACAAAACCAGAGACAAGACCAGGGACAAGACCAGGGACAAGACCAGAGACAAGACCAGAGACAAGACCAGAGACAAGACCAGGGACAAGACCAGAGACAAGACCAGGGACAAGTACAGAGTCAAGACCAGAGACAAGACCAGAGACAAGACCAGAGACAAGACCAGAGACAATACCAGGGACAAGACCAGAGACAAGACCAGGGACAAGACCAGAGACAATACCAGGGACAAGTACAGAGTCAAGACCAGAGACAAGACTAGAGACAAGACCAGAGACAAGACCAGAGACAAGACCAGGGACAAGACCAGGGACAAGACCAGGGACAAGACCAGGGACAAGACCAGGGATAAGGCCAGGGAAAAGTACAGAGTCAAGACCAGAGACAAGACCAGAGACAAGACCAGGGACAAGACCAGGGACAAGACCAGAGACAAGACCAGAGACAAGACCAGATACAAGACCAGGGATAAGGCCAGAGACAAGACCAGAGACAAGACCAGAGACAAGACCAGGGACAAGACCAGGGACAAGACCAGATACAAGACCAGAGACAAGACCAGAGACAAGTCCAGGGACAAGACCAGGGACAAGACCAGAGACAAGACCAGAGACAAGACCAGGGACAAGACCAGGGACAAGACCAGAGACAAGACCAGGGACAAGTACAGGGACAAGACCAGAGACAAGACTAGAGACAAGACGAGAGACAAGACCAGAGACAAGACCAGGGATAAGGCCAGAGACAAGACCAGAGACAAGACCAGGGACAAGACCAGGGATAAGGCCAGGGACAAGACCAGGAATAAGGCCAGAGACAAGACCAGAGACAAGACCAGGGACAAGACCAGGGACAAGACCAGGGATAAGGCCAGAGACAAGACCAGGGACAAGTACAGAGTCAAGACCAGAGTCAAGACTAGAGACAAGACCAGAGACAAGACCAGGGACAAGACCAGGAATAAGGCCAGAGACAAGACCAGAGACAAGACCAGGGACAAGACCAGGGATAAGGCCAGAGACAAGACCAGGGACAAGTACAGAGTCAAGACCAGAGACAAGACTAGAGACAAGACCAGAGACAAGACCAGAGACAAGACCAGGGACAAGACCATGGATAAGGCCAGGGAAAAGTACAGAGTCAAGACCAGAGACAAGACTAGAGACAAGACCAGAGACAAGACCAGGGACAAGACCAGGGACAAGACCAGAGACAAGACCAGAGACAAGACCAGGGACAAGACCAGAGACAAGACCAGGGACAAGTACAGAGTCAAGACCAGAGACAAGACTAGAGACAAGACCAGAGACAAGACCAGAGACAATACCAGGGACAAGACCAGAGACAAGACCAGGGACAAGACCAGAGACAATACCAGGGACAAGTACAGAGTCAAGACTAGAGACAAGACTAGAGACAAGACCAGAGACAAGACCAGAGACAAGACCAGAGACAAGACCAGGGATAAGGCCAGAGACAATACCAGAGACAAGACCAGAAACAAGACCAGGGACAAGACCAGGGACAAGACCAGAGACAAGACCAGAGACAAGACCAGAGACAAGACCAGGGATAAGGCCAGAGACAAGACCAGAGACAAGACCAGAGACAAGACCAGGGACAAGACCAGGGACAAGACCAGGGACAAGACCAGGGACAAGACCAGAGACGAGACCAGAGACGAGACCAGAGACAAGTCCAGGGACAAGACCAGGGACAAGACCAGAGACAAGACCAGAGACAAGACCAGGGACAAGACCAGAGACAAGACCAGGGACAAGACCAGAGACAAGACCAGGGACAAGTACAGGGACAAGACCAGAGACAAGACTAGAGACAAGACGAGAGACAAGACCAGAGACAAGACCAGGGACAAGACCAGAGACAAGACCAGAGACAAGACCAGGGACAAGACCAGGGACAAGACCAGGGACAAGACCAGAGACAAGACCAGAGACAAGACCAGAGACAAGACCAGGGATAAGGCCAGAAACAAGACCAGGGACAAGACCAGGGACAAGACCAGAGACAAGACCAGAGACAAGACCAGAGACAAGACCAGGGACAAGACCAGGGACAAGACCAGAGACAAGACCAGAGACAAGTCCAGGGACAAGACCAGGGACAAGACCAGAGACAAGACCAGAGACAAGACCAGGGACAAGACCTGAGACAAGACCAGGGACAAGACCAGAGACAAGACCAGGGACAAGTACAGGGACAAGACCAGAGACAAGACTAGAGACAAGACGAGAGACAAGACCAGAGACAAGACCAGGGATAAGGCCAGAGACAAGACCAGAGACAAGACCAGGGACAAGACCAGGGATAAGGCCAGAGACAAGATCAGGGACAAGTACAGAGTCAAGACCAGAGACAGGACTAGAGACAAGACCAGGGACAAGTACAGAGACAAGACCAGGGACAAGACTAGAGACAGGACCAGAGACAAGACCAGAGACAAGACCAGGGACAAGACCAGAGACAAGACCAGAGACAAGACTAGAGACAAGACCAGGGACAAGACCAGGGATAAGGCCAGAGACAAGACCAGAGACAAGACTAGAGACAGGACCAGAGACAAGACCAGAGACAAGACCAGGGACAAGACCAGAGACAAGACCAGAGACAAGACCAGAGACAAGACCAGGGACAAGACAAGGGATAAGGTCAGAGACAAGACCAGGGACAAGACCAGAGACAAGACCAGGGACAAGTACAGGGACAAGACCAGAGACAAGACCAGGGACAAGACCAGAGACGAGACCAGGGACAAGACCAGGGATAAGGCCAGGGACAAGACCAGGGACCAGACCAGGGATAAGGCCAGGGACAAGACCAGGGACAAGTACAGAGTCAAGACCAGAGACAAGACCAGGGACAAGGCTAGGGACAAGACTAGAGACAAGACCATGGACAAGTACATAGTCTAGACCAGAGATAAGACCAGGGACAAGTACAGAGTGAAGACCAGAGACAAGACCAGGGACAAGTAGAGAGTCAAGAACAGAGTCAAGACCAGGGACAAGACCAGGAACAAGGCCAGGGACAAGTACAGAGTCAAGACCAGAGACAAGACTAGAGACAAGACCAGAGACAAGACTAGAGACAAGACCAGAGACAAGACCAGAGACAAGACCAGGGACAAGACCAGGGACAAGACCAGAGACAAGACCAGAGACAAGACCAGGGACAAGTTTAGAGACAAGACCAGAGACAAGACCAGGGACAAGACCAGGGACAAGACCAGGGACAAGACCAGGGATAAGGCCAGGGACAAGACCAGGGACAAGTACAGAGTCAAGACCAGAGACAAGACCAGGGACAAGGCTAGGGACAAGACTAGAGACAAGACCATGGACAAGTACATAGTCTAGACCAGAGATAAGACCAGGGACAAGTACAGAGTGAAGACCAGAGACAAGACCAGGGACAAGTAGAGAGTCAAGAACAGAGTCAAGACCAGGGACAAGACCAGGAACAAGGCCAGGGACAAGTACAGAGTCAAGACCAGAGACAAGACTAGAGACAAGACCAGAGACAAGACCAGGGACAAGTACAGAGTCAAGACCAGAGACAAGACTAAAGACAAGACCAAAGATAAGACCAGAGACAAGACCAGGGACAAGTACAGAGTCAAGACCAGAGACAAGACCAGAGTCAAGACCAGAGACAAGACCAGAGACAAGACCAGAGACAAGACCAGACCCTCAGGCCCCTCCCCCCCTCATGGACTTCCTGAACACCACCACCAACTTTAGCCTGCTCAGAACATCTGCATTGGTAATGTTTAAAAAAATGGTTTAAACCCAAATAGTAGGCACAATAAGGATTACTTATCACATAAACCGATTTTTAGGCCTTACATTATAAAAAAAAAAGTATTTTCAGATTCTTAGGGCAGCTCACCTTTGTGAATCTGTAGAAATAAGAGGTTCTCCACTGCATCATGTCCAGCTCCTGAAACAGAGTTTATCAGAGAAAAAGGGCTCTAACATTATCTGCAGACATGAAAACTGAGTCTGACTTTAACTTTTAGTCATATAACTGTAAAACCAGTTCCAAACCAGGTCTCAACCAGGACTAAACCAGGTCTAAACCAGGTCTAAACCAGGTCTTAACCAGGACTAAACCAGGTCTAAACCAGGTCTAAACTAGGTCTAAACCAGGTCTAAACAAGGTCTAAACCAGGACTTAACCAGGTCTAAAACAGGACTAAACCAGGACTAAACCAGGTCTAAACCAGGACTAAACCAGGACTAAACCAGGTCTTAACCAGGTCTAAACCAGGACTAAACCAGGTCTAAACCAGGACTAAACCAGGTCTAAACCAGGACTAAACAAGGTCTTAACCAGGTCTAAACCAGGTCTAAACCAGGACTAAACCAGGTCTAAACCAGGACTAAACCAGGTCTGAACCAGGTCTAAACCAGGACCAAACCAGGTCTAAACCAAGACTAAACCAGGTCTAAACCAGGTCTAAACCAGGACTAAACCAGGTCTGAACCAGGTCTAAACCAGGACCAAACCAGGTCTAAACCAGGACTAAACCAGGTCTAAACCAGGACTAAACTAGGTCTTAACCAGGTCTAAACCAGGTCTTAACCAGGACTAAACCAGGTCTAAACCAGGTCTTAACCAGGACTAAACCAGGACTAAACAGGACTTTACCAGTTCTAAACCAGGTCTAAACCAGGACTAAACCAGGACTAAACCAGGACTAAACCAGGTCTAGACAAGGACTAAACCAGGTCTAACCAAGCACTAAACCAGGTCTAAACCAGGTCTAGACCAGAACTAATATGGTCTAAATAAAGGTGTTGTGGATGGGGGCCTTACGTCAAGTATTGTGCTGTAGCAGAAGCTGCCGTTGCCATGGTAATTGTCAGGACAGGTGCAGGTGTGAGTCCCGCCCTTCTGCAGTTCACAGGTCGCCTGAGAATACACACAGCAGCAAAGCCTCATGGGAGATGTCCCAAAAACACCAGAGACATCAGAATGTAAAGTGTGTTGTTAATAATTTGACAGAAACGTTTGTCAAATGGAACAGAATAAAAGGATGTTACCAGTTCATGACAGCCTCCGTTCTTCTGGCTGCAGGGGTTGACCAGGTCGCACACTTTCCCATTTCCCATGAAGCCTTTTTTACAAACGCACTCCGACTGCACAAGACAAAGTCAATCATTAGAGTCCATCGCACTACAACCTCTGTGTTTACTTCCTGTTCACAAAGGAACTCGAGAGATGGAAGGAGCCCGAAGAGGACATGTTCAACACATGGGCTAGATATGACCACTAAAGACTCACCTGTTCTAAAGTCACACCTGTTCTAAAGACTCACCTGTTCTAAAGACTCACCTTTTCTAAAGACTCACCTGTTCTAGAGTCTCACCTGTTCTAAAGACACACCTGTTCTAAAGACTTACCTGTTCTAGAGTCTCACCTGTTCTAAAGACACACCTGTTCTAAAGACTCACCTGTTCTAAAGACTCACCTGTTCTAAAGACACACCTGTTCTAAAGTCACACCTGTTCTAAAGACTCACCTGTTTTAGAGTCTTACCTGTTCTAGAGTCTCACCTGTTCTAAAGACACACCTGTTCTAAAGACACACCTGTTCTAAAGACTCACCTGTTCTAAAGACACACCTGTTCTAAAACACACCTTTTCTAAAGACTCACCTGTTCTAGAGTCTTACCTGTTCTAAAGACACACCTGTTCTAAAGTCTCACCTGTTCTAGAGTCTCACCTGTTCTAAAGACACACCTGTTCTAAAGACTCACCTGTTCTAGAGTCTCACCTGTTCTAGAGTCTCACCTGTTCTAGAGTCTCACCTGTTCTAAAGACTCACCTGTTCTAGAGTCTCACCTGTTCTAAAGACACACCTGTTCTAAAGTCTCACCTGTTCTAGAGTCTCACCTGTTCTAAAGACACACCTGTTCTAAAGACTCACCTGTTCTAGAGTCTCACCTGTTCTAGAGTCTCACCTGTTCTAAAGACACACCTGTTTTAGAGTGTCACCTGTTCCAGAGTCTCACCTGTTCTAGAGTGTCACCTGTTCTAGAGTCTCACCTATTCCAAAGACACACCTGTTCTAGAGTGTCACATGTTCTAGACACACCTGTTCTAAAGACTCACCTGTTCTAAAGACACACCTGTTCTAGAGTCTCACCTGTTCTAGAGTCTCGCCTGTTCTAAAGACTCACCTGTTCTAAAGACTCACCTGTTCTAAAGACACACCTGTTCTAAAGACTCACCTGTTCTAAAGACACACCTGTTCTAAAGACTCACCTGTTCTAAAGACACACCTGTTCTAAAGACTCACCTGTTCTAAAGACACACCTCTTCTAAAGACTCACCTGTTCTAAAGACTCACCTGGGCAGGACCGATGTGGACACAGGTGGCGTTGGGACTGCAGCCTCCTCTGGACTCACTCTGACAGAGGTTGATCTCGACGCAGACTTTTCCGTCTCCGGTCCATCCCTCGGCACAGACACAGGACCAGTTACCTGGGCCCAGGTAAATGCACTCCGCCTGAAGGAAGGAGTCAACAGGCCTGACCAGGGTCTGACAGGGTCTAACTAGGGTCTGACAGGGTCTAACCAGGTTCTGACAGGGTCTAACAGGATCAGGGCACAAACTGTGATAGTTATGCAAAGAAGTAAGGTTCTAGGTCACTCTCTGTATGGGTTGGACAAATGGACCTAGAACCAATCAGAATTCAGAGGCAGGACCAATATTCACAGGGACCATCAAGATTTAAAATACATACGACCAATTGGAGAAACAAAGTATTGCATAAAGCCCCCCTCCCATATGTGGTCAATGGGAGGGGTTCAGACCCACCTCACGTTGCTAAGAAAGACAATGGGTCTGACTTGACAAGTGTAAAAGTAATATTTATCTTAAGAATGAAAATGTTAGTCCAAACAAGCATTCTACCATCTTTACTGACAGACAAACCAATGGACAAGATCTTTTCATTTCTTTCATCCAAAAGTATCTCTATATTTGGAAATGAAAATATTTAATATGTCCAGATGGAAATAAATGTAACTTGACGTCTTGAACCGTAACTCTTATCTAATATTAAATTCTAATAAATAAATAAGACATGAACCTAAAGGAATAAAACTTGAACATAAATGTGTCTGATTGGAATGACAGGAATAACTCTCTCTGTTCTCAGTTCCATGTGGAGCTACTGCAGCCTGTGAACGGCTCAGTGAGACTGGAGCTGGACTCAGCCACTGCACAAAGTCAACAGGAATAAACATTTGCAGAGTTAGCCTGTAATAAATCTGAACTTCTGAATCTCCTCACATTGGTGCCACAGCTTCCTCTGTGGCTCTTGAGGCAGGGGTTGATGGGAGAACACGAGTGACCGTCTCCCTCGAATCCGTCTCGACAAATACAACTGAAAACACGGAAATAAATTCAAGATCAAAAAATGTCTGCTGCTAGCTTCTAAGACATATGTAGGTTGTTTATGAAACTTAAAAGTGTTATTTGTCATCTGTCATTGCTGAGGTTGGTTTCTTTCACCAAACACAGTGTTAGCATCACTAGTTACATCCCTGTGTGTGTTATAGTCGTACACAGTGGTGAGTCCATTGTGGGTGCAGTAGGCCTGCAGGTGGCAGTGCTCCATTAGTCCGTCAGAGTTACAAGGCGTCTCTCTTTTGTCGCAGAAGTCTCCGGAAAATCCCTCAGAACAGGAACTGACCCGACAGCGCCCCCCGCTGCCGGGACGGTTATCACACACGCCGTGCACGCACCGGCACTCTGGAAAACAACAACCAGACGTCAGAAAACCTGTCTTTTGACCGGCACGTAGCAGAGTGGTTAGCACTCCAGCCTCACTGCAAGAAGGTCCTGGGTTTGAGTCCCATCCAGGGCAGGGCCTTTCTGTGTGGAGTTTGCATGTGCTCCCTGTGTCTGAGTAGGTTTCCTCCGGGTACTCGGGTTTCCACTACCACCAAAAACATGTACACCCCCTCCAACCTGGGACCAGCCTAAGCTTTGGAGAAAGCCAAAGCCGCAGAAGTCTACCACTGGACAAAACACTATTTTGAGTCAATCAAAAGGTTTACGGCTCAGTGAAGCAGGAGCAGAGCGGTAGCTTGGCGCCACTGGCAACAGCAAAGAGACACAAAGCTTGATGTCAGAAAGTCATGCGACAGTTTTGTGGGTCTACACTCAGAAAATTGGCTCACTGTCACTGAATGATAGAGGGTGCTGTGGGGGAGAAAGACCACTGCTCACCTTCGTCACAGTTTTCTCCGTGTTTGCTGCGGTCCAAGCAGATGT
The DNA here is from genome assembly GCA_024416835.2 of Perccottus glenii. NCBI lineage: Eukaryota > Metazoa > Chordata > Actinopteri > Gobiiformes > Odontobutidae > Perccottus > Perccottus glenii. Next base: position 31,714,198 of record CM044554.2, read on the forward strand.
GACAGGCCACGCCCTCAAAGCCCGGTTGACAGGAGCAGGAGCCGTCGCCGCTGATGCCGTCGGAGCACTGCACATACAACAGCAGACGTCACAGGAGCTCCTTAATGTTATTCTACAACAGCCTACAGCAACATGCCTTTACATCACACTAAAGGAATTTTAATTTCACCTTAAGTTGAGTAAAACAGTTTTTAAGTCCGACTGGACTCACAGTAAAACCATAGATTGTATAAATATGGATGATATCCGCCCATTGGTCCCCTATTCACCAATATTGTCATTACGAATGGGCAATAAAATGGCCGTTACATCCGGGCTTTTTCCATAGTAAAATAATAGTTTTTATATAGCATAAACAAACCTATTTATCAAAAATTCACCCCCCCCCAGAGTTGTCATGTAGTAAAAACTTAGCTCTAGAGACCGGAGCCATCTTTTGTACCAGGCTGTAAACATGAGTTTTACTCTTGTAAAGTCGCCATTGGGTTTCTCCTTATATTTCCGCTTTTGGAGCCTGCCCTCTGGTGGACGGAGGTATATCGCTGTATTTCGCTGTAAAATCACCGTATGGCGGCGCCCTTACACGAGGACCATTTTAGAAGTTCCATGGGAGAGGCTTGAGTAAAACCCAGTTCTTAGTGGGACTGCAACTGGACTTATTGACATATGAGAAAGACAGAGTTTCTATGTTTAGAGAGAAACACGATCAAGATCAGAGATGGGTTTGAGCAGGTTTTAGTTGGGTTTGAGCAGGTTTTAGTTGGATTTGAGCAGGTTTTAGTTAGATTAGAACAAGTTTTAGTTGGATTATGTTGAAATCAGAGAATGGTTTTGGTTGGTTTTGGTCTGACTCTGACCGTTCCTTTGTCGAAGCAGGGATGGTCGAAGCCTCCGATGCAGGGTTTACAGTCTGGACCAAAGAAGCCTTTACAGCACTCTGCCGTCTGAAATAAACACACATACAGAGTGTGACCCGAGCGGGAAGAGTCCCAGGAAGAGACTGTGGAAAATACTCTTCATACATTTAAAAGCGTAAACATCAGACACAAGTTCCTCTTTTACGGCACTAGTAATTATCAACTATTATTTGTTCATGTGCCAGGGTAAATGTAGGCTACTGAGGCCGTACAGAGCTGTAGTTTACTGGGAGCATGTATTGTACTGTCAATGCATACAGTGAAACAGGTGACTGGAACATGTAATTCATCCAATGCAGAGCACTACCTAACTCAGTCTCAAAGACTTGGATAAGGCATTAAGACCTAGTTATGCAGGTTACACAACGTTGTTGTCACTTTATGAATGTCAAAACCACAGACAAATCGTAAATATTCATCTTGAGTTAATGCATTCACGTCTTAGAATACATAAACTCATAAGACAAGACAGTCATCGAGTGTTTTAAGTCATTATAGTATTTCCTTCTTTAAACATCAGTCTACTGCTGACAGGACATTTGAGTTCTCCTCCTGTTGTGTGACTGTAGACGGAGGCGAACTAAAGTGCACTCGCAGAACCAGAGCTGTCCACAATAACCACAGAAGGCACATTTCTCTCTGGGATCATTCATTTAGGAGAAACACCTTTGTCCTGTCCCACAAGGGGAGGACGATGGATGCTGTACCGTTTTGGTGGTGTTGCAGTATTTGGCGCAGCCTTTACTCAGAACGGGATGAGCGTCAGAGATGAGGTAGTCGCAGTCCATCAGGTGTTTCTCCTGGAAACACAAGCCCACGTTACTGCACTGGAACAGTCTGGTTCAGAGTAATATTAGAGAACTGTACCATCTCCACGCTCCCCTCGGGACAGCTGGTCTGATAAAGGTAACTGCAGTGAACACACGGGCCCTGCAAACACGATAAACTTTAACCTCAGTATAACACAAGCACAGACTGAAGAAGGAGAAACACAACAAATAATAAACTGGGAAATAGTTACTACTAACAAGCTTTGGGCCAAATGGAAAATGAAAATAGAATAGTGACTAATCATTAGTCAACCATGTCATGAGTTCAGGTCCAACAACAATTAACAATAATTGAACAGGTTTTAGATGGATTTCAACAGGTTTTTCTTCTTTAAAATTCATGTACAAAGTCATGGTTTAGTCCTGGACTTTGTGTATAGTTTAGTCTTTGTCTGGACTAGTTTTAGTCTTGATTGGGTTGTGTTAAACTGGTCTGTTCTTGTTGTTTGGATCCATTTAAAAAGCATTAATGAACTCATTTTTTGAATAAGTGTCTGATGTAAAAGATGCTCAGGATGAACCCGACCTGGCTTTGGTCTAAAGAAGGAAAACTCACCATAGTGATCTGGTTCTTGGTGATGTCACAGCGGTGAGGCATTATGGGAACAATGGAGGGCGGGACCAACAACCCATCAATTATGTGGATAATCCCATTGGACGCCATGTAGTTGGTGCTCACAAGATGAATGCCCTTCTCCCCGAGCACCAGCTGGCCCTGCGGCAAGAGTTAACCAGGTTTCAGGAGAGTTAACCCGGTTATAAGAGAGTTAACCAGGTTATAAGAGAGTTAATCCAGTTATAAGAGAGTTAACCCGGTTATAAGAGAGTTAACCAGGTTATAAGAGAGTTAATCCAGTTATAAGAGAGTTAACCCGGTTATAAGAGAGTTAACCCAGTTATAAGAGAGTTAACCAGGTTATAAGAGAGTTAATCCGGTTATAAGAGAGTTAACCCGGTTATAAGAGAGTTAACCCAGTTATAAGAGAGTTAACCAGGTTATAAGAGAGTTAACCAGGTTATAAGAGAGTTAATCCAGTTATAAGATAGTTAACCCGGTTATAAGAGAGTTAACCAGGTTATAAGAGAGTTAACCTGGTTATAAGAGAGTTAATCCGGTTATAAGAGAGTTAACCCGGTTATAAGAGAGTTAATCCAGTTATAAGAGAGTTAACCCGGTTATAAGAGAGTTAACCCGGTTATAAGAGAGTTAACCTGGTTATAAGAGAGTTAACCCGGTTATAAGAGAGTTAACCAGGTTATAAGAGAGTTAATCCAGTTATAAGAGAGTTAACCCGGTTATAAGAGAGTTAACCCGGTTATAAGAGAGTTAACCTGGTTATAAGAGAGTTAATCCGGTTATAAGAGAGCTAATCCGGTTATAAGAGAATTTACCAGGTTATAAGAGAGTTAATCTGGTTATGGTAAATGGTAATGCATTTATATAGCGCATTTTTGCACTCTTCTCGGGCACCCAAAGCGCTTTACATCGTGCTTCCACTCACCCCATTCACACACATTCACACTGTGTGTCACACTGTCGCTGCCACACAAACGGCGCTCAACCTTCTCCTACCACCACCAAACACACCTCTACAGTCACACACATTCATACACCAGTGCTACGGACACTGGAGGCAAGGTGGGTTAAGTGTCTTGCCCAAGGACACAACGACAGTATGAACTGTGGGGCAAGCGGGAATCGAACCTACTACCTTCCGGTTGAAGGACGGCCGCTCTACCACTGAGCTACTGCCGCCCCGTACTGCCGTTATAAGAGAGTTAATCCGGTTATAAGAGAGTTAACCAGGTTATAAGAGAGTTAACCCGGTTTTCGGAGAGTTAACTAAAACTTGGTTTAGTCCAAGTTTAGACCTGGTCTAGACTCACATCGTCGGTCACAGAGATTCTGATGAACTGATTGGCCATGGTCTGGATCCGAGGAAGAACAGCCAGCTCGTCTGACGTCAGCTGCAGCAGAGACACACATTAATCCATTCATCTTTATCTTTATTCGGTCCAAAAGTAAATAATACCTGTCCTCTCAGAATAACAAATGAAACTGGGTTTTTACTTACCTTAAACTGTTTTTAGTTTGTTTATGAGAGCTAAGGTAATTTTAATTATCAGGAATTATGTTTCCACAGAAACTACAAAATAATATTCTGTGTCAGATTATTACACTACATTTGAGTCATAAAAGCATTGAGAGGATGGAGTCGGCACAGACAGGAGCTCACCGCGCCCTGAGACATCACGTGGTGTTTGAGCAGCTCCTGCAGCTTGTGTCTGGCCTGAAACAACAGCAGCAAGATGTAACGACACATGAGTACATCTAACACCAGGACTCAAACCAACACTAACAACTCAAACCAAACACATTCCCCCTGAGCCTAACCCGAACCACAGCCAAGACTAACCTGCGTCTAAAGCAGCAAATCAAACCAAGACTGACCCATGAACTAAACTAAACTACAGACTAAGCCAGGTTCAGGTCTAAAATCTTTAATCTTGGTTTAGTCCAGATTTAGTCCATGTAAGTCTATGTTTTTTCCAGGTTTTATTCCAGATTGTTCCAGGGTGTAGTCGGGGGCCTTACGTGGTGGAGCATGTAGAGGATGCTGCCGTCTCGGGCTGCGTCTATCGCCTGATTGGTTGGTACAAACACGGTGAGAGGTCCAGGTCCACGAAGAGGAGGAGGACCGCCGCAGTTCTGTCAGAAAACAGAACACGGGTTTATCCAGAGAGACACCTCAGACCAGAGCAGACATTAAACCTCTTCTTTTCTTTTTACTTTGTGGTTTTTGAGAGAATTCAAGTTTTCATTTAAATCTGGCAAAATATACAATACATCATGAGACACTTTTCACAGACACCCTGTGTTTGTCCTAATGTCAGCAGCTGTGTGTGGGGGGAGTGTTCACAGCTGACACGTGATGGAGGGGTCAGATCTGTTCAACAAGAGTCAAGCCCTAACCTAGGTTCATTTAAAACAATACACACAGAGGTGTTTCTAAAGGGATTTCCAAGAAAGAGAAATGTGGAAGTCACACACACACTGTCAGACCCAGAGTGTGGACGGACTCACATCGACCAGGGACAGGAAACGGTTAAACTGATCGTCTTTCCTCAGGATCTCTCCAACCGTTAAATCTGCAAACTGCAAAGAAAATCAGAAAAAGAACATTATCTTTGAGTTCTGTGCATGTTGAGGTTTAAGCAGAACTCCCCAGGTCTAAACCAGGTCTAAACCAGGTCTGAACCAGGTCTAAACCAGGTCTAAACAAGGTCTAAACCAGGTCTAAACCAGGTCTAAACCAGGTCTAAACCAGGTCTAAACCAGGTCTAAACCAAGACTAAACCAGGTCTAAACCAGGTCTAAACCAGGTCTGAACCAGGTCTAAACCAGGTCTAAACAAGGTCTAAACCAGGTCTAAACCAGGTCTAAACCAGGTCTAAACCAGGTCTAAACCAGGTCTAAACAAGGTCTAAACCAGGTCTAAACCAGGTCTAAACCAGGTCTAAACCAGGTCTAAACCAGGTCTAAACCAGGTCTAAACAAGATCTAAACAAGGTCTAAACCAGGTCTAAACCAGGTCTAAACCAGGTCTAAACAAGGTCTAAACCAGGTCTAAACAAGGTCTAAACCAGGTCTAAACAAGGTCTAAACCAGGTCTAAACCAGGACTAAACCAGGTCTAAACCAGGACTAAACAAGGACTAAACCAGGTCTAAACCGGGTCTAAACCAGGTCTAAACCAGGTCTAAACAAGGTCTAAACCAGGACTAAACCAGGTCTAAACCAGGACTAAACCAGGTCTAAACCAGGTCTAAACCAGGTCTAAACCGGGTCTAAACCAGGTCTAAACCAGGTCTAAACCAGGTCTAAACCGGGTCTAAACCAGGTCTAAACCAGGTCTAAACAGGGTCTAAACCAGGACTAAACCAGGTCTAAACCAGGTCTAAACCAGGACTAAACAAGGACTAAACCAGGTCTAAACCGGGTCTAAACCAGGTCTAAACCAGGTCTAAACCAGGTCTAAACCGGGTCTAAACCAGGTCTAAACCAGGTCTAAACAGGGTCTAAACCAGGTCTAAACCAGGTCTAAACCAGGTCTAAACCAGGTCTAAACCAGGTCTAAACCAGGACTAAACCAGGTCTAAACCAGGTCTAAACCAGGTCTAAACCAGGTCTAAACCAGGTCTAAACCAGGTCTAAACCAGGACTAAACCAGGTCTAAACCAGGACTAAACCAGGTCTAAACCAGGTCTAAACCAGGTCTAAACCAGGACTAAACCAGGAATAAACCAGGTCTAAATCAGGACTAAACCAGGTCTAAACCAGGTCTAAACCAGGTCTAAACCAGGACTAAACCAGGTCTAAACCAGGTCTAAACCAGGTCTAAACCGGTCTAAACCAGGTCTAACCCAGACCTTGTGGTTGCGGGTGGGCTGGTGCAGGGAGCTGATCATGACTCGGTCGATGACGTGCAGGACTCCGTTGGCAGCAGGCAGGTTTTCCTGGAGCACGGTGTAGACCACACTGGGGTTGTCCATCAGGATCAGCTTCTGCAACAAACCCCGACAGGATTTAACAGGATTAAAGCAGACACGTCCAAAGTCCGGTTCGTGGAGGTTTCTTGGCCCACAGATTCTAGCAGGAAGGGTTTTGTTTATGGTCAATACTTTGATGCAACATTAATAGTCATAAATTGTCATAAAGGTCACATTTAAAATGAACTTGAGGTAAAGAGCTCAGCATCTGTAGCATGTTCTAAAAGTAAATGTAATTCCACACATGATACCTTTTCCTATCAACAGCTACGGTAGCCCTACAGGGACATGCTGTTGTCCATTAAAACATTTATAAATTTAATTTGCTTAAAATTAAGTTCATAAATGTTTTAAACTTTTAAAATGAAAGGGGAATGTGCTCCTCCTCCAGGAGTGTTCAGTTTTTTCCAGTCTGGGCCCGGTCTGGACTCTGTCTTGATCCAGTCTGGGCCCGGTCTGGACTCGGTCTGGACCGGGTCTGGACTTTGTCTTGATCCAGTCTGGACCCGGTCTGGACTCGGTCTGGACCGGGTCTGGACTTTGTCTTGATCCAGTCTGGACTCGGTGATGATGGAAATTCCGGAGGGTTCTATGGAGGTTTAAATGTCTTTATTCTCCAAGACTTTATTTAACATTTTAACCTTTTTGTTTGATTTAATATATTCTGTGGAGGATTAGTCTAGTTTACCCTTTGTTTTTATAAAGCGCAGAAAGGTCATTGTGCTGTCTTTTATTAGGCTGTCTTAAACTTGGTACATCCATAGTGTTGGAAAAATACACTCTTATCAGAATGATTGTTAAACTTGTGTATATTTCAGTTAAAGATGTTTAAGTTATCAAGCTTCTCTAATGTGAATTCTCTTTGTCATTTGTATAATAGAGCCACTAGGTGGAGCTCTAAGCAATTTTGTTGTTCTGGTAATTTAAGCACTGAAGGAGAGCTGTAATGTGATTATTTGTTTGTTTGAACACGCAGTAAAGGTGGACGCATACTGTGTTGTGCGTTTAGACGGATAAATGAGTACTCTGAGTCTTTATTAAAAATCAACACATAGGACACCTCAGAGCAAACAGAAAAGTCAATGACAGTCACACCCTAAACTCAACAGGAAGTCCGCCATGTGGGGTGAAACGCGCGGCCACTAAAATCGCACCCCTTGCGCAGAAAGATGCAAATCATTGTGTTTTAATCTAAATGGCCCCAAATTTGGTGAGTATCATCTAGACACATGTGCCAACCAAAGTTGTGACTTTGTTGTTGATATCTTATCGGGTATGGGTGTGGCAAGCCTGTAACGAGGTGGCCATTTTTGTGAAAATAAAACGTCTCTTAACTCTCAAACGCCTTCTCGGATCGAGTTGGACCCAAAAAGGCGTTTGTGCACATTCATGACCTGAACACAACGGCGGCCATTTTGAATTGAAGATGTGAACCGACTTAAAATACACCTCTCTTTTAAAAAACAACAGAAAATAGCTGCTTCATTCCACAGACACCAAACTTAGGCAAAATTAGTTAAACACATGTGTGTAAAATAGACAGGCGTTTTTCTTGACGTTTTTGCTTGAGTTATATGGAAAGTGTAGAAATACAAAACTTGGTACATCCATAGGACACCTCAGGGCAAACAGAAAAGTTTATTACAGCCATACCGTAAACTCAACAGGAAATCTACTATGTTGGGTGGAATGCGTGACCACCTAAATCTCACCCCTTGTGTCTAAAGGCTTTTCATCTAAACAGCTCCAAATTTGGTGAGTATCATCTAGACACGTGTGCCAAAAAAGTTATCAATTTGTTTTTTGATACATTTGTGGCTGTGGTCGTAATGAGTCTGTGAAGAGGCAGCCATTTCTTTGGGAAATAAATGCCATTTCCCAATTGCCAGGATCCTTCCTTTAGAGGAGGCCCCTCCAGAGCCACGGCTAGAGTCTTAGAAAACTCCTCAGAATCCTTTGGAACTTGTAACCTTGTATTTTTAGACAAGTTATATTTACATTTTGCCTTTTTAAACAGGGGTCACTGCTGTCATTAAGCCTCTCCTAAAGAAGAGCAGTCTTGATGCTACAGTGCTCAACGACTATCGGCCCATATCAAACCTGCCATTTTTAGGGAAAGTCATCGAAAAAGACGTATAACAGCAACTTAATGACTTTCTATTATTTAACAACTGCTTTGATCCTTCTCAGTCAGGATTCAGGCCCCATCACAGACTGAGACTGCACTTATCAAAGTCACAAATGACATCCGTCTGAACACTGACGCAGGCAAAGTCTCTGTCTTAGTTCTGTTGGACTTGAGTGCTGCGTTTGATACAGTGGACCATGAAATCCTGACACAAAGATTAGAGGAATGGATAGGTATCACTGAAACTGCCCTTAAATGGTTTCAGTCCTATTGTGAAGTAGCGTAACATTGAGTGGCTAAATTGGCTCAAGAAGAGAGGCTCAGAGGCTAAGTCAAGTCCAAAAGGTGTCTTTTTATTTACAGTGTTCCCTCACCATCTATAAATACAGCAGCGACAGCATTGCCCTCTCTCCACACAACCAGTTCCCCTCCCCCCAGGCACACACCTGCCTTGTATCCTAGGCCAATTGGATTGGCCTATCCCACTTAGCTGGAATCCTCAAACAAAGTTATAATCAACTCCCCAACATCCGAAACATTATAATCACTGCACACACAGTAACCTAATACAGACAATGTACAGAAACCCCCAAGTTATAACAGGTAAACCCCAATCATTTAAGATCTACCTCAAGAAACCCCCTCTCCAAATAGTAGCTTCTGATGATGTCATAAGTGACATCATCAGTTTCAGGTATAACCAGGAAATGTTTGGGCCGGCCTTCCTCTCCATTTCCAGGCCCCTCCTGGATCAGATCAACACAACAAAACTCATGAACCCAAACAAAATAAACAGTTTAACTGATAAACCTACGTGTGCGTGTTTTACTTAACCATAAAGAATGTTTTGCTTAACTGAGTGAAATTAATGAACTACTAAGGCTAACACAAACAAGACCCGGGATATGTGAGTGCAGTTTACCAGTAGCCCATATAGATTGTATAATATGTGGAAAGTTAATTGAATGATATGTGCAATCAGTATAAGGGACAAGAAGAGTCTATTAGCTCACTTCGTCACACCTATCTTGAAGACAGGAAGGACTTGTGACATGTGGGGTTCCACAGGGGTCTATCTTGGGACCTCTATTATTCAATCTCTACATGCTTCCTTTAGGCCAGTTAATACACAGCTGTGGAGTATCCTACCATAATTATGCAGATCACACTCAGATTTACATTTCACTCACAGCAGGTGAAAATGGACCAATCCATTCACTGTGTCACTGCATCGAACAGACTTACGTGTGGATGCAAAATAATTTTCTCCAACTGAACAGAAACAAGACTGAACTAATCATCTTTGGGCCACAGAAACAAAGAGAAAGTGTCAGCAGTCACCACGCGTCTCTTTCTCTAAAATCTAAAAACCAGGTTAGAAATCTAGGGTCATCATGGACTCAGACTTGAATTTCCACAGTCAAACTGAGGTAGGAACCAGGATGAGGTAGGAAATTAAGGTTGAACTCTTGTCATAAACATCATAAATTTATTTTAAATGATCATACGCCTTGCTACATGCTGCTGTCGCCTCCATGCTTTTTTTTTTTTTTTTTTTTTTTGATGCGACACAGGTGGCTGGTGTTGCCAGATTTGGTGTTTTTCCGCTACATATTAAAACCCGTTTCCGGTGTGTTTTAGCCGGGTTTTCGCCTGGAAGGCTCTATAGAAATCTGGCACCCTATTGAACGAAGTTAACCTGAGAGAGCGTGCCGTTCACAGACACCAGAATGAACGAGTTCACAGTAACGTTCATCAGGCAGTAATACAGCACGTTCAGTTCACGTTCACCCAAAATATGAACGAGTTCATGAACTATCGTTCAATGAATGCGTTCAGGCACAACACTGCCAAAACCAGGAAGTACAACCACATCACGCCAGTTTTAAAATCTCTGCAGCGTGAAGCAGCGTTTAAGTTTCATGCAGCAAAAACCTGAAACAGCCTCAACTTTAACAATGTTCAAGGGGAGGTTAAAAACTTTCCTCTTTAGCTCCGCCTACACTACAACTTAAAGTGTTTTTTATCTGCACTCTTCTTTTAAAATGTTTTTAATTTTTCTTATGTTTCTTAATCTTGTAAATTGTCTTTTATTCCTGTAAAGCACTTTGAGTTACCCTTTGTATGAATTGTGTTATATAAATAAAATTGCCTTAACTTGCCTAGAACAACATATGCTCCCATCTAGACGTCGTCTCTTTCAGGGAAGACCTTGCATTTTCCAACCTGACAATGTCAGACCACATCCTGCATTTATTACAACATCATGGCTGCGTAGAAGAAGGATGAGGTTCTGAAATGTCCAGATCTTTCATCCACAGAAAACATTTGGTGCATCATAAAGAGGAAGATGCAACAAAGAAGACCTAAGACAGTTGAGCAACTAGAAGCCTGTATTAGACAAGAATGGGACAAAATTCTTATTCCTAAACTTGAGCAGCTCGTCTCCTCAGTCCCTCCCAGACGTTTGCAGACTGTTATAAAAAGAAGAGGTAAACATGGCCTTGTCCCTATATATATATATATATATATATATATATATATATATATATATATATATATATATATATATATATATATATATATATATATATATATATATATATATATATATATATAGTATAGGTATATGTACACCTTTTTCTGAGGAAATACAGCCCAAAATCATATAAATATGAGGCTGCATTTGATGATTCACACAGGAAAACGGAAGTAGCTAAAAGTTTTCATAACAAAAACAGCGACAGGGCACACTACCATCAAAACAATAATCATAAAATTTAAAATTTAAAAAAATAAAAAACTGACTTGTACAAAATACTTTTGAGACAAAACAGTCCAACGACCTGGACAACGAGTGCAAACATGGACAATGGTTAACTAGTGCTGCTTTGGGCCTGTTTTGTTTTAAGCAATAAACGTCTGAATGTGATGAAAGCTGCCCAGTAAACCACAAGTGTGTCAAAGCAGGAAACGATGCTGGAGCTGTGGCTTTGTGCAAAACTGTGAACAGACAAGCAACAGTTTTACCTCTGATTAGATCTAAGCAGAAAAAAACATTTTTATATTTCAGCTGCCAGCCTTTTCTGTGACTTTACAGACTTTGTACAGGTACGTCACGCTATTAATGGTCTTTACCCGGGCTTTACTCAGGCTTTACCCTGGCTTTACTGGGACTAAACCTAGATTAAACCAGGACTATACTGGGACTAAATGGAGTACTAAACCACAAGAGTAAAGTAGGACTAGTCTAAGCTTTTGGCTTTTGTTTTAGTTTGGGTTCAGTCCTCTTCTATTTTATTTTTACCGACTGTGTTTCTTATGTTTGTCTTATATCTGCCTGTTTTTGATATTCCAGACAAGGATGCATTAGATTCTATTATGTGCAGATCACATAGCCTCTGAAGGAACCTCAAAAACAATATGAGAGTGAACCAACTGTGAGTGGTCTGTCACTCCTCCATTTTGAGAAAACAACCCAGGGCTTCCCTTTTTAGATAATTTATGCAACACAACCAGCACGACTCAGGGCAAAACTAGGGTTAGATCAAGATTAAACCAGGACTTTTATCAGTCTACCAGCTTGGTTTACCTGCTGAACCTAAAGAAAATGGCTACTGTATCAGAGCATGATTTGATGTGTCCAATCTGCCAAGAACTCTTCAAAGACCCGGTGATCCTGTCGTGTAGCCACAGCTTCTGCAGAGTGTGTCTGAAGAGATGGTGGCTGGGAAAACCCTTAAAAGAATGTCCATTTTGTAAGAGAAGGTCATCCCGGGAAGATCCGCCTCTGAACCTGGCCTTGAGAAACCTGTGCGAGGGTTTTGTGGAGTCCAGCATCGAGCCTCTGTGCAAGGAGCACTCGGAGAAGCTGAGGCTGTACTGTGTGGATGATCAGCAGGTCGTCTGTCTGGTCTGTAGAGACTCCAAGTCTCACAGAACACACAGCTTCCATCCCATCGAGGAGGTGACACCGGGCTTCAGAGACCAGCTGCACATACTCCTCAGGCCTTTGGAGGAACACCTGAAGGTTTGTCATTCATGTTCCTTTCTTCTTTACACCCTTCTTTGCATCAACACTAACATTATATCATTGTCTGTAAAATGATGGAAAACCTTACCTGATCATGAACAAATATGGTCACACTAAAAACATCACCCTCTGATTCCACAGAAAGAAATACTTAACAAGTCATCTAGTCTTTTTTATGATTATGTGACCTACTGTCGAGCCGCTGACAGATATCGAGAGGCCACATGTGCCAGACCCAGGTCTGTGAGAAACTCCCAGAGCCCATAGAAGAGGACTATTTGTTGTTTAGTCAGCCTCAAAGAGATTCCAGTAAACATTACGTACGGGGGGGGGAACTAGAATCAGACCTGTTCCAGTTGTAGGTTGGACTCAGCGCTGCCCTTTGTCACCGGTCATGTTCATTATTTTTAGGGACAGAATTTCGAGGTGCTGCCAGGGGCCAGAGGGAGTCCGGTTTGAGGACCACAGGCTTTTGTAGATGATGATGTCCTGTTGGCTTCATCAAAGCAGGCCCTTCAGCTGCACTGACATGGTTTCCAGCTGAGAGTAAAGCAGCTGGGATACGACATGAAAAGGGTTGAAGGAGAGTTTCTGCCTCAGATGGAGAAGTTTTCACATGTCTTGGGATCTTGTTCACAAGGACATCAACTAATGGACGACGATGCTTCCATTTGCCAATGTGTCAGTCTGTTTTGGTGAAGATTAACAGGTCGATCTTTTCTTACTCCTGTCCATGAGGTGTGTGTCATTACCAAATTGACCAGTCCACTGCAGGGTGGCTGGGTGAGGTGCTCGGTCATTTGGGAGGAGCTCAGAGTAGAGCCGTCAGGAGTCTGTTCTGGGGGGAATGTCCCACTGGGAGGGGGCCCCAAGAAAACCCAGTAAAGGTCTGAGTTGCTTTGTCTCACAGCCTGGGAACGCTGTCAGGGAAGTGGGAAGTCTTTGCCTAACCCTCTCAGATGAATGAGTTAGAATTCATCACACTGACATATTTAACTGACTGACAAAGACTCACACTCTTAAGAAGCTTTCTGGGTCTCCGAAGACAAGCTCATTTCAGCACCACAACTTTCCGCTTGCAGTTTAAATGTATTTCTGTTTATTTTTCCTTTAGGTTTTGACTAAAAGCAGAGCTCAGTTTTCTGCTGCAGCAGCTCATGTTGAAGCCCAGGCCCCACTCACAGTGAGACAGATCCAGGGGCAGTTTCAGAAGCTCCATCAGTTTCTACAAAAGGAAGAGCAGGACCGGATCAGGGCTGTGATGGAAGAAGAGGAGCAGAAGAAGAAGAGCATGAAGGACAAGATAACGGCTGTGAGCAGAGATATCAAAGCTCTGTCAGAGACCATCACAGCCACAGAGGAGCAGCTGAGAGCCTCAGACGTCTCCTTCCTGCTACAATACAAGGCTGCAGCTGTGAGAGTACAGTGTTGCCCCCTGGTGGAGGAGCCACAGCTGGGCCCAGGAACTCTGCTAGACCAGGCCAAACATCTGGGAAACCTGTCCTTCAACATCTGGACCAAGATGAAGGCACTGGTCCAGTTCTACCCTGTGGTTCTGGATCCAAACACAGCTCATTCAGAACTCATGCTGTCAGAGGATCTGAGCAGTGTGACATTTGGAAAGAGACAGCAGCTTCCGGAAAATCCAGAGAGATTTACCTCGTACCGTGTCCTGGGATCTGAAGGGTTCAGCTCAGGGACTCACAGCTGGGACGTGGAGGTGTCAGGGGAAGATTATTGGGCTGTGGGTGTAATGAACGAGTCTTTTCAGAGGAAGGGAACCAGTAATTGTGGACTCTGGGAAATATATCTCTTAGATGGTAAATATGGAGCCCTTTCTCCACCGAAACGAGACAAACCCCTCTCTGTGAAGTCGCTGCAGAAAGTCCAAGTGAAGCTCGACATCGACAAAGGGACAGTGTCTTTTTATGGCGCTGACTCAAAGACACACTTATACACCTTCACACACACTTTTACTGAGAAGGTCTTTCCATGTTTTCGAAATATCAATAATGTCCCACTTAAGATTTCACCAGAGAACATTTCTGTGAAAAAGGAATAAGTCCAAAATATTGTACGTTTGTCAGCTACAAACCCAGCTCCAACAAAGCTGGAATAAAATACACTGATTTACAAATCTCATAAAACTTTATTTTATTCACCTTTTTTAAGAAAAAACATTTTAAGAAAAACGTTGAATTTAACTTGGCTCTATTATGCCAGATTTTTTTTATGATGCGCCAAATGTTTTCTCCTGACAAAGGATTTGACTGCAGGCTTATGTTATTAATATGTCAAAGCTTTTCCATTCTTGGACAGACAAAGAGCTCTGGAGTTTATTCGTTTGGTCCGCCTGCTGCAGAGGCCTCAGATCCTCGACCTAAAGCCTGTTTGACTGATGTTCTTCACGTTTGAGTGACTCGTCACAACTGGAGTTCACAGACATTCAGGGCCTATTTCAAATTCCGGCTCTGTTGTCTTTAATTCTTTTCTGCACCGGGTCAACTAAGGCCAGGGCTTCTTTACCTTGTCACACTGGTCACCTGCCAGTTTGGTTTCACTGTGGGGCGAAATACATTTAACCCCAGATGTGCCAGGTTTGTGTCATTGTTCCTGTTTGATGCTCTGGTTCTGAATCTATGGCTGACCTTTTAGCTTAAAATAAAACTAAATATTTGAACATTGTATTTAGTTTTAGGGTTTTTTATTCCAACCAGTTAAACCAGTTTTCTTTATTAATTACAAAATGCTTGGTATATTTAGTTTTTTAATAGTTACAATTAATTTTGTTTGATGTTTTTCATATTTACTGTTTTTTTTAATGATTTGTTAAATAAAATGAATATTATTAAGCACTAAGCCGCTTGCTTTAGTCGAACCATGGACTCACCTCTTGTGACCAATGAGGGTGAAGGCAGAGTGCAAAAAGGCAGATACAAGAAAAAACCTGAATATCTTTGGAATATACCAAAAACAATAATAAAGCCCGCCTTAAACCAGACGAACAGGACGCCCGGAGAGAGCTGTAGGATGAGTGACACAAAAACTGCATAATACACTTCCCAAGACTTTCAAGAATTTCATTGAAGTACTGTGTCTGAGGCTAAACTGGTTTTACCAAGACTTAGACTGAAGTAGAACTCACCATACGAGTCACGATGAAGGCTGAGCAATGAAAAATAAAATAGATTTATCTTTTCTTGAGATCTAACCCAAAATAACAGATCAATGTGTGCAGCTGGACAGCTCTTATAAACCCTTATTTAGATGCTGAGGTACGCTAACATTAGCATTTTTACACATGTTGTAAATAAATTAGATGCTGTGGACATTAAGCCAAATAAAGAACATGTGACTTTCAAGAAACAACATGAGGTCAGTGAGAGCAGGAGTGGCTGACAAAGAATGGTTCCTCATTCCACAGTGTGCCACCTGTCGATCCCTGACGTGCCACAACCTTCCCACAGGCTTTAACAGGTTTTCCAGGAAAACCTGACTGTCTTTACTGCGTCAGTGTAAACGAGGGTTAAGTCAGGACTAAACTCAGCACTGCCGTTCTGTCTTCTGAAAAAAAAAGGCTGTCACTGGACGTCGGTGTGACTCTACAGCACTGGGGTAGTTAGTGTTACAGTTGGGCTCATACGTTTACATACTCCAGCAGAATTTGTGTTTTTTTGGCCATTTTTTAGAGAATATGAATGATAGCACAAAATCATTTTTTTCTCTTCATAGTAGTGTTTGGGTGAAGCCATTTAAAACAACTGTGTCAAACAACTGTGTCTACTCCCTCCCTGACCTCAGTATCATCGAGCCACTCTGGGAAGAGCTCAAACGTGCAGTTCCTGCAGGACAGCCCAAGAATTTACAGGAACAGAGTGAAGTGGCACCGAGGGCGGGTTTCAAACACAGTTAATGCTGCTTTCTGTGGATTTCTGAGTCTCGTTTAAAGTCCTTTTTTCATAAATCTCAGCCTTAAGGTATTGTAATCATTTGCATTATTATCATATCATATATTATAAATATATCATATATTACTCATGTCTTGATTCATAGAATCCTGTTAAAAGTGATCAGACCCTCACTGACCTTGTGCCCTTTGCTCCGGAGCCGGCCTCCTCCGTACAGGCTGAAGTCCTTCCCGTCCAGGTCTGTGTACAGGTGCTGACCCAGGATCAGGTGGTTCTTACAGACCTCCTCCTCGTTCACTCCCTGCACAGACCCAGGACCAGACCCAGGCCAAGAAAGACCACAAATGAGTCTAGAGTGTTCCAAGAGGTTTATGTGTCTGACTTTCTTGTGTTTTGTGGTTTGAGCTTCAGTGTCAAATGTTCAAATGTGATAAATATGTTCAATATTATGATCAATTAATGAGAGCTCTCCCTTTGAAATAAACCAGGTCTAAACCAGGACTAAACCAGGTCTAAACCAGGTCTAAACCAGGTCTAAACCAGGTCTTAACCAGGAATAAACCAGGTCTAAACCAGGTCTAAACCAGGACTAAACCAGGTCTAAACTAGGAATAAACCAGGTCTAAACCAGGTCTAAAACAGGTCTAAATCAGGACTAAACCAGGTCTAAACTAGGACTAAACCAGGACTAAACCAGGTCTAAACCAGGTCTAAATCAGGACTAAACCAGGACTAAACCAAGACTAAACCAGGACTAAACCAGGACTAAACCAAGACTAAACCAGGACTAAACCAAGACTAAATCAGGACTAAACCAGGTCTAAACCAGGTCTAAACCAGGTCTAAACCAGGTCTAAACCAGGACTAAACCAGGACTAAACCAGGACTAAACCAGGACTAAACCAGGTCTAAAACAGGTCTAAACAAGGACTAAACCAGGACTAAACCAGGTCTAAACCAGGACTAAACCAGGTCTAAACCAGTTCTAAACCAGGTCTAAACCAGGACTAAACCAGGTCTAAACAAGGACTAAACCAGGACTAAACCAGGTCTAAACAAGGACTAAACCAGGACTAAACCAGGACTAAACCAGGTCTAAACCAGGACTAAACCAGGTCTAAACCAGTTCTAAACCAGGTCTAAACCAGGACTAAACCAGGTCTAAACAAGGTCTAAACCAGGACTAAACCAGGTCTAAACCAGGACTAAACCAGGTCTAAACCAGTTCTAAACCAGGTCTAAACCAGGACTAAACCAGGTCTAAACCAGGACTAAACCAGGACTAAACCAGGTCTAAAACAGGTCTAAACCAGGTCTAAACCAGGTCTAAATCAGGTCTAAACCAGGTCTAAACCAGGTCTAAACCAGGACTAAACCAAGACTAAACCAGGTCTAAAACAGGTCTAAATCAGGACAAAACCAAGACTAAACCAGGACTAAACCAGGTCTAAACCAGGTCTAAAAAAGGGTCTAAATCAGGACTAAACCAAGACTAAACCAGGACTAAACCAGGTCTAAACCAGGTCTAAATCAGGACTAAACCAAGACAAAACCAGGACTAAACCAGGACTAAACCAGGTCTAAACCAGGTCTAAACCAGGTTCAAACCAGGTCTAAACCAGGTCTAAACCAGGACTAAACCGGGACTAAACCAGGACTAAACCGGGACTAAACCGGGACTAAACCGGGACTAAACCAGGACTAAACCAGGTCTAAACCGGGACTAAACCGGGACTAAACCAGGTCTAATCCAGGTCTAAACCAGGACTAAACCGGGACTAAACCAGGACTAAACCAGGACTAAACCGGGACTAAACCAGGTCTAATCCAGGTCTAAACCAGGACTAAACCGGGACTAAACCAGGACTAAACCAGGACTAAACCGGGACTAAACCAGGACTAAACCGGGACTAAACCAGGACTAAACCAGGTCTAAACCAGGTTCAAACCAGGTCTAAACCAGGACTAAACCGGGACTAAACCGTGACTAAACCGGGACTAAACCAGGACTAAACCAGGACTAAACCGGGACTAAACCGGGACTAAACCAGGACTAAACCAGGTCTAAACCGGGACTAAACCAGGACTAAACCAGGTCTAAACCAGGTCTAAACCGGGACTAAACCAGGACTAAACCAGGACTAAACCGGGACTAAACCGGGACTAAACCAGGACTAAACCAGGACTAAACCAGGACTAAACCAGGACTAAACCAGGTCTAAACCAGGTGTAAAGCAGGTGTAAACAAGGAAGTAAATATATAAGGTAGATATATATAAGGTAGAGTCATGTGACCTACAGAGGGCGGGGTCTTGAGCAGAGGGACGAAGGCTGTGAAGGGTCCATTGTGATTCATCAGCATCGAGCAGCCTTTCTCTGGAAAACAAAGATATATATATTAATATATATATATAACCTTCTTTATTAGAATGTATTGTCATCTTTAGTTAAAAGCTTAAGCCTCAGTGAGGCCATTGGAAAAGAGTTCAGCAGCTTGTACTTTTTCATATTTTTAATATTACAATGACTGGGGAAAATTCAGATATTACAAATCCTATTGTTATCATAATGTTCAGCAGATTTGTCTCATAAAGCATTTTGTCCTCATTTACAGTGAATGTTGAAAACCTCCACAGATTCTAACTGTTTTTGTTTTAAATATGAAATACTGACCGAACAGAGAGATGGTCCCAGTCAGATTCCCTCGATGGTCTCCACTTCGGTCCAGCTCCAGAAGCTGCTCCATCAGGTTTCCGTAGCAACGCCATCCGTCTCCGATCTGGTCTGCACTGCACTCACACCTGAAGGTCAAGGGGACGGGTTTAGGACAGTGTCAGGACAGGAAGGTCTGAGACAGGACTAACACTAACACACTAACTCTGTCTCCTTCACAAACACTGACCTCCATGAGTCTGGACCTGGTCTAAGTCTGGACCTGGTCTAAGACCGGACTAACTCTGTCTCCTTCACAAACACTGACCTCCATGAGTCTGGACCTGGTCTAAGTCTGGACTAACTCTGTCTCCTTCAAACACTGACCTTCAGGAGTCTGGACCTGGTCTAAGTCCGGACTAACTCTGTCTCCTTCACAAACACTGACCTCCGTGAGTCTGGACCTGGTCTAAGTCCGGACTAACTCTGTCTCCTTCACAAACACTGACCTCCATGAGTCTGGACCTGGTCTAAGACCGGACTAACTCTGTCTCCTTCAAACACTGACCTCCGTGAGTCTGGACCTGGTCTAAGACCGGACTAACTCTGTCTCCTTCAAACACTGACCTCCGTGAGTCTGGACCTGGTCTAAGTCTGGACCTGGTCTAAGACCGGACTAACTCTGTCTCCTTCAAACACTGACCTCCATGAGTCTGGACCTGGTCTAAGACCGGACTAACTCTGTCTCCTTCAAACACTGACCTCCGTGAGTCTGGACCTGGTCTAAGTCCGGACTAACTCTGTCTCCTTCACAAACACTGACCTTCGTGAGTCTGGACCTGGTCTAAGTCCGGACTAACTCTGTCTCCTTCACAAACACTGACCTCCGTGAGTCTGGACCTGGTCTAAGACCGGACTAACTCTGTCTCCTTCACAAACACTGACCTCCGTGAGTCTGGACCTGGTCTAAGTCTGGACCTGGTCTAAGTCTGGACTAACTCTGTCTCCTTCAAACACTGACCTTCATGAGTCTGGACCTGGTCTAAGAATGGACTTGGACTGTTTTTATTGTTTCCTAGTATCTACTACAGTGAACTGTGCACTGGCTCCGGCCCTGGTCTTGATCTGGTCTTGATCTGGTCTTGATCTGGTCTTGACTACAGCACTGTGATTATGAGACGCAAAATGTTGACATGAAGAGTAAATACTGGTTTGAGAAAAGCTGACCTGGCTCGTCCATCTAGTCCGGTCCGACACGAGGCCGACGGGTCACAGGAGTCCTTCAGACAGGACGACACCAGCTCACAGCCAAACTGAGCACTGACCCCTACAGGCCTCATCCCCGCCATGCACCGACACACCGACTGAGGAACATACGCAGGAGAATAGAACCAGGTCTAAACCAGGACTAAACCTGGACTAAACCAGGTCTAAACCAGGACTAAACCAGGACTAAACCAGGTCTAAACCAGGTCTAAACCAGGACTAAACCAGGACTAAACCATGACTAAACCAGGACTAAACCAGGTCTAAACCAGGACTAAACCAGGACTAAACCAGGTCTAAACCAGGTCTAAACCAGGACTAAACCAGGACTAAACCAGGACTAAACCAGGACTAAACCAGGACTAAACCAGGACTAAACCAGGTCTAAACCAGGACTAAACCAGGACTAAACCAGGTCTAAACCAGGACTAAACCAGGACTAAACCAGGCCTAAACCGGGTCTAAACCGGGACTAAACCAGGACTAAACCGGGTCTAAACCGGGACTAAACCAGGACTAAACCAGGTCTAAACCAAGTCTAAACCAGGTCTAAACCAGGTCTAAACCAGGTCTAAACCAGGACTAAACCAGGACTAAACCAGGTCTAAACCAGGTCTAAACCAGGACTAAACCAGGACTAAACCAGGACTAAACCAGGACTAAACCAGGTCTAAACCAGGTCTAAACCAGGACTAAACCAGGACTAAACCAGGACTAAACCAGGTCTAAACCAGGACTAAACCAGGACTAAACCAGGACTAAACCGGGACTAAACCAGGACTAAACCGGGTCTAAACCGGGACTAAACCAGGACTAAACCAGGTCTAAACCGGGACTAAACCAGGACTAAACCGGGTCTAAACCGGGACTAAACCAGGACTAAACCGGGTCTAAACCGGGACTAAACCAGGACTAAACCAGGTCTAAACCAGGACTAAACCAGGACTAAACCAGGTCTAAACCAAGTCTAAACCAGGTCTAAACCAGGTCTAAACCAGGTCTAAACCAGGACTAAACCAGGACTAAACCAGGTCTAAACCAGGTCTAAACCAGGACTAAACCAGGATTAAACCAGGACTAAACCAGGACTAAACCAGGACTAAACCAGGACTAAACCAGGTCTAAACCAGGACTAAACCAGGACTAAACCAGGTCTAAACCAGGTCTAAACCAGGACTAAATCAGGACTAAACCAGGTCTAAACCAGGACTAAACCAGCACTGAACCAGGACTAAACCAGGACTAAACCAGGACTAAACCAGGACTAAACCAGGTCTAAACCAGGACTAAACCAGCACTGAACCAGGACTAAGCAGGACCTTGTTGGCACCGTTGAAGACACAGATAGTGGAGTTGGAGGGACAGCCTCCGTTGTCCTCATTGCAGGGGTTTTTGGGGACACAGATCCGGCCGTCGCCCTCAAAGTCTTGTTTACAGACACACTTGACCTTTGACCCCTTGATCGCACACGCCGCATTGACGTCGCAGCCCCGCCCTGAGCACACACCTGACAGACAAGACCCAGGGAAAAGTGAGGAGCAAAAACATCTGAGCAACACAAAGAAAAACGTTTTATTCTGCCTTTTGAGCTTTTTATCAATCGACATCGAAAACACAGGCTTGCACTAGATCTTTATGTATTTCTGTTTATGTCCTCTTTAGCTGCAGAGAAACTAAAGACAAGACAGATCTGGTTTGTACCCCTAACCCTCGTTAATTAGGTCAGGCCTTGTGCTTTGGGTTCATATGTAACAGACTCACTTGCACAGCTGTTCTGTACGAGCCTCCTGTGTCCAGGCAGACACTCACACACGGCAGAGTCTCCGTCTCCTTTACAGTAAGAGTAGTCAGGACAGGCCTGGCAGCTGGAGCTCACTGAGGACACACAGAGTTAAACAGACACTGGACAAAAGGACAGGGTTAACCAGGCTCAAGACAAAAGGACAGAGATAACCAGACTCAAGACAAAAGGACAGAGATAACCAGACTCAAGACAAAAGGACAGAGATAACCAGACTCGAGACAAAAGGACAGAGTTAAACAGACTCACGACAAAAGGACAGAGATAACCAGACTCACGACAAAAGGACAGAGATAAACAGACTCAAGACAAAAGGACAGAGTTAAACAGACTCAAGACAAAAGGACAGAGTTAAACAGACTCACGACAAAAGGACAGAGTTAAACAGACTCGAGACAAAAGGACAGAGTTAAACAGACTCGAGACAAAAGGACAGAGATAACCAGACTCAAGACAAAAGGACAGAGTTAAACAGACTCGAGACAAAAGGACAGAGATAACCAGACTCAAGACAAAAGGACAGAGTTAAACAGACTCTCGACAAAAGGACAGAGATAAACAGACTCACGACAAAAGGACAGAGATAAACAGACTCAAGACAAAAGGACAGAGTTAAACAGACTCAAGACAAAAGGACAGAGTTAAACAGACTCACGACAAAAGGACAGAGTTAAACAGACTCGAGACAAAAGGACAGAGTTAAACAGACTCGAGACAAAAGGACAGAGATAACCAGACTCAAGACAAAAGGACAGAGTTAAACAGACTCGAGACAAAAGGACAGAGATAACCAGACTCAAGACAAAAGGACAGAGTTAAACAGACTCAAGACAAAAGGACAGAGTTAAACAGACTCACGACAAAAGGACAGAGATAACCAGACTCAAGACAAAAGGACAGAGATAACCAGACTCAAGACAAAAGGACAGAGTTAAACAGACTCGAGACAAAAGGACAGAGATAACCAGACTCAAGACAAAAGGACAGAGATAACCAGACTCGAGACAAAAGGACAGAGTTAAACAGACTCGAGACAAAAGGACAGAGATAAACAGACTCAAGACAAAAGGACAGAGTTAAACAGACTCAAGACAAAAGGACAGAGATAACCAGACTCAAGACAAAAGGACAGAGTTAAACAGACTCACGACAAAAGGACAGAGATAACCAGACTCAAGACAAAAGGACAGAGTTAAACAGACTCAAGACAAAAGGACAGAGATAACCAGACTCAAGACAAAAGGACAGAGTTAAACAGACTCAAGACAAAAGGACAGAGATAACCAGACTCGAGACAAAAGGACAGAGATAACCAGACTCGAGACAAAAGGAAAGAGTTAAACAGACTCGAGACAAAAGGACAGAGTTAAACAGACTCGAGACAAAAGGACAGAGATAAACAGACTCCAGACAAAAGGACAGAGTTAAACAGACTCACGACAAAAGGACAGAGATAACCAGACTCAAGACAAAAGGACAGAGTTAAACAGACTCAAGACAAAAGGACAGAGATAACCAGACTCGAGACAAAAGGACAGAGATAAACAGACTCAAGACAAAAGGACAGAGATAAACAGACTCGAGACAAAAGGAAAGAGTTAAACAGACTCGAGACAAAAGGACAGAGTTAAACAGACTCGAGACAAAAGGACAGAGATAAACAGACTCAAGACAAAAGGACAGAGATAAACAGACTCAAGACAAAAGGACAGAGATAAACAGACTCGAGACAAAAGGAAAGAGTTAAACAGACTCGAGACAAAAGGACAGAGTTAAACAGACTCGAGACAAAAGGACAGAGTTAAACAGACTCGAGACAAAAGGACAGAGTTAAACAGACTCGAGACAAAGGACAGAGTTAAACAGACTCGAGACAAAGGACAGAGATAAACAGACTCAAGACAAAAGGACAGAGATAAACAGACTCACGACAAAAGGACAGAGTTAAACAGACTCAAGACAAAAGGACAGAGATAACCAGACTCAAGACAAAAGGACAGAGATAAACAGACTCGAGACAAAAGGAAAGAGTTAAACAGACTCGAGACAAAAGGACAGAGTTAAACAGACTCGAGACAAAAGGACAGAGATAAACAGACTCAAGACAAAAGGACAGAGTTAAACAGACTCACGACAAAAGGACAGAGATAACCAGACTCAAGACAAAAGGACAGAGTTAAACAGACTCGAGACAAAAGGACAGAGATAACCAGACTCAAGACAAAAGGACAGAGTTAAACAGACTCACGACAAAAGGACAGAGATAACCAGACTCAAGACAAAAGGACAGAGATAACCAGACTCAAGACAAAAGGACAGAGTTAAACAGACTCACGACAAAAGGACAGAGATAACCAGACTCACGACAAAAGGACAGAGATAACCAGACTCAAGACAAAAGGACAGAGATAACCAGACTCACGACAAAAGGACAGAGTTAAACAGACTCAAGACAAAAGGACAGAGATAACTAGACTCACAACAAAAGGACAGAGTTAAACAGACTCGAGACAAAAGGACAGAGTTAAACAGACTCGAGACAAAAGGACAGAGTTAAACAGACTCAAGACAAAAGGACAGAGTTAAACAGACTCGAGACAAAAAGACAGAGTTAAACAGACTCACGACAAAAGGACAGAGTTAAACAGACTCGAGACAAAAGGACAGAGTTAAACAGACTCATGACAAAAGGACAGAGTTAAACAGACTCGAGACAAAAAGACAGAGTTAAACAGACTCACGACAAAAGGACAGAGTTAAACAGACTTGGGACAAAAGGACAGAGTTAAACAGACTCAAGACAAAAGGACAGAGTTAAACAGACTCAAGACAAAAGGACAGAGTTAAACAGACTCAAGACAAAAGGACAGAGTTAAACAGACTCAAGACAAAAGGACAGAGTTAAACAGACTCAAGACAAAAGGACAGAGTTAAACAGACTCGAGACAAAAGGACAAAGTTAACCAGACTCAAGACAAAAGGACAGAGTTAAACAGATTCGGGACAAAAGGACAGAGTTAAAAAGACTCAAGACAAAAGGACAGAGTTAAACAGATTCGGGACAAAAGGACAGAGTTAAACAGACTCAAGACAAAAGGACAGAGTTAAACAGATTCAGGACAAAAGGACAGAGTTAAACAGACTTGGGACAAAAGGACAGAGTTAAACAGATTCGGGACAAAAGGACAGAGTTAAAAAGACTTGGGACAAAAGGACAGAGTTAAACAGATTCGGGACAAAAGGACAGAGTTAAACAGACTTGGGACAAAAGGACAGAGTTAAATAGACTTGGGACAAAAGGACAGAGTTAAACAGACTTGGGACAAAAGGACAGAGTTAAACAGACTCAAGACAAAAGGACAGAGTTAAACAGATTCGGGACAAAAGGACAGAGTTAAACAGACTTGGGACAAAAGGACAGAGTTAAACAGATTCGGGACAAAAGGACAGAGTTAAAAAGACTTGGGACAAAAGGACAGAGTTAAACAGATTCGGGACAAAAGGACAGAGTTAAACAGATTCGGGACAAAAGGACAGAGTTAAACAGACTTGGGACAAAAGGACAGAGTTAAATAGACTTGGGACAAAAGGACAGAGTTAAACAGATTCGGGACAAAAGGACAGAGTTAAACAGACTTGGGACAAAAGGACAGAGTTAAACAGACTTGGGACAAAAGGACAGAGTTAAACAGATTCGGGACAAAAGGACAGAGTTAAACAGACTTGGGACAAAAGGACAGAGTTAAACAGACTTGGGACAAAAGGACAAGGCAGGGGTTAAGCTCACGTTGGTCGCAGCGTTGGCCGACGTACGGAGGTTGGCAGAAACACTGTCCGTCTCCTTCTGGGCCGTTGTTACAGACGCCGTGTTCACAGTCACATTCTGCAGCAGAACACCACAGAGTCAGTGCTGAGACAGTAAAGAACACAGGTCATATTCACACAAAGCACTCACCCTTGTCACAGCGGGCCCCGTAAGCTTTGGGGTCTTTACACTCCTGACAGGCGACCCCAGAGAACTCCTCCTGAAAACGTCAGTAGAACAGATTTATACAGTGTCCATAAAAACGGTTGGTCTAAGTGACAAAGACTGGGTTAGACTGGGCTGACCTCACAGATGCATGTCCCGTTTCCCGAGTCTCCGTCCAAACACGTCCCACGGTCGTTACAGGTTTTCCCAGACCAACTCGGACACGCTGCAGGAAAAACCAGAGAGAGCGATGGATCCTCAAAGGAACATATTTTAACATCTGTGTCAGAGTTTAACAGGTGGAGATTTACCAAATGCTTCAGAGATAGTTTTTAATCATTAAAATTCTTTGTTATTTTTCTTTTATTTAAGAAGGTCTGGAGCAGAAATCTAAACACCTTGGTTTCTGTGGCACATTACAAAAGGGCTTTTATATCAGTGACTTTGTTTTTATGGTTTATTAGTTTTGTTGGAGCCACACCCCTCCCTCCAGATGTTTCCAGCTACTTTATTTTTCATATCTTAGTAGATTATAAGGTCATCCTTTTTTTGGACACGCTCCAGACAGAACCCTGGGACTCTAGATAATTAGGTCCTTCAAATAAAGTGTTGTCCCAAGACAACAGGGACACATGTTTTCAAATATTAAACAAATGTTCTGCCAAAAGGCCCTTCACAAACCCGACCCGAGGCCCAAACAGACACTGTAGTCCTGACCCCTGACCCCTTTCAGACTCAGTGGACTCACTCAGACACAGAGGGCCCCAGAACTGAGGGCAGCACCTGGAGCTGACAAAGCGCTTCACACAGGCTCTTCTGCAGCCGGACAGCTCCACCTGCCGGGCCCCGATCGACACCTGGTACCTGTAAGACCCAGTTAGACCAGGGTTAGACCGACTTAAGACATGGTTGGATTGGATTTAGTCCTAGTTCTGGTCGTCTCCTGATCTTAGTTCAAACCTGGTCTGGTCCTGGTCCTGGGTCTGGTCCTGGTCCTGGTCTGGTCCTGGTCTGGTCCTGGTCCTGGTCCTGGTCTGGTCCTAGTCCTGGTCCTGGTCCTGGTCCTGGTCTGGTCCTGGTCCTGGTCCTGGGTCTGGTCCTGGTCCTGGTCCTGGTCTGGTCCTGGTCCTGGTCCTGGTCCTGGTCCTGGTCTGGTCTGGTCCTGGTCTTACGTGCAGTTGTGGGTCCCGGTGTGGGACAGTCCTGAGGGACATGTGTATCGTGCGATGGCGGCGCAGGACGAACAGGGTCCAGACAGTTCTATGTGGTCCTCGAAGGAACAGAAGCCAGTCCCCTTCTGTAACAGGACAGGGTTTAACTCAGACTCAAGACCCAAGGGCACTACATCAGGACCAACCACCAACCCTCCAGTTATCTACCTCCTTCCTCCTTCCCTCTCTCCTCTGAACATGTCTCCTCTGTCATTTTCACAGCTGAACCCTCCAACCTGACCTCTGCCCCCTGTGACCTCACAGTTCTTAGGAAGTCTTCAGTTTGAACAAGTTCTTCCACAGTTTCTTATTCACGCTTTTTCAGAGGTCCACAGTTCTTCTGACATGACTTCAACATGTCCCTCTGACACCTGCTGCTACTAATCCAACTAAAACCTGTTCAAGTCCAACTAAAACCTGTTCATTATCCATATAAAACCTGTTCAAGTCATACTAAAACCTGTTCAAGTCATACTAAAACCTGTTCAAATCCAACTAAAACCTGTTCATTATCCATATAAAACCTGTTCAAGTCATACTAAAACCTGTTCAAATCCAACTAGAACTTGTTCAAATCCAAATACAACCTGTTTGAATCATACTGACGAGTGAAAATCGGTGATGTTTGTGATTGTCATTTATCTGAGACAACAAAATGACACCGAGAGTAACAGAAGTGATCATTAAAGGCCCTGAGGCTGGGATTTATTTGGTGTTGTAGAAACATTAAAGATGTGTTACCTTCAGCTCTGGATCTGACTGGACGACAGCAGCAGTGACCAGCAGCAGAAATAGCCTCATCGTCTTCACACGAGCCAATCAGATCACAGCTACAGTGTACGAGCCAATCAGAGCTCAGTAAAAGTGTTCAATCAGACGGCTGTTTTCACTGCGGCTCCGAGTGTTCCAGGTCCAAGCACAGCTCAAACACTCATCCTTAAAACCTGGAGAAAAAAAGCTCTGTCCCAGTTTGACACAAAAAAGTTAGTGATCTTTTAAAAGCAACGGAAAAGTCATTTTTTTAACGAGATGTAAAAATAGTGGTGTTTTTTTTAAAGAAGTCTCAGAATCTGTTTCCAAAGTGAAAATAAATGTTTCGAGTCAAATCTGACAAAAAGTGAAAATAAAAATGCTGCGGTTGTTCCACTTTAGTTTGAGACAAAAAGACAAAGTAAAGGGCAAAAGACAAGTCCAAGTCCAGTTCAAGGCTAAGAAAAGTCCAGAAAAGTCTGGCTTTAGGGTCAGAGCAAGGACTGGACTGGACCAGGTCTGGATCTGGTCTGAAAAGGTTTTCCTGTTGTTGAGGAACCGACGTAGACCAGAGGAGGAGCCAGAGCCACGACCAGCCTGAACCACCACCGCTCTGGACTTCCTTCCTCCTTCACTTCCTCCAGGCCTTAGACCAGGGACAAGACTGGGTCTAGAGGGATTGGAACAAGTTTTAGTCAGATTTGAACAGGTTTTAGTTGGGTTTGAACAGGTTTTTTTTTAGATTTGAACAGGTTTTAATTGAACTTGAACAGGCCTTAGTTGAGGGTGCGCTCGACCGGCTGCAGGCTCATCCCGCTCGGGTGGAGTAACCGTCCTGATGTTGGAGCAGCGGAGGTCAAAGGTCAGGCATTTAGAACAATGACAGAAAACAGATCCACTCAGATAAAGGCTGAGTCAGGCTCCAGAGGCGTTCAGGGAAGATCGTGAAAACAGGGACCTGAGCTGAACGTCAGGACGAGAGCCATGTTCAGTCACAAATATTGAAATAGAATAAAAATGATTAAAAAAAAAGATAAACTAGATCTTATCTACATAAGATACTGCTCCACTCGGCACACTCAGGTCACGCCACTGCACACTTCCGATCATTTCTTCATTACTCTCGACCTTGACCTAACTTCTCCAGACACTGCAATTGTTTTACCGCTGGTCACTTTCCGACGCAACCTGCGTACACTCAGTCCCTCCCGTTTTTCCTCTGCTGTCTTCTTCTGCGCTCCCCTCTTCTGAGGAGCTCTCTCTTTTAAACACAAACAACGCCACCGACACTCTGTGCTCCACGCTTACATCCTGCTTGGACAACTTATGCCCTCTTACATCTAGACCAGCCCGTACATCCTCGTCTGCCCCCTGGTTATCCAATGTTCTACGTGAGCACCGCGCCAGCCTCCGGTCAGCTGAGAGAAAATGGCGCAAGTCAAAAGATCCTACTAACCTCTGTATCTACCAGTCTCTCCTCTCTACTTTCTCCGCTGATGTCACCTCTGCAAAAACTGTCTACTACCATTCTAGGTTAATCAACTCACCTGACTCACGCACTCTCTTTAAAACCTTTTCAGCCCTCCTTTGTCCGCCTGCTCCCCCACCTTCATCGGATCTAACAGCTGATGATTTCGCTTTCTTTATAAAGAAAACGACCGCCATCAGCAGTCAGTTCTCTGCGCCACCACCTGTCGAGCTCATTCAGACCCCTGATATGTGTTTGCTCACTTCCTTCTCTCCTCTAACTGAAGCAGATGTTTCCAAGGTCATTAGTTCTAACCACCCTACTACCTGCCCGCTGGATCCCATCCCCACACATCTCCTTCAGGCCATCTCTCCATCTGTCGTGCCTGCTCTCACCCACATCATCAACTCATCTCTTTCCACTGGGTCCATCCCCACAGCTTTCAAAGAGGCCCACATCACACCACTACTGAAGAAACCCACTCTTAACCCTACTCTGCTTGAAAACTACAGACCGGTTTCCCTCCTTCCCTTCATTGCCAAAGCTCTGGAGCGAAGTTGTGTTTACTCAGCTCTCATCCTTTCTCACACGGAACAACCTCCTGGACCAGAACCAGTCTGGGTTCAAGAGCGGACATTCCACTGAAACTGCCCTGCTCTAAGTCATCGAAGCTCTGAGACTGGCAAAGGCAACATCCAAGTCATCTGTACTCATCTTACTGGATCTGTTCGCTGCTTTTGACACTGTTAATCATCACATCCTCCTGTCCTCTCTCAGGGCGATGGGTGTCTCTGGAATGGCATTGCAATGGTTCAAGTCTTACCTCTCGGATAGGTCATT
This sequence comes from Perccottus glenii, assembly GCA_024416835.2. Lineage (NCBI taxonomy): Eukaryota > Metazoa > Chordata > Actinopteri > Gobiiformes > Odontobutidae > Perccottus > Perccottus glenii. Next base: position 31,744,522 of record CM044554.2, read on the forward strand.
CAGAGTATCCTGGAGAAACGAGGTCTCTGAGTCCCAACATCTCAATACAGGGGTGCCACAGGGCTCAGTGCATGGACCGCTACTCTTTTCCATATACATGACATCCCTTGGCTCTGTCATCCAGAAGCATGGCTTTTCCTATCACTGCTGCAGATGACACTCAACTCCACCTGTCATTTCATCCTGACGATCTGACGGTCTCTGCTCGCCTCGGCATGTCTGAGCGACATCTCACTTTGGATGAAGGACCATCACCTGCAGCTGAACCTTGCAAAAACAGAACTGCTTGTGATTCCGGCCAATCCAAAGACCCACCACAACCTCTCCATTCAACTAGGCCCATCAACCATTACACCGTCCAGCACTGCCAGAAATCTGGGAGTGGTAATTGATGATCAGCTAAACTTCACAAGTCATGTCGCCAGCACCATCCGGTCCTGTAGATTCATCCTCTACAACATTAGGAAAATTAGACCTTTCCTATCAGAGCACTCTACGCAAATTCTAGTCCAGGCTCTTGTCTTGTCCAAACTGGATTATTGCAATGCTCTACTGGCTGGACTCCCTGCTGCACAACCAAACCTCTGCAGCTGATCCAGCAGAGCGCAAGAGTGGTCTTTAATGAACCGAAGAGAGCGCACGATCTCCTCTATTCATTAGGTTACACTGGCTCCCGGTTGACGCCCGCATCAAGTTCAAAGCTATGCTCTTGGCCTACAAGACCACCTCTGGTTCTGCACCTCATATCTTCACTCACTAATACAGACCCACGTTCCTACCAGATCCCTGCGCTCTGCAAATGAACAACGCCTGGTGGTACCGTCCCAAAAAGGTAAAAAATCACTCTCACGTACCTTCTCTGGATCTGTTCCACATTGGTGGAATGATCTACTGCTGCTACAAGATCAGCAGATTCTGTAGCCATCTTTAAAAAACACCTGAAAACACATCTCTTCCGTCAACACCTGACTGACAAACACTGAGTTCTACTTCCTTTCTATCGATTCCTTTCTTCAAAAAAAAAAAAAAAAATTCTCTTATCCTTAGCATTGTATACTGCGCTGGGTTTTAACAGACTAGTTTTTTGTGCACTTATGCTTTTTGTACCTTGTGTTGTTAAAATTGCTTCCATTGTTTTTCCTCACTTGTAAGTCGCTTTGGATAAAAGCGTCTGCTAAATGACTAAATGTAATGTAAATGTCTTATTTTATTCCATTAGTGTCTGACAGTTGTGTCATGAGTCGGCAGTTTTTATTTGTTCTTAAACATTTTCCCTGTTTGACCCTGACCACACTTATGTCCGTCAGCGTTCCCAGTTTTCCGCTGATTCAGAGCATTCCCAAAGTTTTGTGCTGATTCTTGTACAGTTTCTGACTAAAACAGGAAGTGAGGTCCCGCAGACAGGAAGTGCGGCCAAAACACAGGAAGAAAAAAAGGTGATTAGTGAAAAGTATCGACTCATCAGTGATTTTGGAACTGCTGAGTCGGGCTGTTTTTAACTTGAGACTCATTTAGAACCTGGAACAACAAAGAGCTCTGCATTTAGGTCACTAACGGTTCACTAAAGTCTAGTCTCAGTGTGAGTCTCTCAGTGTGAGTGTCTCAGTGTGAGTCTCTCAGTGTGAGTCTCTCAGTGTCAGTGTCTCAGTGTGAGTGTCTCAGTGTGAGTGTCAGTGTCTCAGTGTCAGTGTCTCAGTGTGAGTGTCAGTGTCTCAGTTCAAGTTCAAGTTCAAGTTCAAGTCTGCTTTATTGTCAATTCTTCCACATGTACAGTACATACATACAGAGAATCGAAATTTCGTTACTCTCAGACCCCGGTGCACACAGATAACATTAACATTAAAGCCTAAAATAGATACAACTGTACAATTTGTACACTATAATAAGATAAAAAAAAAAAAATTAGATAAAGTGTGAGTGTGAGTGTCTCAGTGTCAGTGTCTTAGTGTGAGTGTGAGTGTCTCAGAGTGAGTGTCTCAGTGTGAGTGTCTCAGTGTGAGTGTGAGTGTCTCAGTGTGAGTGTCTCAGTGTGAGTGTGAGTGTCTCAGTGTGAGTGTGAGTGTCTCAGTGTCAGTGTCTAAGTGTGAGTGTCTCAGTGTCAGTGTCTCAGTGTGAGTGTCTCAGTGTCAGTGTCTCAGTGTCAGTGTCTCAGTGTGAGTGTCTCAGTGTCAGTGTCTCAGTGTCAGTGTCTCAGTGTGAGTGTCTCAGTGTAAGTGTGAGTGTCTCAGTGTGAGTGTCTCAGTGTGAGTGTCTTAGTGTGAGTGTGAGTGTCTCAGAGTGAGTGTCTCAGTGTGAGTGTTTCAGTGTGAGTGTCTCATTGTGAGTGTGAGTGTCTCAGTGTCAGTGTCTCAGTGTGAGTGTCTCAGTGTGAGTGTCTCAGTGTGAGTGTGAGTGTCTCAGTGTGAGTGTGAGTGTCTCAGTGTCAGTGTCTCAGTGTGAGTGTCTCAGTGTGAGTGTGAGTGTCTCAGTGTGAGTGTCTCAGTGTGAGTGTGAGTGCCTCAGTGTGAGTGTCTCAGTGTGAGTGTCTCAGTGTCAGTGTCTAAGTGTGAGTGTCTCAGTGTGAGTGTGAGTGCCTCAGTGTCAGTGTCTAAGTGTGAGTGTCTCAGTGTGAGTGTGAGTGCCTCAGTGTGAGTGTCTCAGTGTGAGTGTCTCAGTGTAAGTGTCTCAGTGTGAGTGTCTCAGTGTAAGTGTGAGTGTCTCAGTGTGAGTGTCTCAGTGTGAGTGTGAGTGTCTCAGTGTGAGTGTCTCAGTGTGAGTGTCTCAGTGTGAGTGTCTCAGTGTCAGTGTCTAAGTGTGAGTGTCTCAGTGTCAGTGTCTCAGTGTGAGTGTCTCAGTGTGAGTGTGAGTGCCTCAGTGTCAGTGTCTAAGTGTGAGTGTCTCAGTGTGAGTGTCTCAGTGTCAGTGTCTAAGTGTGAGTGTCTCAGTGTGAGTGTGAGTGCCTCAGTGTGAGTGTCTCAGTGTGAGTGTCTCAGTGTAAGTGTCTCAGTGTGAGTGTCTCAGTGTAAGTGTGAGTGTCTCAGTGTGAGTGTCTCAGTGTGAGTGTGAGTGTCTCAGTGTGAGTGTCTCAGTGTGAGTGTCTCAGTGTGAGTGTCTCAGTGTCAGTGTCTAAGTGTGAGTGTCTCAGTGTCAGTGTCTCAGTGTGAGTGTCTCAGTGTGAGTGTGAGTGCCTCAGTGTCAGTGTCTAAGTGTGAGTGTCTCAGTGTGAGTGTCTCAGTGTCAGTGTCTAAGTGTGAGTGTCTCAGTGTGAGTGTGAGTGCCTCAGTGTGAGTGTCTCAGTGTGAGTGTCTCAGTGTAAGTGTCTCAGTGTGAGTGTCTCAGTGTAAGTGTGAGTGTCTCAGTGTGAGTGTCTCAGTGTGAGTGTCTCAGTGTGAGTGTCTCAGTGTCAGTGTCTAAGTGTGAGTGCCTCAGTGTCAGTGTCTAAGTGTGAGTGTCTCAGTGTGAGTGTCTCAGTGTCAGTGTCTCAGTGTGAGTGTCTCAGTGTGAGTGTGAGTGTCTCAGTGTGAGTGCCTCAGTGTGAGTGTCTCAGTGTAAGTGTGACTGTCTCAGTGTGAGTGTCTCAGTGTAAGTGTGAGTGTCTCAGTGTGAGTGTGAGTGTCTCAGTGTGAGTGCCTCAGTGTGAGTGTCTCAGTGTGAGTGTCTCAGTGTAAGTGTGAGTGTCTCAGTGTGAGTGTCTCAGTGTCAGTGTCTCAGTGTGAGTGTCTCAGTGTCAGTGTCTCAGTGTGAGTGTCTCAGTGTAAGTGTGAGTGTCTCAGTGCGAGTGTCTCAGTGTCAGTGTCTCAGTGTGAGTGTCTTAGTGTGAGTGTGAGTGTCTCAGGGTGAGTGTTACAGTGAGTGTCTCATTGTGAGTGTGAGTGTCTCAGTGTGAGTGCCTCAGTGTCAGTGTTACAGTGAGTGTCTCATTGTGAGTGTGAGTGTCTCAGTGTGAGTGCCTCAGTGTCAGTGTCTCAGTGTGAGTGTGAGTGTGAGTGTCTCAGTGTGAGTGTCTCAGTGTGAGTGTCTCAGTGTCAGTGTCTCAGTGTGAGTGTGAGTGTCTCAGTGTGAGTGTCTTAGTGTGAGTGTCTCAGTGTCAGTGTCTCAGTGTGAGTGTGAGTGTCTTAGTGCGAGTGTCTCAGTGCGAGTGTCTCAGTGTGAGTGTCTCAGTGTGAGTGTCTCAGTGTGAGTGCCTCAGTGTCAGTGTCTCAGTGTGAGTGTGAGTGTCTCAGTGTGAGTGTCTCAGTGTGAGTGTCTCAGTGTGAGTGTCTTAGTGCGAGTGTCTCAGTGCGAGTGTCTCAGTGCGAGTGTCTCAGTGTGAGTGTCTCAGTGTGAGTGTCTCAGTGTCAGTGTCTCAGTGTGAGTGTCTCAGTGTGAGTGTCTCAGTGTGAGTGTCTCAGTGTGAGTGCAGGACGTGTGATTTATTTCTTCACACTTCAGTTGATAATGTCCTTCTGGAGAGAAACTTTTTGAAAGCTTGTCTGTGGACTGGGACATTATTGTCCTCAAAGGACTGTCCTTTCTCTTTGAGGTGGAGGTGGACAACAGGACTGTCCTTTCTCTTTGAGGTGGAGGTGGACAACAGGACTGTCCTTTCTCTTTGAGGTGGAGGTGGACAACAGGACTGTCCTTTCTCTTTGAGGTGGAGGTGGACTGCAGACTCAGGTCCTCCAGGATTGTCTCTTCTGTTCTGATACATCCTCTTGTGAAGCTGTTGTTTTGTTTCTCCAACATAACTGTCACTCTTCACTGACCTGTATAAACTACATTACTCTGTTTGTGGGGCTCGTCTTTAGGATGGACCAGTTTTTCTTGTGTGTTGGCTTCCTATAAACTTCTATTTGGAGTGTCCTGTCCTCACAAATAACACCTGCACAGTCGAAGAAGGCCAGGCAGGTGAACCTGATGTTATTAGGGTTGGCTCTGAGCCTCACATTGACATTTTCAATTTCAGATGCTCATTCATCGACACAGACAAGTTTAATTTTCCACGAGTTTATTGAAGAAAACAGGTGTTTGTTATAAATATTCAACATTTATTTCCCCGTTTTACTTTTACAAAAACACAAATAAAAGACATAAAACTACTTTGTACAAAACCGACGTGAGGCAGAAACATGAATATATTAATATTATAACAGTCTGTTATAAAGACAGTTCATGTTAAAATCCAGAGACAGCAGAGGTTTTGGTTTGAAGCACATTTCGAGAGGGTTTATGGCTGTCGAAACTCATTATTGTTCCTTTAGAGTTCACTTTTAGAAAACTCTGCTAAATTCCTTTACACTTTGTTGAAATAGATTTCACAATAAGAGTCCACTTCTCATTCCGTGATTTTTCCGTGTCTGGTCCATGATATTCCAGGTTTTTCCAGGTTTTTCCGGGCTGTCTCAGCCGGTGAGTTCGACAGGGAGCTCCCTGCTGCACAGCGCCTCCCACTGTCGAGCCAAAAGAGAGATGAGCCTCTCTCTGCTGTCGGCTCCAGGGACGAACACGCACCACTGCACCTCACAGTCTCCGCCCCCTGTAGCTCTGGACACGCCCCCTGGAGCCACAGGCGGGATTAGTGCTCCAGTAGGCGGGGCCAGAACAGAGAAGTGGTCCATGGACAGAGGGCAGAGCAGGTCCGGACCCGGGAGCTCGTCGAAGACCAGGGTCAGGGCCTGGGGGTAGGTCTGGTAACCCAACAAAACCCGATCCAGGTCCCGGATCCGACGGGCCTCACGCAGCTGGTAGCGCTCCCTGCAGGACAAGGCAGAAAACACACAACTAATCAGGTCTGAGAGATGTTTGGGGCAGGTTTAGGATGACCCTCATCATATTCATGAATTTAAAGTGTTTAAGAGTCCAACCAGGACCAGTGTGTGTCAGGACGTGTGCAGTCTGACTCATGTGCTCTACTTTTAATGAGCTATTTGAAGCCCTGCCCACTGGAACTCCACAATGCTTCAGCAAATAACACCTCCCACAAAGTTAACAGCACGTGGCTCTCACCTGGAGGGAGGCTCTTTGGCGAAGTCCGGCAGAGGGTAACTGACGTAGTCCTCGTCCAAAAGGAACAGGTCGTTGCTGGTGAGGATCAGAGTCCGGGGCTGAAGGACTGGACTTAAGGGGGCGGGACTCTGAGGCGACACCTGAACCTGAGTGAGGAACAGTTTAAGTAAAGTTAAAGCAGGTCTAAACCAGGTCTAAACCAGGTCTAAAGCAGGTCTAAACCAGGTCTAAACCAGGACTAAACCAGGTCTAAACTAGGACTAAAGCAGGTCTAAACCAGGTCTAAACCAGGACTAAAGCAGGTCTAAACCAGGTCTAAACCAGGACTAAACAAGGTCTAAACCAGGTCTAAACCAGGACTAAACCAGGTCTAAACCAGGTCTAAACCAGGACTAAACCAGGTCTAAACCAGGTCTAAACCAGGACTAAACCAGGTCTAAACCAGGTCTAAACCAGGTCTAAACCAGGTCTAAACCAGGCCTAAAGCAGGTCTAAACCAGGTCTAAATCAGGTCTAAACCAGGTCTAAAGCAGGTCTAAACCAGGTCTAAACCAGGTCTAAAGCAGGTCTAAAGCAGGTCTAAACCAGGACTAAACCAGGTCTAAACCAGGTCTAAACCAGAACTAAAGCAGGTCTAAAGCAGGTCTAAACCAGGACTAAACCAGGACTAAACCAGGTCTAAACCAGGTCTAAACCAGAACTAAAGCAGGTCTAAAGCAGGTCTAAACCAGGACTAAACCAGGTCTAAACCAGGTCTAAATCAGGTCTAAATCAGGTCTAAACCAGGACTAAAGCAGGTCTAAACCAGGTCTAAAGCAGGTCTAAACCAGGTCTAAACCAGGTCTAAACCAGGTCTAAACCAGGTCTAAATCAGGTCTAAACCAGGACTAAACCAGGACTAAAGCAGGTCTAAAACAGGTCTAAACCAGGTCTAAAGCAGGTCTAAAGCAGGTCTAAAGCAGGTCTAAAGCAGGTCTAAACCAGGACTAAACCAGGACTAAAGCAGGTCTAAAGCAGGTCTAAAGCAGGTCTAAAGCAGGTCTAAAGCAGGTCTAAAGCAGGTCTAAACCAGGTCTAAACCAGGTCTAAAGCAGGTCTAAACCAGGTCTAAAGCAGGTCTAAAGCAGGACTAAAGCAGGTCTAAAGCAGGTCTAAACCAGGTCTAAACCAGGTCTAAACCAGGTCTAAACCAGGTCTAAACCAGGACTAAAGCAGGTCTAAACCAGGACTAAAGCAGGTCTAAACCAGGTCTAAACCAGGTCTAAACCAGGTCTAAAGCAGGACTAAAGCAGGACTAAAGCAGGTCTAAAGCAGGTCTACCTGAAAGACGAGGAGGTAGAGCAGGATGTTGAAGCTGCGTGAGGAGGAGGAGCAGGTGGTCTTCCTCTCGGAGACGATGAAGGTCAGGTCTCCCATCTCCTCTTCACTGGGATAAATGAACTTGACTTTGCTGCTGTGGACCAGCTCGTAGTTCTGCATCTTACCTGCAGGGGTCAGAGTTTTCTGCAGAGTTGAGGTTCCCAAACACAGACTCAAATGTTGCATTTGAACAGGTTTCAATCATAGATTGTATAAATATGGATGATATCCGCCCATTGGTCCCCTATTCACCAATATTGTCATTACGAATTACTTGGATCTGAACAGGTTTTACTTGGATCTGAGCAGGTTATACTTGGATTTGAACAGGTTTTACTTGGATTTAAACAGGTTTTACTTGGATTTGAACAGGTTTTACTTGGATTTGAACAGGTTATACTTGGATCTGAGCAGGTTTTACTTGGATCTGAGCAGGTTATACTTGGATCTGAGCAGGTTTTACTTGGATTTGAACAGGTTTTACTTGGATCTGAGCAGGTTATACTTGGATCTGAGCAGGTTATACTTGGATTTGAACAGGTTTTACTTGGATCTGAGCAGGTTTTGCTTGGATCTGAACAAGTTTTACTTGGATTTGAACAGGTTTTACTTGGATTTGAACAGGTTTTACTTGGATCTGAGCAGGTTTTACTTGGATCTGAACAGGTTTTGCTTGGATATGAACAGGTTATGGATGGATCTGAACAGGTTTTGGATGGATCTGAACAGGTTTTGGATGGATTTGAAGCCTGACCTGAGCAGTGGAACTGGGAGTAGAAGTCCTGCTCGGACGGCTCTGGAGGAGGAGCCCTCTGCTGTAAACTCAGAGCACACATGAGCTCCTGCAGAAACAGGCCTGTCCCGTAGGAGTCTCTGCTCAGGCAGCACACCACCTGCTCCGCACTGCAGCCTGGGAACGAGAGAACGAGAGGGGGGTGCAAGAACCCAGACTAAACCAGACCCCAGACCCCCTCGACCCCACTGACCTACGACCCTGAAATACTGGTCGAACAGCCCCACGTTGACGGACTGTAGCTGCGACAGAGGGACGGACAGACAGCAGCAGAGGCACACCTCAGGGTCTCCAGAGTCCGTCTCGTCCCGCACTAAACACAGAGGAAGACCCGTTACAGTCGTCGTGTTAAATAACAACATGCTTCCTCTTTGTGTTTAAGTGAATGTCTACAGCACGTCAGACTTGACCTTTAACCCAGACCAGTCCTCACTGTGGTTTGACTACAGTGGGGATCGAAAGTTTGGGCACCCCAGGTATATTTTTTTATTAATGTGCATAAAGACGCCAAGAAAAGATGGAAAAATCTCCAAAAGGCATCAAATGACAGATTAGACATCCTTATAATAAGTCAAATAAAGTTAGATTTTATTTCCATCATTTACACTTTCAAAATAACAGAAAACAAAAAAATGGTGTCTACAAAAGTTTGGGCACCCTGCAGAGTTAATACCTTGTACTGCCCCCTTTGATAAGTATCACAGCTTGTAAACGCTTTTTGTAACTAACCAAGAGTCTTTCAGTTCTTGTTTGAGGTATCTTTGCCCATTCTTCCTTACAAAAGTCTTCAGTTCTTTGAGATTTCTGTCTGTCACGCACTGCTCTTTTAAGGTCTATCCATAGATGTTCAATTATGTTGAGGTCAGGAGATTGTGAAGGCCATGGCAAAACCTTTAGTTTATGCCTCTTGATGTAATCCACCGTAGATTTTGAGGTGTGTTTAGGATCATTATTCATTTGTAGAAGCCATCCTCTCTTTAACTTCAGCTTTTTCACAGATGGCATCAAGTTAGCATCTAAAATGAGCTGAAATTTTATTGAATCCATTTTTCCTTCTACTCGTGAAATGTTCCCTGTGCCACTGGCTGCAATACAACCCCAAAACATGATCGATCCACCCCCATGCTTAACAGTTGGACAGAGGTTCTTTTCATTAAATTCTGTGCCCTTTCTTCTTCAAACATACCTTTGCTCATTCCGGCCAAAAGTTCTATTTTAACCTCATCGGTCCACAGAACTTGTTTCCAAAATGCATCAGGCTTGTCTATATGTTCATTTGTAAACTTCAAACACTGATTTTTGTGTTGAGGACGTAGAAGAGGTTTTCTTCTGATGACTCTTCCATGAAGTCCATATTTGTACAAGTATCTCTTTATAGTGGAATAGTGTACCACAACTCCAGTGTCTGCAGATCTTTCTGGAGGATCGTGCAGTCAAACGCGTGGGTTTTGACTTACTTTTCTCACAATCCTGCGAGCCGTTCTGTCTGATATTTTTCTTGGTCTTCCAGATCTTGCTTTAACTTCCACTGTTCCTGATGACTGCCATTTCTTAATTACATTCCGAACAGAGGATATTGGCATCTGAAAACGCTTTGCTATCTTTTTATAGCCTTCTCCTGCTTTGTGAGCGTCAACTATTTTCAGTTTCAGTTTTCTAGACAACTGCTTAGAAGAACCCATGGTGCTGATTGTTGGGGCAAGGTCAGATGAGTCTGGGCATTTAAAACCTTTGAGATTGACATCACCTGGTCTATCCAGACGATGATTGAGAACAATCCATGACACTGTCAGGTCCTCGCTTATCAAAGGGGGCAGTACAAGGTATTAACTCTGCAGGGTGCCCAAACTTTTGCAGACACCATTTTTTTGTTTTTCTGTTATTTTGAAAGTGTAAATGATGGAAATAAAATCTAACTTTATTTGACTTATTATAAGGATGTCTAATCTGTCATTTGATGCCTTTTGGAGATTTTTCCATCTTTCCGTCTTTATGAACATTAATAAAAATATTTACCTGGGGTGCCCAAACTTTCGATCCCCACTGTATATGGCCTCTGGGTGTTGCTCTGGTAGAAGGTGGCTGTTTACACACATGCGTCTCAAAGTGGAGGAGGTTTAAATCAAACCAAACAGAGGGTTTCAGGAGACTGGTGTTTAATTTAACTAAACACTAACGTACCTGGGTAAAAAGTCAAAGCAGCCCAGAGCATCCTAAAGGAGTCAAATATTTAAAACATGAGGGCATGATGTTTTCACACTCTTCATCTACACATGTAAGAATCTAAAATGTCCTGGAGGTGTGGTTGTGTTTGTCATTAATCATGCACAATTACCCAGTTTAAAACCAAATGCTAATGAGGGCTGAGGTTTCAGAGTTTGTAAATGTGGTTCTCTTACATCCTTTAGTTAAGTCCCTACAGTGACACATCAGCCCTGGTTTGGAGAAGCAGACAGAAGCAACAGCTGTGCTCTGCTGAAAATGGGCCCAGATTAGGACTGGACTTTTTTTTTGTTTACCCAAGTGTCTGCTGAGTGAGGAGGCGGAGTCTTGTAACAGGAAGTAGATGGCGTTGGTGGAGAGCAGCAGGCAGCAGGTGAGCTCAGCCTCAGGAGACTTGTACAGAACCACAGAGAGCCACAGGACCTGCTTCAGCTCCTCCTCGTCCGTCTGAAACACAGGACATGAGGTTTGTCCTCGGTGGGCTGGAGGAGCACATATCTGTGGGTCAAAGGTTACCAGAGCGATGTGTCTGTGGAAGAGAGTCTGCAGCTGCTGAGCGTGGAGCCCAGAGAGGAGCCTGAGTCCTGGGGAGAGGCCTGGGACGAGGTGAGACGCGGGCTGGGTCTCCTCCATCTGCACAGAGCTTGACGACACACTGAGGTCAAAGAAATGAGACAAGAATTAATAAAGCTGCCCCACTGCATGTGCTCTGTCAATGCTGCTGGACTCCACCTGCTGCTGGGGGGTCTCCTGGAACAACAGCACTGCTCTGTGGCCCAGGGACGTCCTGGAGACAAAACATGGACGTGCAACAAGACAAGAGCTTTTACATTCTTTAGATTTAAAATGTAGGTCTCTGCGAGTCCTCTGGTCCTGACTCTGGTGGTCTCTGTGAGTCCTCTGGTCCTGACTCTAGTGGTCTCCGCGAGTACTCTGGTCCTGACTCTAGTGGTCTCCGAGTACTCTGGTCCTGACTCTGGTGGTCTCTGCGAGTCCTCTGGTCCTGACTCTGGTGGTCTCCGCGAGTACTCTGGTCCTGACTCTAGTGGTCTCCGCGAGTACTCTGGTCCTGACTCTAGTGGTCTCCGCGAGTACTCTGGTCCTGACTCTGGTGGTCTCTGCGAGTCCTCTGGTCCTGACTCTGGTGGTCTCCGCGAGTACTCTGGTCCTGACTCTAGTGGTCTCCGCGAGTACTCTGGTCCTGACTCTAGTGTAGTGTTGTCACGATACTGGAATTTCTAACTTCGATACAATACCTTCAAAAATATCGATATTCAATACCATTTTCGATACCAAAGGGAAAACAACTGCCACAATATTATTATTTTAAATTTTTTTTATTTTTAATAAAAGGATATGTGTTTGAATATAATTCTTTAAAGTAAAGTTTCATTTATTCCACACCTACAGCCTCTTAAACAATATGGAGATGAATGTAGATAATCCACTGTTTTCTGTATTTTATTCTTTGTTTCCATGAGGAGGATGTTTGAGTGTTTAGCTTTCACCAAACACAGCTCACAGACAAAAGGAAAATACTACAAAATCAGAAGAAGCTAAAGCTCAGGACCTGGTGGTTTATTAACAACAGCCTGGAATCCTGCATATTATGCCTAGTACTCCTTCATGTGTGAGAACATTTTAAATACAAAATCATCAATTCAAGCCAAATTATTTTCTGATTAAAATAATCGTTCCCTCCCGTCCATAACGTCAGTGAATCTTTATTATGTTTTGCCAAGGCTTTAACATTTTAGTTGTTTCTAACTCATTATCAGGCTACGCTAAACATGTTGAAATTTCCCGCTGCTCTGTCCGTAACCATAGTAACCTGAGGACCAGCGGCGTGTTAGCGTAGCCGTCCTAGAAGTGCCGGTTCAAAAATATGTTTTACACAATGCGCTTGTAATTATGAATACTGTCTTGCGGTCCAGATCGCGTTCTGCCTTTTGAAGACCCCTGATGTAGTGCACTTGTTCAAAGGACTCTCAGATTGTCATACTTTCAGAAACCAATAGTGCAAGTAAAAAAATAAAAAATAAAAACTCGATATCGATACTCAGTATCGATATTTGGTATCGAAACTTCGGGAAATGAGTATCGTATCATTTGAGATATTTCAGTATCGATATTTATGACAACACTACTCTAGCGGTCTCTGTGAGTCCTCTGGTCCTGACTCTGGTGGTCTCTGTGAGTCCTCTGGTCCTGACTCTGGTGGTCTCTGTGAGTCCTCTGGTCCTGACTCTGGTGGTCTCCGCGAGTCCTCTGGTCCTGACTCTGGTGGTCTCTGTGAGTCCTCTGGTCCTGACTCTGGTGGTCTCTGTGAGTCCTCTGGTCCTGACTCTGGTGGTCTCTGCGAGTCCTCTTTGTTCTTACCCTGGTGGTCTTTGTGGGTCTTGGTACGGGGCAGGGGGACCATCCGGATTCCGTCCAGAGATGCTCTCCTGAGGCTGAGCTTCTCCAGAAACGAGGCTCTGTCCTGGGCCAAAGGGAAGAGCAGCACCAGCCTTTGTCCAAGAACCAGCAGCTCCATAGAGTGAGTCCACCTGTAAGACAAAGAAAGACCAGGTCTAAACCGTGTCTAAACCAGGACTAAACCGGGTCTGAACAGGGTCTGAACCGGGTCTAAACCAGGACTGAACCGGGTCTAAACCAGGTCTAAACCGGGTCTGAAAAAGGGCTTACCTCAGTCTGTGTTGGATGCAGCTCTTGTTAAACTCTTTGCGGTGAACCATGACTGAACCGAGGGGGAACCGGACCAGACGGAACCCGGACTGTGAGGACTGACCAAGACCAGGTCCAGCCCGGTCTCTAAAGTCCAGGACGGTGACGTAGAGCTGTCTGTGGGTGAGGAAAAGCAGACGGGGCAGGACCGGGCCTGGTTTTGGGTCGAATAGGCCCTGGAGCAGCGGGTGCAGGTCCTGAGAGGAAGAGGAGGAGGAGGAGAGGAAGAGCAGAGCGGGGTAGCCTCCTTCAGCCCCCACGGACTCCTCCAGCTCCCAAGAGTTCAGCAGAGACTGGGGAAGACACCGAGGACCAGGGCCAGGGTCCAGCTGAGAGGCAGGACCAGAACGGGATTTAGGACAAAGTCTGGGGACAAAACCGAGGACTGAACCAGGACTAATCTAGGACTCAAACAAGACAAAAAGGTCTGAATCTAAACAAGGACTGACAAAACCAGGTCTAAACCAAAACCTAAGGACTGAACCAGGACTAATCTGGGACTAAACCAGAATGGTACATTTTACTGCCTTGTTTAGATATAACTGTAGTTTTCATATTTAAGTTAATATTAGTATTATGAATAAGGTCCTGTGAGATACGTCTACAGGGATAACTTTTACAATTCTGACTCATTTCAGTGATTTATCAAAACGGAATGTCCCACTGATGGGGCTCAGCAAACTCCTTCAGTTCTCTGACCTGCAGAAGTGCCCTCAGCTCGCTCCTGGTTTGGCGGAGCTCGTCGGCCTCAGAAAACACGAACCATCGAGTGGAGCTGGAGCTGGAGCTGAAGCAGAGGCAGGAGTCTGGCAGGTCCAGGTCTGAGTGGAGCTGGAGGTCAGTGAAGGGAAGGAGGAGGTGGTTCTGCAGAGACAACAGGAGCAGCTGCAGAGACGCACTGGGATCATGGTCTGGACAGAGACACAAAGAGAACCATGACAACAAGAAACACGGCTAATGTCTCCGTCTCCTGTTTCAGTCTAAACCAACAAATAATTACAACATTAAGACACAATAGATGCACTACATGAGTTTTTAAAATGCACATAAATGTCTGTGTTGTACTGGAATCACAGTTTTGGAGCAAACAATTTAGATATTCAAGCTACTAATGGATGTGTATAGCATTGTGTGACTGTGTCCAGTGCCCTTCTGCCATAAAACAGAAGGAGACAAACAATAAAAAGACAAAGTTCGGAGCAACAACACTGGCTAAACTTAAACCATTTTTATCTGAATCCATGTAAAAAAGTCAAAGGGAAAAAGATACTCATGTGACAGTAAATATTTCTGTTGTTTTGTTGCAGGACTATATTTTACTTGTGTGTTCCTACCTGTGTCCTGATTGGTGGGAGTGAAGTCATGTGACAGGAAGAAGAGCCCGAGCAGTCGCTCCGTCAGAACCAGGCAAGCCTCGTTCAGTCGTATCTCATCATCATCACCGTTCACCTGAATACAGCAGCACCACACAGCCCTGCACACCTGCTCACACAGCGCCCCCTGCTGGACCACAGCCTCCTCCTCCACAGGAAGTGAGGGGGCAGGAACAGGAAGTGAAGAGGAAGTAAAGGGATCCTCAAGAGAATCGTCCAGTCCCATCTCGAAGTAACCGTCTCTCGATTCTGGACTGAAAACACAAAGCTGTTCAAATCCTACTTAAACCTGTCCAAATCCAACTTAATCCTGACCAAATCCAACTCAAACCTGACCAAATCCAACTTTAAACCTGACCAAATCCAACTAAAACTTGTTCCATTCCATCTAAAACCTGTCCAAATCCAACCTACACCTGTCTAAAAGCAACTTAAACCTGTTCAAATCCAACTCAAACCTGTTCAAATCCAACTCAAACCTGTTCAAATCCAACTCAAACCTGTTCAAATCCAACTCAAACCTGTTCAAATCCAACTAAACCCTGTTCAAATCCAACTAAACCCTGTTCAAATCCAACTCAAACCTGTCCAAATCCAACTCAAACCTGTCCAAATCCAACTAAACCCTGTCCAAATCCAACTCAAACCTGTCCAAATCCAACTCAAACCTGTCCAAATCCAACTCAAACCTGTTCAAATCCAACTCAAACCTGTCCAAATCCAACTCAAACCTGTCCAAATCCAACTCAAACCTGTTCAAATCCAACTAAAACCTGTTCAAATCCAACTCAAACCTGTCCAAATCCAACTCAAACCTGTCCAAATCCAACTCAAACCTGTCCAAATCCAACTCAAACCTGTCTAAATCCAACTCAAACCTGTCCAAATCCAACTCAAACCTGTCCAAATCCAACTCAAACCTGTCCAAATCCAACTCAAACCTGTCCAAATCCAACTCAAACCTGTCCAAATCCAACTCAAACCTGTCCGAATCCAACTCAAACCTGTCCGAATCCAACTCAAACCTGTCAATCCAACTCAAACCTGTCCGAATCCAACTCAAACCTGTCCGAATCCAACTCAAACCTGTCCGAATCCAACTCAAACCTGTCCGAATCCAACTCAAACCTGTCCGAATCCAACTCAAACCTGTCCGAATCCAACTCAAACCTGTTCGAATCCAACTCAAACCTGTCCGAATCCAACTCAAACCTGTCCGAATCCAACTCAAACCTGTCCGAATCCAACTCAAACCTGTCCGAATCCAACTCAAACCTGTCCGAATCCAACTCAAACCTGTTCAAATCCAACTCAAACCTGTGCAGATCACATTAAATACTCAATGATGCCTTCAATTGTCCGACCTGTGTTCGTTTAGCTCAGCTTTTTCAGGTCGGTCTTTAGGCTCCTCCTCATTCTGTTGTAGCTCCTCCTCTTCCTCTTTAGAGTCGTTGCTCTCCTTCAAAGCAGAGCTGAGCCGCAAAGCCAGCTGGGAAATGAAGTCTGTGTGGGCGCAGAAGGCGAGGAGTTGAGAGGGCAGCAGTGGGCAGTAGGGGGCGCTGCAGAAAAGACAGGAGGTGTCTGAGAGACGAGAGGGAGGTGGGCAGACGCAGCTGAGGAAACAAGAGCCAGGAGTCAGTATTAGGCTGATAAGTATAATCTAAATGAGATTAGAGCAGAGACTGACCAGAGAGCAGCAGAGGGAGCCCCACAGTGTTCACCTCCAGCTTGAACCTGAAACACAAAACCAGTTTAACCAGTGAACATTCATGTCCCAGTGCAGACGCTCTTCCGCTAGCTCATGCCAGCGTTACTGTTCTTTTTAGTTATTTCCACCTTTAGCCAGGGATTTTATGATCAACATTTTACATTACTTTTTATTTTATTTTCACTGGTTTTTTATGTTTTTACTTATTTTTTACTTTTTAAACAACACGTTGGACCTGCTGAGCTTCTGGAGTCTTAGTATCTATTTTCCAACATGTCTGGGGTAAAAAATACAACTACAAACTCTTTCTGCCAAAAATGTTGGAAATATAAACAGGACATCAGCTACAAACAAAGATTTTTCCTTTGGAATCCCAATCACACAATGTGGTAAGACTGAATATAAACTTGGATGATACTGTGTCATTCCTAAAACTGAGCAAAGCAAAGATATTTAAAGAAAATGACGCCACCTGCCATTGTTTATGTAGCAGGCTCTGCTCTTAAGAACCCAACAGAGGGTCCTAAAGAAGGGGTCTGAACCAACCCAACCCATACTAAGCCAGTTCAAGGAGTATGTGCGTACTCCTGACCTCAGACCCAGCCCTAGATGGACGGATGACCCAGCAGCAAAACCTGAACTAGTAAAATCCTAAAATAAAATCCTTACATTTTCTGAAAGCCCATCTATAGATTAACACTGCTTTAAAAGCAGGTGTTAGATAAGGTTTGTGTGCTGTGTTCAAAGGTGAACGCTGGACTTCACTCTACAGCAGTTTTAGTGTTGACCCAGACCTGATCCCCAGCAGCAGGAGGGGGGGGAGTGTGGAGCGAGCTCAGGTGATTCTCTGGAGGAACAGGAGCAGCGTCTGTTTTGGGGAGAACACTGGGGGCCTCTGCTGTCTCCTCTCCGCTGCCTGTCACTGAAAAAACAAAAAGGGGAACAAAATCAGTCAGAGCGTGACTGAGGAGTGTCTGCAGCACACGACAGGAAGGAAACACCCTCCTACTGCCCCAGAGAACCAACCCTCCTACTGCCCCAGAGAACCAACCCTCCTACTGCCCCAGAGAACCAACCCTCCTACTGCCCCAGAGAACCAACCCTCCTACTGCCCCAGAGAACCAACCCTCCTACTGCCCCAGAGAACCAACCCTCCTACTGCCCCAGAGAACCAACCCTCCTACTGCCCCAGAGAACCAACCCTCCTACTGCCCCAGAGAACCAACCCTCCTACTGCCCCAGAGAACCAACCCTCCTACTGCCCCAGAGACACACCCTCCTACTGCCCCAGAGAACCAACCCTCCTACTGCCCCAGAGACACACCCTCCTACTGCCCCAGAGAACCAACCCTCCTACTGCCCCAGAGAACCAACCCTCCTACTGCCCCAGAGACACACCCTCCTACTGCCTCAGAGACACACCCTCCTACTGCCCCAGAGAACCAACCCTCCTACTGCCCCAGAGACACACCCTCTACTGCCCCAGAGACACCCCTCCCCTGTTGCCCCGGTGGTCTACAGCCTGATACATACTTGATTACCTTGGCTGGGGCAGGCGGGCTGCTGGCCACAGAGGAAGAGGAGGAGGAAGAGGAAGGACAGCAGCAGCAGACACAAAGAAGAAAAGAACAGATCAGCAAAGTCTGACTTAAACCCAGGACTCAGTGGAACCACAGACTGGACACAAACACGGACCGGGTCAGAAACTGGGACTGTTTATCTGCCAAATAGTGAGCCCAGGGCAAATATCAGAGCAACCTTCAACCATCGACCCATTCAAATAACATCAGGTTCTTTCTTTGGTCCTTTCACACACGTTCACGCTAGTGTTGCACGGTGTATCGATAATTCAAAGGTATTGCGATACGTTGGTGATTAAATTGATACGATATCACGTTTTGTAGGTATCGATACTTCATTTAAATACCTGACATTAGTGTGAACGAGTAGTGCACTGTTCTGCTGCTGCACTACTGCCAGCTCACCCTGAACAGAGAGAGGACCAACCACAGACAGGTACGCTCCAAACAGATCCTTAGATTAAAGTTTCCAACAGATTAAAGATCCTTAAACAAATCAAAAACAGCTAATTAGGATCGTGAGAATGGGTCACTTAGCAGCTAATGAGGAGCTCTACGAGCTGTAGCCTACCACCAGAGAGTTACAAACAGGGTCTGACAGAACTGTGACAGAACCACAGCTCAGCCTCAGGAGAGGCTCATTACAAACTCAACTTTACAGGAAATACAGGAGGTTTATTCAGAAAGAGACATAAATGTAAATGTAAATGGAGTTCTGTTGAACGAGTGAGGGATTAAAAACACTCTTAACGAGGTAATGTGTAACACACAAGGCTTTGTTAGTTTTATTCTAGTGTTGACAGTGTACAGATGATAAATAATAGTTTATCTCAGGTGTGTTGTGTGTTCTGTGTGTCCTGAGACTCTGGCAGTGACACAGGCTTCTTTAGACCTGTGTAAGGCACATATTACGGCGCGGCAAATTTTCATAATTAACAGGCAACAGAAGTCACAAACCGACAATGAAACACAAAAAACACCATTTTAATGCCGTTTTTAATCTGAATGTCATTGCTATTTGTCCGTTACTTAAAGACAGAAACCAGAGCAGAGTGTGACAAATATTAGTCACACATTCCCTTTGAGAATAAGACTTATCTATTTTAATATTTTAACCATGTTGTTGTCCCTGACTGAAGTAAAAAGCTGCTATTACAGAATTATACAGTCAGAGCTCAAAAACCTGGAAGGAACAGGACAATTCTTTTCCCATGATTATGTTTCAAGCTGATGTTAAGGTATCGTTGTAGTATTGGTATCGTGATACTCAAGCCAGGTATCGAACCCAAACCGAACCGAATGTTTGTATTATGACAACACTAGTTCACATTTCACTCAAACTGTCCCAAAGTTCAGTTCAGTTCTTGGTTCATACGTCAGCGTTCACACTAATCCGAACAAAACATGAAACAAGATCTGAGCTTTAAAAGTTTACACTTTTTTTTCCAGAGGTCCATGTTTATATACAGTGTGTGGTTAAAACAGCAGCAGAGTCATACGTAAGGTTTCAAAAAGCCAATTAGTAAAAAAGAAAAAAAATTGTGATTGGTTCATGATTAATATGAATTTTTAAAACTAACAGGTCTCTAGAATAAAAACATGAAGCAGAATTTTAGAGTTTATACCATTTTACGACGAGAGGGGCCAAATCCCTTGAGAAGCCGGTTCCCATTGCTTCCTGTGACATTATTACAGAATAAACCTGTAGTGGCAGTACCTTCCTCTCGCTGCTGCTGCTGCTGCTGCTGCTGCTCATCCGGTCTTTGACTTCCTTGGCTTTCTGAATGGCCTTCAACACCTCCACCGTGTCCAGCTCCTTTTCCGTCGTGGCTTTTCCGTCCAAACACACCTGAGATAAAAGACCACATGTGTGTTTTAAATCAGAAGTGACATGTTCTGATAAAAGAGATCCGCAATGGCTGTACCTCTGCGGCTCTGTCTCCAAACTGGGCCAGCACTTTGGTTCTGTAATCCGGGATGATGCATAGGGGATTATCGGACAGACTGAGTTTCTCCAAACACGGCAGAGACCCGAGGTTTCTGATCTCCTCCAACTGAGAACCAGACAGGACAGAAGGAAAAGGGTTAAAACGAAAACAGGTGAGTTCTTGAGTTTACTTGTGTTTAAACCGGTGTTACTTTGATCTAAACCGGTGTTACTTTGATCTAAACACGTTTTACTTGGGTTTAAACAGGTTTTACTTAAATTTAAACAGGTTTTACTTGTGTTTAAACCGGTGTTACTTGGGTTTAAACAGGTTTTACTTTGATTTAAACAGGTGTTACTTTGATTTAAACAGGTGTTACTTTGATTTAAACAGGTGTTACTTTGATTTAAACAGGTGTTACTTTGATTTAAACAGGTGTTACTTTGATTTAAACAGGTGTTACTTTGATTTAAACAGGTGTTACTTTGATTTAAACCGGTGTTACTTTGATTTAAACAGGTTTTACTTTAATTTAAACAGGTTTTACTTGTGTTTAAACCGGTGTTACTTTGATTTAAACACGTTTTACTTGGATTTAAACAGGTTTTACTTGGATTTAAACACGTTTTACTTGGATTTAAACAGGTTTTACTTGGGTTTAAACAGGTTTTACTTGGGTTTAAACAGGTTTTACTTGTGTTTAAACAGGTTTTACTTGGGTTTAAACAGGTTTTACTTGTGTTTAAACCGGTGTTACTTTGATCTAAACACGTTTTACTTTGATTTTAAACAGGTTTTACTTGGATTTAAACACGTTTTACTTGGATTTAAACAGGTTTTACTTGGGTTTAAACAGGTTTTACTTGGGTTTAAACAGGTGTTACTTTGATTTAAACCGGTGTTACTTTGATTTAAACACGTTTTACTTTGATTTAAACAGGTTTTACTTGTGTTTAAACCGGTGTTACTTTGATTTAAACCGGTGTTACTTTGATCTAAACACGTTTTACTTGGATTTAAACAGGTTTTACTTGGGTTTAAACAGGTGTTACTTTGATTTAAACCGGTGTTACTTTGATTTAAACACGTTTTACTTTGATTTTAAACAGGTTTTACTTTAATTTAAACAGGTTTTACTTGTGTTTAAACAGGTGTTACTTTGATTTAAACAGGTTTTACTTGGGTTTAAACAGGTTTTACTTGGGTTTAAACAGGTTTTACTTGGGTTTAAACAGGTTCTAGCTGAACTTGAACAGGTTTTACCTGGTGCAGCTGGTTGTGGCTCAGGTCCAGTTCCACTAGAGAGTAGAGTTTGCTGAGGCCCTGCAGACTCTGGAGCTGGTTCCCGGACAGACCCAGGGTCTTGATGTTGCCCAGTCGAGTGTGGGCCGCCTCCAGAGTCTCCAGGATGTTGTAGGACAGGTCCACGTGGACCAGACTGTAGAGGTGCTGCAACAAGACAGGGACACAATCACAGGACAGTGACACAACCACAGGACAGGACCACAGGACACAGGACAGGGACACAACCACAGGACAGGACCACGGGACAGGGACACAACCACAGGACAGGGACACGACCACAGGACACAGGACAGTGACACAACCACAGGACACAACCACAGGACAGGACCACAGGACACAGGACAGGGACACAACCACAGGACAGGGACACGACCACAGGACACAGGACAGTGACACAACCACAGGACAGGGACACAACCACAGGACAGGACCACAGGACACAGGACAGGGACACAACCACAGGACAGGACCACAGGACACAGGACAGGGACACGACCACAGGACACAGGACAGTGACACAACCACAGGACACAACCACAGGACAGGACCACAGGACACAGGACAGGGACACAACCACAGGACAGGGACACGACCACAGGACACAGGACAGTGACACAACCACAGGACACGACCACAGGACAGGGACACAACCACAGGACAGGACCACAGGACACAGGACAGGGACACAACCACAGGACACAGGACAGTGACACAACCACAGGACACGACCACAGGACAGGGACACAACCACAGGACAGGACCACAGGACAGGGACACAACCACAGGACAGGGACACAACCACAGGACACAGGACAGGGACACAACCACAGGACAGGACCAAAGGACACAAGACTGGGATGCAACCACAGTACACAACCACAGGACGGGGACACGACCACAGGACACAACCACAGGACAGGGACACGGCCACAGGACACAACCACAGGACACAGGACACAACCACAGGACAGGGACACAACCACAAGACAGGGACACGGCCACAGGACACAACCACAGGACACAGGACAGGGACACGGTCACAGGACACAGGACATAACCACAGGACAGGGACACGGCCACAGGACACAACCACAAGATAAAGGACAGGGACACAACCACAGGACACAGGACAGGGACACGACCACAAGACACAAACACAGGACAGGGACATGACCAAAAGACACAACCACAGGACAGGGACACGGCCACAAGACACAACCACAGGACAGGGACACGGCCACAAGACACAACCACAGGACAGGGACACGGCCACAGGACACAACCACAGGACAGGGACACAACCACATGACACAACCACAGGACAGGGACACGGCCACAGGACACAACCACAGGACAGGGACACGGCCACAGGACAGGACCACAGGACAAAGGACAGGGACACAACCACAGGACACAGGACAGGGACATGGCCACAGGACACAACCACAGGACAGGGACACGGCCACAGGACAGGACCACAGGACAAAGGACAGGGACACAACCACAGGACACAGGACAGGGACACGGCCACAGGACAGGACCACAGGACAGGGACACAACCACAGGACACAACCACAGGACAGGGACACGGCCACAGGACAGGGACACAACCACAGGACAGGGACACGACCACAGTACACAACCACAGGACAGGGACACGGCCACAGGACAGGACCACAGGACACAGGACAGGGACACGACCACAGGACACAACAACAGGACACAGGACACAACCGCAGGACAGGGACATGACCACAGGACAGGGACACAACACCAGGACACAACCACAGGACAGGGACATGGCCACAGGACACAACCACAAGACAAAGGACAGGGACACAACCACATGACACAACCACAGGACAGGACCACAGGACAGTGACACGGCCACAGGACACAACCACAGGACAGGACCACAGGACACAGGACAGGGACACGACCACAGGACACAACCACAGGACAGGGACACGGCCACAGGACACAACCACAGGACAGGGACACGGCCACAGGACAGGACCACAGGACAAAGGACAGGGACACAACCACAGGACACAGGACAGGGACATAGCCACAGGACACAACCACAGGACAAAGAACAGGGACACGACCACAGGACACAACCACAGGACAGGGACACGGCCACAGGACACAACCACAGGACAGGGACACGGCCACAGGACACAAACACAGGACAGGGACACGACCACAGGACACAGGACAGGGTCATGGCCACAGGACACAACCACAGGACAGAACAGGTCATGGCCACAGTACACAACCACAGGACAGGGACACACTTGCACTTGACTCAGAAGTGTAACTAAGGACTGAAGCTAATGTAGAAAGTATCTACTTCTAAAAGAAGTCTAGTCCCGGTTGAGTCCCGGTTGAGTCCTGTTATATTTGATCTTACTTTATTCCACAGTTAGTCTTAGCCCATGCAGTAAACTAAAACATACGTAACTGATCTTACACCTGTTCACTGGAATGCTGTACAGTAGAGCGGCTTTAGTGAAGAGTTACCTGCAGGTTTTCCACTGACGACAGCTTGTTGTGACTCAGATCCAAAAACTCCACTTTGGGAATGAGTTTCTGTTAAAGTAAAGAGACAAAACTTGTAGACGCTAAAATGAAAAGTGGCTTTAGAGCAGCCGACAGAGGCAAGTGTTTCTGTACCACTGAGGAGTCGACTCGGCTGATGGAGTTGTAGCTCAGGTCTAAGGTGGTCAGACTCCTCCAGACTGGGATCAGGGCTGTGACGGGACCCTCAGACGGAGCGCCCCCCTCTGGCTCCCACTGAGAGAGCTCACTGGCCTCAGGCACCAGCACCGACTGAAGGAGAGAGGACACTCTTAGTTTCATACAAACATGACTCATGTCTTTGTTCTGGTTCAACCAGACCTGGTTTAGACCTGTGTCAGACCTGGTTTAGACCTGTGTCAGACCTGGTTTAGACCTGGTTTAGACCTGTGTCAGACCTGGTTTAGACCTGGTTTAGACCTGATTTAGTCCTGGTTTAGTCCTGGTTTAGTCCTGGTTTTAGACCTGATTTAGTCCTGGTTTAGTCCTGGTTTAGTCCTGGTTTAGTCCTGGTTTAGTCCTGGTTTAGTCCTGGTTTAGTCCTGATTTAGTCCTGATTTAGTCCTGGTTTAGTCCTGGTTTACACCTGTGTCAGACCTGGTTTAGACCTGATTTAGACCTGATTTAGTCCTGGTTTAGTCCTGGTTTAGACCTGGTTTAGACCTGATTTAGACCTGATTTAGTCCTGGTTTAGTCCTGGTTTAGACCTGGTTTAGACCTGGTTTAGGCCTGGTTCAGTCCTGGTTCAGTCCTGGTTCAGTCCTGGTTTAGACCTGGTTTAGACCTGGTTTAGTCCTGGTTTAGACCTGGTTTAGTCCTGGTTTAGTCCTGGTTTAGACCTATATTAGACCTGATTTAGTCCAGCTCTAGACCTAGTTTTGTCTAAAGTTTTTTTCCTAGTTCGTGGTCTACACCTGGTTTTAAACCTAGTTTAGTCATGGCTTTGCTTATTCCGGTATTTTATGGTTGAATTCTATAAAACACTGATGTACAGTAGATCTTTTTATAAATGCGAGCCTGGAATAAAAGTTGAAAAGACAGACGTACGGCCATGGAGTCGGTGGAGTTGTGGACGCTCATCGTGGCCAGAGTGGGTCTGAGAGTCGACAGACCTCTGACCTGCTGAGAACTGCACTCACTGATCTGCAACCGAAGACAAAAACAAGAAGAGACCCATGAGAGCGAGACAAATATCCCAGCTCCTACAGTTGAGTGTGGTGCACAGACCTCGATCTGCAGCAGGGATTTAAATATGGACAGGTCGAACGGGAGGCTGCTCTCCTCAATGTTACTGCTGCCGACCGGGCCCCGGGCCCCACAGATCTGAACAACACACAAACACAACGCTTTAACAGAAATATGGGATTAAAACAAAGCCAAAAGATCAAAGTGTATTGAAGTTATGGAAAGATAGGCAGAGTGACATGTTGTAACCAAGCCTCTCTCATGGAGCCTCTTAAACGGTCCTCGTGTAAGGGCGCCGCCATACGGCAATATACAGCAATATACCTCTGTCCACCAGAGGGCAGGCTCCAAAAGCACCCAATGGTGACGTTACAAGTGTAAAACTCATGTTTACAGCCTGGTAACTAATGTGTATATCCACAGACGCAATGGCTTTAGTAAGAAAACCCTGTGTACTAAAGCCTAAACTAGAGACGGAACTGCAATATTCTATTCATCAGTCTTTTAAACCATAACTACATATTTATAACACACTTTACATTTCACATTGTGAAACATTTTTTGTTTGTACGCTTTTTATGATCGTTCTGTGATCCTCCCCAAACTAGTCTCAATTGTCCCAAAGTGAGTCCACGGTCCCTGGGGGCCTCAGGATGGAAACACATGGACTCTCATAAAAGATAACACAGGCCAGTCTGTCTGCGTTATTACGTATGTATTACGTATTATGTCTGACAACAATAGGCCTTGAACTGGAAAAACAACATGTTTCTAATAGTTCTAATAACAATACTAACAGTGGAAAACAGTCAAGAGTAAAGCTGGGCAATATGGCAAAAAAAACATGACCCGGATCACCAATATCCCAAATTTATCATTGATATTTCAATATTTATATTTTCCCTGTTCCTGTACACAGTTATTAAAACAATAAATATGAACTTAAATAAAATTAACACAATAAAAATATTAAATATTTATATAAATGGCACTTCAAATGTAGCCTATTAGAGAACATTTTTCGAAAATGTGTTTAATACAGAACATCATTTAAACTTTCAAGAACTTCTGAAAAAATAGTATTTGTTTGAATGGTCCAGGACTTGTCTCTGAGGCACTTTTGGGATCAGCTGCTGCTGCAGTGAAGCAGAGTTTGTAGTGACTTCAGAGGATTCTGTGCAGTTATAAAATTACACTGCTTTTTGTTTAAAAGGGTTACAGGAAGGAACAATATTTACATTGCTTCAGTGAAACTTGTTTAGTTTAAATGTGGCCGTTCACTACGGCGTGCTTCAGCCAGTGACCTTTGTTCCACTCTCTGTGGTTCTGCTCTGATGCAAACATGTTTGATGTGAGCAGAACCGTGGGAGAACAGAGGATGAGGACTGTAGCCACTAAGGCTATGTCCACACGAAGCCAGTGCATCCCCTATCCGATCTTGAGACGGCGTTGTCTCAAGAAAATATCTGCGTACACACGACCGGCTGAAAACGATGTAGTATATATGCCCGACCAGTATGGGGCGCTGTAATTCTGCCACAGATATACACTATACACGGAGAAGAAGACTTTGAGCATGCGCATAACCTTGCGCGCTGCAGAAGAAGACGAAGACCTAAATATTTATTTTCTAATAAAAACAAGTTCTCAAATTGTTGCTGTCATATATTTAGAGTGTAGTAATTGGTGCCCTCATGTTTGTTGTTTGCTCTTCAATATACGGACTGAGTTCTGAGTGCTTTGGACATGGAAATTCTCTCTCCATTCATTTTCTCCTGGTTGCTCTCCTGGTTCTCTTTCGGTGGATCTAAGAGCATGTGGCGTATAGTGTTGTCCATTATCGCTTGTTGCTCACCACAACTGCATAGAAGCAATAGATTTTGCTGTAATAAAGCTAGTAGGCTTAGTAGCTTCTGCAGCACGAACTCAATCATGTAGTCCGCCATTATTGTTGTTGCTGTTACGTGTGACGAGGCCGACACGTGATGCGATGACATCATCGTTTTCACAAAATATACGGATTGGCAGTACACACGACACCGCAAGGGTGTCGCAAAGGTGTTGTCGAAAGATTTATCCACTTTAGAACCCTGTTTCAAAAAATAGCGGATTCAGTCTCCCAAAACACCGGATCCGTGTGGACGAAAGGCCAATACGATACAAAATGTATATGGATACAGTGATTTGTGTCTCCGTGTGGACAGCCTCTAAAGTGTAGGACATACAGTTACCAGGACCTATCTTTTAATTGGAAATTCCTTATGTCACAGATAACAAGGCCTACAACCCTGGGATATTGCAGCCGTGTTTTCTCAGGTGTGAGCTCAGACCAAAGGAAGGAGGTCAAGGAACGACCCTTCATTGAGATCATCAAAGATGGCGCCGCTGTGTCCGGCCGCCGTCCAGGTCGCTCCGCTTAGATTGTGTTCTTATTTACTTTTTTACCTACTTTTGCTTTCTCTTTTTACACACATTACCTCTGCACTGATTTCATACGAAAAGGTGATACTTTTGGACATTGGACAACGCTTCACTGACCTGTTTCACGACACTTTATCCTCCAACCCCGTGGCCACCTGAGATTCTATTCTCCGGGGTAAACAATGGTCACCTGAATAGCCACCCAAGGCGCCGGAACAAGAAACACCGCGGGAGACGGGCTGGGATTCGCAACAGACTGAGGAAAAGAGCACACAGCCCTCCTCTACCGAGCATTTTGCTCGCCAATGTCCAGTCTCTGGAGAATAAGATGGATGATCTTAGAGCCAGGATAAATTTCCAACGGGACATTAGGGACTGTAACATCCTTTGTTTGTCTGAAACGTCGTGGCTCACGCCCTGGGTCCCGGACGCTGCTGTAACGCCGTCTGAAAACTTCTCTGTTTTACGGATGGACAGGACAGCCGAGGCCGGCAAATCAAGGGGGGGAGTTTGTTTCATGATTAACAAGAAATGGTGTGACCCCAGGAATATCTCCACTCTGTCGCGCTCCTGCTCGCCTCATCTGGAACACCTATCCATTATCTGCCGCCCATCCTATCTGCCTCGGGAGTTTTCATCGATCATCATAACTGCTGTTTACATCCCTCCACAAGCAGACACTGGCTTGGCTTTGTCGGAGCTTCACGATGCGCTCAGCGGCAACATCAACAAACATCCCGACGCTGCTACTATCATCGCTGGGGACTTTAACAAAGCCAAACTCAGGAAAGTCATGCCTAATTTTTATCAACACGTATCCTGTCCATCCAGAGGACCAAATACACTGGATCATTGCTACACTCAGTTTAAGAATGCCTACAAAGCTCGCTCACTACCGGCTTTCGCAAATCGGACCATGCCGCCATTTTCCTTACACCGGAATATAAACAACGGCTCGTTCAAGAACCTCCGTGCAGAGGGTGGTGACGCGTTGGTCCGCCCAATCAGAAGAGGCGGCTCGGCGACGACTGGGTCATGTTTCGCGCAAGCTCATTGGACGTCAGCGAGTTCACGGATGTAGCGCTAAGCTTTGTAAACACGCTAGCGAACAAGCTACGGACAAAATAACTATACGGTCTTTCTCTAATCAGAAACCGTGGGTGGACAGATCAATCCGTGCAGCAATAAACAAACGCACTGCTGCTTACAACGCCGGCCTTCTGTCGGGAAACATGAGCGAGTACAAAGCATCGTGCTATGCTCTCCGACACGCAGTAAGTGCCGCAAAACACAGACACAGGGAACGCATTGAGTCACATTTCCAGCTAAATGACTCCCGACGCATGTGGCAAGGACTAAGGACCATCTGTGACTTTGGAAATAAATCCTCTACAGTGGTGAGAGCAGATCCGTCGCTGGCTGACGAGCTTAACACTTTCACGGCCGCTTCGAAAGCAATCAAAGCAGTGTGAGTCTGCCGATCAGCGCGTCAGGAAGCAGCCGTCAGAGCAGCGATCATCATGCGATCACCGTGACGGAGGACGAGGTTCGAAAGGCACTAAAACGAGTGAATGTAAGGAAAGCAGCTGGACCTGACGGGATTTCTGGCCGTGTTCTGCGGTCCTGCGCTGATCAGCTCGCTGGTTTGTTTACATCCATTTTTAATGAGTCTCTTGCCACATCGGTGGTTCCCACCCCATTCAAAAAATCGACCATCATCCCTGTGCCAAAAAACAATAAACCCTCTTGTCTAAATGACTATCGTCCAGTTGCCCTCACATCAATAGTCATGAAGGTCTTTGAGGGACTGGTTAAAAACGTCATCTGCTCCTCCATCCCGGATACTTTGGACCCCCTTCAGTTTGCTTATCGCCCTAACAGATCCACAGATGATGCCATCTCTCACATCCTGCACTCTTCTCTCACACACATTGACAGCAATAACAGGAACTATGTAATACTGCTATTTATTGACTATAGCTCAGCTTTTAATACTATAGTCCCCATTAAGCTAGCTTCCAAACTCATAGACCTCGGACTGAATCCTTCACTTTGCAACTGGATCCTTGATTTCCTCACCGGCAGACCTCAAGTGGTGAAACTAGGCCAGTACACCTCCAGCTCCATCACACTGAACGTAGGAGCCCCACAGGGCTGTGTCCTGAGTCCCCTGCTCTACTCTCACACACACGACTGCGTGTCCTCGCACAGCTCCACATCCATTATCAAATTCGCTGATGATACTGTGGTTCTGGGCCTCATTCACAACAACAATGAGACCGCATACTTGGATGAAGTAGGAAATTAACATCATGGTGCCAGGACAACTGCCTCTCCCTGAATGTGAGCAAAACAAAAGAACTGATTGTAGACTTCAGGAAGACGCAGCAGCAGCCCTACACTCCTCTTACAATAGGCGGGACCCCTGTGGAGAGGGTGAGTAGCTTCAAGTACCTTGGTGTAAACATCTCTGAGGACCTGACTTGGACTACTCACACTCAAAACTCAGGTAAATAAAGCCAGGCAAAGACTGTACTATCTGCGACAGCTGAGGAAATTCAGGGTCTCACCAGCAATCCTGAAAACTTTCTATTCTGGAGCTATAGAAAGTATATTGACTCAATGTATCTCTGTGTGGTATGGGAACAGCTCCAGTCAAGACTGCAAAGCCCTGCAGAGAGTTGTGCGCTTAGCTGAGCGCATTTCAGGGTCTGCTCTCCCCTCTCTGCAGGACATCTACCACAAACGCTGCAGAAGCAGAGCTGCAAAAATCACCAAAGACTCCACCCACCCCAGTAATCATATTTTCACTCTGCTGCCATCTGGTAAGCGCTACCGTAGCCTGATGGCAAAAACTGAGAGACTCAGGAGGAGTTTTTTCCCACAGGCCATCAGGCTCTTGAACTCTAAACCAGCTACCTCACACTGACACACTGACAGTGTCACTCTGTTTTGCTACAAACTGTTTTGCACATTTGCTTCCTGCACCTTCATGTGATTCTTAATATTTAAGACCACAGCTAAATGCATATATGCACACTGTACATCCCTGTACATTTTTTAATATTTTAAGTCTACAGTTTACATTCATGTACATTATTTTGCGATCTAGATTTATTCCCACATTACACACTTTTTATATTTTTTAGATTTTATTCTTATATTTTTTATTGTTTACTTTTATCTCATTCTTACATAGCTACATTTATGTATATTTTCATCTGTGTGTTTTCCTAATAATTGCACTGTCCATGGAGCGGACCTGACTCACATTTCACTGCTGGTTATATATGCTGTATATAATTTTGTACGTGACGAATAAATCTTGAATCTTGAATCTTCTTTAAGGAATAGTGTGGATAAATTACCATTATCTGACGCCTTCACGAGGAGAAAAGGATTTTTAGATCACAGAACATAGAGACTTCCTGGCGCCAAGCTAATCAGAAGATCAGACTTGGTATGCTTTGTAGCCAAGGTGAGGAACTCCAGACACTCTCACAGATTCTGTGGTCTCTGCTGACCCCTGCCGGTCAGACTGAGATTCAAGATTCAAGATTCAAAGTGTTTATTGTCATGTGTACAGACAGAAAGCATGTTTCCCTGTACAATGAAATTCTTACTTTGCCGTCCACAGTAAAATGTCACACAAGTAAGTAAAAAATAAAAAATAAGACAAATATACAAGTAATAATAATGCAAGTATACAAAAAATACAAATATACAAAAAAATACAAGAGGGCAAAAGGAGTAAAGTAGTAAAGTGAGGTAGTGCAGTTGTGATGGTGTAAAGTGACGGTGTAAAGTAAAGTGACGGTGTAAAGTGAGGTAGAGCAGTAGTTAAACAATTGTTCATGTAATGTTGTGATTGTGAATGTAGGCTCCTATCTGCTGTTTAGGAGTCTTATGGCAGAGGGAAAGAATGAGTTCTTCATTCTGGAAGTCCTGCATTTCACACTTCTGTACCTCCGTCCTGAGGGTAGAAGTGTGAACAGACCATGTTGGGGGTGGGAGGGGTCTTTGAGGATGGAAGCAGCTCTTCTGTGGACTCTGCGGTGGTAGATGCTCTGCAGAGAGGGCAGTGGAGTCCTGGTGATCTTCTGCGCAGTCTTCACCACTCTCTGCAGGCGTTTGCGGTCCATGACAGAAGTGCTACACCGTACCACACAGTGATGCAGCTGGTTAGGACACTCTCAATGGTGCAGCTGTAGAAGTTGCTGAGGATCTTGGGCGACATGCCAAACTTCCTCAGCCTCCTCAGAAAATACAGCCGCTGTTGAGCCTTCTTGACCAGCTGCGTGATGTGAGGTGTCCAAGTGAGGTACTCATTGATGTGGACACCCAAGTATTTGAAGTTGCTCACCCTCTCCACTTCAAGCTCCCGGATGAACAGTGGCTGAGGCGTTCTCCTCTCCCTCCTCATGTCCACTATCATCTCCTTTGTCTTGTCCGTGTTGAGGGTGAGGTTGTTGTCTTCACACCATGACACCAGACTGGCCACCTCCCTCCTGTAAGCTGCCTCGTCACCGCCAGCGATGCGTCCTATCACTGCGGTGTTGTCAGCAAACTTCAGGATGATGTTGTCCTTGTGAGAGCGACACAGTCGTAGGTGTACAGGGTGTAGAGGATGGGGCTGAGTACACAGCCCTGTGGAGTACCAATGTTTGTGATGGTGCTGGCTGAAGTCCTATTACCAATCCTGACAGACTGAGGCCTGCCAATCAGGAAATCTAGGAGTCAGTCACAGAGGGTGGGGTGCAAACCAAGTGTGGACAGTTTGTGGGTGAGTTTGTGTGGGATGACCGTGTTGAAGGCGGAGCTGTAATCTATAAAAAGTATCCGTATGTATGAGTCCTTGTTCTCCAGATGTGAGAGGGAGTAGTGGACGGCAGTAGCGATTGCATCTGAGGTAGACCTGTTGGGCCGGTAGGCATACTGCAGGGGTCAATGGTGTCGGTATGCTGCTCTGAATGTGGGCCAGCACCACTCTCTCGAAACACTTCATAATGATTGGAGTGAGTGCCACTGGCCTGTAGTCATTCAGGCAGGTGGGTGGGTTCTTCTTGGGCAGGGGGACGATGGTCGTGGTCTTGAAGCATGATGGTACAATGCGCTGGCTGAGGGAGAGGTTGAAGATGGAGGTGAAAACATCAACCAGCTCGTTGGCACATGCTCTGAGGGCCCGCCCAGGAATGTTGTCTGGTCCTGCTGCTTTGCGGGGGTTGATCTTCCTCAGAGCTCTGTGTATCTGTGTTGTTGAGATGGTTGGTGGAGGGGAGGGGGGTTGGTTGAACCAGGTGTGTGTGAGCTCCCTCTCTACAGTGTTGCTGGGAGCCTCAAAGCGGGCGTAGAAATTGTTGAGTTCATCCGGCAGGCTGTCTGTTGATGCGATGTTGTTGGTGGTGGTCCTGTAGTCTGTGATGTGCTGCAGGCCTTGCCACATCCGCCCTGAATCCGCAGTAGAGTAGAAGCTGTCCAGCTTCTCTCTGTACTGCCTCTTGGCCGCTGTGATGGCTCTTCTCAGTCCATACTTCGCAGCTTTGTACTCGTTCTCATTGCCTGATCTAAATGCAAGAGAGCGAGCACGCAGCATGTGACGTACCTGACTGTTTATCCAGGGCTTCTGGTTGGGAAACTTCCTGATTTGTATGGTGGGCACGATGTTATCAACACAAGTGCTGATGTACCCGGACACATACTCAGCATAATCCTGTACGCTGGTGGAAGAGTCCTCCACAGTGGCTGCAGCTTTAAACACATCCCAGTCTGTCAGTGCAAAACAATCCTGCAGGGTGATCTCGCTCTCCGGGGTCCAGAGTTTGATCTGTTTGGTGACAGGGTGTGCTCGTTTCAGTCTTTGTCTGTAAGCAGGGTACAGGAACAGAGAAATGTGGTCCGAGTGTCCGGCAAGTGGGGCGGGGTGCAGCCCTGTATGCACCACGTATGTTGCTGTAGACGTGGTCAAGAGTGTTTTTATCACGGGTGGGAATGTCAACATGCTGGTGGTATTTGGGGAATACAGTCCGCAAACTACAATGGTTAAAGTCACCGGCAACAATAAAAACAGCGTCAGGATGAGCCGTTTCTAACGCGCTGATGACATCATGGAGTTTGCTAAGTGCTGCCGCGGAGTTAGCACTCGGGGGGATGTAAACAGCGGCCAAAAACACAGCAGTAAATTCCCTCGGTAGATAATACGGACGGCACCTTAGCAGTAATAACTCCACATCTGGTGAACAGTGCTCGTCAACAGTTCGTATATCTTCGCACTATGAGTTGTTTACAAACACACACACGCCTCCCCTTTAGAGACTTACCGGACGCAGCCGTTCGGTCGCCTCGGTGAAGCGAGTGAGTCTGTAGCTGGATGGCGTTCTCTGGAACTCTGTCTGAGAGCCAAGTCTCTGTGAAAATCAGGGCGCAGCACTCTCTTATTTCCCGTTGTGTTGAGATCCTGGTTCGTAGCTCATCCAGTTTGTTTTCCAGGGATCGCACATTCGCTAACAGGAGGCTGGGTAGCAGTGGTCGGCTAGCGCGAGCTTTTAGCCTAGCATGTAGCCCTCCCCTCTTGCCTCGCTTGCGTCGCCGTCTCCGAAGCACTCTCCTGGGGTCAGCGAACTCACTCGAGGCCGGTGCTTCGTGGCCCTCTGGGTAGCCCCGGTGGTGACTCTGTGAGCGAACAATGGGTTGTAGCTCCAGCGGAATAGAACCACTAAAATCGAAGTTTCGTGAGTTGGCGATGTCCAATAATGCCTGTCAGTTGTATGTTAGCAGTGCATGGCATTTGTGCACTGCAGAAAGAACGAAAAACGCACACAAAAAAAGAAAAGTAAAACATTTAAGCTTGGAGCGAGCAAACACGTCTGCCGCGGGGGGCGCCATGGGTGGTATCTGAGTAACAACGGTCCTTACTTCATGAACTTAGAAACAAAAGACTTTACTTAAAATTGTTAAGATGGAAACTCTCTTTGTTTATTAAACCATTGCTTTTTCAACAGGTCTTCTACGTAAGCTCTAACAGACTTGAGCCAAGCTAATGTAGTCCATTCTCGCATCGCAGGGAAAATAACTATTATCTGTTATGACTGAGATGTGATGTACTAATGTCTTAAACCTTGTGTTTACGCTCCAGTTCCTTTATTCCTTCACTATGTTATTAATCCTGTTTCAACATGAAGGAGTAGTGAAGGAATGTTAAGATTAAACAAAAAACATTTTATTAGATATGTGGCTTGTGTGCTCGAACGAGACTAGCCCAAACTCCGCCCCTGTAGCCGAGGTAATAAAAGTTTTACCGGTCTTTTTCAATGCTCACAATTTCTTTTTCATACAGTCGCACAAAGTCGTGTAACCCCCTCGTTACAGCTTATTTTAAATAACTTTTACATTTTTTCATTTAACACATCTGTCGGTTTGGAAAGCCTTCTACGGCCGGCGGTGCTAACCCAGCATGTGCCCAGTGGAAGCGTCTTTGGACTCAAGGAGCTGAGAGCCCTTCCGAACCAGAAGTTGTCCTTCTGGTCCCGAGAGCTGAATTGGAACTTGACCCGAGTCCTGTCCGAGCTCCAGTGACCAAAGTAAGCGCACCCTTAACATCACAGAGTGGTGTGTAGCTATTGAGATCTCATTCCCCTCCCGTTAACCCGTCCTGGAGTAGAAAGGTCTCCTTCATTTAGTAATCATATGTGAAGGTATGTGTCTGTTACTATTGTCTCTCAATAATTATTCCTTGGTTAATCATTTTATCATATTCCATAAATCATATTAATTTACCGCCATAGTAAAGGCGCTTCTTCATTTTATTTTTAGGGTTCCTACATAGGCTCAAGAGCTCACTTCCTTCAGAGATTTCCCTTTAGAGTGAATAGACCATTAATATAGTTTTTCTGAGCAGACTGTTTTGGTGGTGCCCCTTATTTCATGACTATTAAATCACACACATTTATGTATAGCCCATAGATAACACCCCCAACAAACGCTTCATTAAAGCGTCCTTAAACCAGAGCCTCGTTGATCAGTGTCTATATCAAAAAGAAATGGCGAAAGTTGTATCAATGAACTCCACATTAATTTTATTGTAACATGAAGTTTTTTGTTATGCGAGTGTTTTTTGTTTTTGTTTTTTTATAAATTTGACCTTTTTATTCATCACAGTATTCAACAAAAGAAGTCTGGTGTTTTTCTAGTCTCCTGTTTGAGTGGGCTGTGTTCAGGGGGAGCACCTTGAGGTATCGCAGCCTGCAGGTGAAGTCCAGGATGTGTCCCAGGTCGGTCTTGGCGTCTCCGTTGAAGCAGGTGGGTTTGGCCAAACGCAGCTGCTGTGAGACGGAGTAGAGCTGAAGAGGATGCAGCGAGAAGACCTCCCCGACCTGCAGCAGCTGTTCTCCTGAGACACACACACACAGTCTGTGAGCACATGAACAGCTGCCTCTGACTGAGCGTGGAACCGTTCAGACTCCAGACAGACTGTACCTTTGTGGAAGAGCTCCTCGGCCAACGTCGCTGTGATGCCATTTATTTCCTGAAAATAAACAGGACAAATAGGACAAAAGCTCAAACTAGACTCAGACCTGAGCTGGGGACCAATGGAAAATGTTGAATTTGAAAATCCTGATCATTACTTTCATCAAATTTTTTAAAGTTTCAAATCAAATAATATTTCCTACTGAGCCAAATAATCCAGATTAAATCCAAACTGAAAAACTGTTTAACAAAGCACCACTGAAACAAAACTAATGTCTGTCTCACTTCTCTTTCCCATGAGGCACTTGATCAGGAAGTGGGTTCATCTGAGTTTCAAAGTTACAATAGTGTCCTGTTGTTCTAGATTATTTAACTGTGGTCAAAGAGACAGCAGTGAGTCTCCTCAGAGGCTCGTGTGGGACATGGCCCCCATCACACGGTAAGGCTTTTGTTAACAAAGGCCTGCTGTTATCTTGTGGATGTATATTCTTGTCACGTGAGTAACAGAAGCTCTGAGGCTCTCCCCACAGTTCATACTGGCGTTGTGTCCTTGGGCAAGACACTTAACCCCCCTTGCCTCCAGTGGTGTTCCAGCTGTAACTCTGGTGAATGGAAGCTTCATGTAAGTTGCTTTGGATAAAAGTGTCAGCATGGTCCTGACAAAGTCTGTTCAAATATTTATAGATACAGTCTTTTGCTTATTTTCCCAGAGTGTAACTGAAATGATTTAATCAGACACAAAATGAGCCTGAGCCTGTCTTTATTTAAGCCTGTGCTGCTCCTCCTTGTTAAGACTTTGGTAATGCATCAGCAGTAAGTGTCTCAGTTGAATTCTTCCCTTTTCTCCTTCTGCTCCGTCTCTGAGCTAAAACACAGCTGCAGGTTTAGACCAGACACCTGCTCACACTGACACTTAAAGAGGATTGTGAGCAGCTTTTGTGGAACTAACACAACTTTTTTACACAACTACAGTTAAATACTAAAGTCACTTATGTGTTTACTGCAGTGAAAGATAGGAGCCGCGGCAGAGAAGAGGATAACTCACGTAAAGGTGGAGGTGCAGGAAGCAGGACAGAGCGGGGGGCGTGGCCTGAGGGAACTGCGTTAACAGAGTCTGAAGATACAGCTCCAGCTCCTTCTGACGACGCTCCACCAGACTCTTAGAGTTCTTCCCCAACATCTTCTTTGGAGGAAGCAGCCGTCGCTCCACTCTGTTCTCAGCCGTTAACTACGAGACAGGAAAGGTTGAAGCAGGCCAAAACCAGGCCAAAACCAGGCCTAAACCCGGTCTAAACCAGGACTAAACCAGGTCTGTGTGGTACCTTCTCGTGGAGCTCGTGGAAGTCGCTGTATCGGTGTTTGACGGTCCATCTGTGCTCTCCGTCTTTCACTTCGATGATGTAAACCTGAAACATCAGAAATAAATGAGCGCCTCCTAAAACCACTGAGTTCTGTCATTGCAGCAGCTTTCCAACTGATCCATATTTGACAGGGTTTCTATGTCATTACAACTGTTATTCATAAAAATCTGTGTTCGCATAAAGAGAGACATAGAGAGAACATTCTCTGCTGATCATTTAAAACTTAAGCCATTAACTCCAAGGTTTATAATAGATAATTAGTGTTTATTAAAAATGGTTAAGCTTGTGAATAAT
Organism: Perccottus glenii; assembly: GCA_024416835.2. Lineage (NCBI taxonomy): Eukaryota > Metazoa > Chordata > Actinopteri > Gobiiformes > Odontobutidae > Perccottus > Perccottus glenii. The sequence goes on from CM044554.2 coordinate 31,781,786, forward strand.
ATTGATGCTCGTGATTTCTTCGGAAAGAAAGTAATGCTAGAGCAAAGCCAAGATGTGAAAAACGTACCTTTTATTAAAAGAAATACGTCAAATGATTAAATAAATGAATGTTAAGTTTGCATATGCTGATAAACAGTCCATAAAAGTTATAAATACGTTGATTACAAGGTTCAAGGGTCACTTATTGCTCTTTAGAACCTCAACCCGTTGATTAAAATCTGCTGCTAGTTAGCACTGGCATCTGTCAACTGCATTTACGCCAATAAAGACAAATTCATCTTAAATTTACTTGAGTAAAGATTCAATGTACTGATTCAAAAGGCCCCGGTAATATTATGAGGGCTATAGTCACTTGGCTCGTTTGACGTTAACTTTGTATTTTATTCAAAAGAAGACGCGCTAAAGGCAGCTACATGCTAAGCTAACCGTGCTAAGTGAACAGAACCAGAACGTACAGTGTAGTTTTCCACCAACTCCGAGCCCACAACAGACACTTTCCTCTCGGGCACTTCCTCAGTGAACACGGTGGACTCCATCCTGGCTCCTCGAAGAGTAAACGGTGGGTGTTAATAAACAGTTTGGAGTAAGAAAAGAAAAGTTTAATCCAGGGCTTCCTCTTCGTCAGCCGCCGCCATGTTTGTTGTGAATCTGAAAACAGCTGACGCCTTCAAAAAAACTTTATTCACAACAGAATTATGACAACATCCGAAGGTCTGTGAGAACAAATGGGAACACATTTTAAAAGGTACAGTCCTGGTTTAGTCCTGGTTTAAACCTGGCTCTGTCCTGGTTTAGAACTGGACTACTGAGCTGGATCAGGAGGTTAGGGTATAGTAACTAGGACCCTGGTATAGTCCTGGTTCAGCCCGGGTTTGGCCCCTGGTAAAGTCCTGGTTCAGCCCGGGTTTGGCCCCTGGTAAAGTCCTGGTTCAGCCCGGGTTTGGCCCCTGGTATAGTCCTGGTTCAGCCCGGGTTTGGCCCCTGGTAAAGTCTTGGTTCAGCCCGGGTTTGGCTCCTGGTATAGTCCGGGTTCAGCCCGGGTTTGGCCCCTGGTAAAGTCCTGGTTCAGCCCGGGTTTGGCCCCTGGTATAGTCCTGGTTCAGCCCGGGTTTGGCCCCTGGTAAAGTCCTGGTTCAGCCCGGGTTTGGCCCCTGGTATAGTCCGGGTTCAGCCCGGGTTTGGCCCCTGGTATAGTCCGGGTTCAGCCCGGGTTTGGCCCCTGGTAAAGTCCTGGTTCAGCCCGGGTTTGGCCCCTGGTAAAGTCCTGGTTCAGCCCGGGTTTGGCCCCTGGTAAAGTCTTGGTTCAGCCCGGGTTTGGCTCCTGGTATAGTCCGGGTTCAGCCCGGGTTTGGCCCCTGGTAAAGTCCTGGTTCAGCCCGGGTTTGGCCCCTGGTATAGTCCTGGTTCAGCCCGGGTTTGGCCCCTGGTAAAGTCCTGGTTCAGCCCGGGTTTGGCCCCTGGTATAGTCCTGGTTCAGCCCGGGTTTGGCCCCTGGTAAAGTCCTGGTTCAGCCCGGGTTTGGCCCCTGGTATAGTCCGGGTTCAGCCCGGTTTGGCCCTGGTAAAGTCCTGGTTCAGCCCGGGTTTGGCCCCTGGTAAAGTCCTGGTTCAGCCCGGGTTTGGCCCCTGGTAAAGTCTTGGTTCAGCCCGGGTTTGGCTCCTGGTAAAGTCCTGGTTCAGCCCGGGTTTGGCCCCTGGTATAGTCCGGGTTCAGCCCGGGTTTGGCCCCTGGTAAAGTCCTGGTTCAGCCCGGGTTTGGCCCCTGGTAAAGTCTTGGTTCAGCCCGGGTTTGGCTCCTGGTAAAGTCCTGGTTCAGCCCGGGTTTGGCCCCTGGTATAGTCCGGGTTCAGCCCGGGTTTGGAAAACTAACTAAAACATGAGGCTAAAGAGTTGATATAGGTCCAGTTTTTTATTGGTTTAAGAGCAGCTCATTTGGACAGAAGTTCTGTCTTATTAGCTTTAGTTCATATTCATCTCACTAAAGCACATACTCAAACTCTGACTGGATCTGACATTTCACCCCACACAGCAACAACAACAACAAAACCCACTAACAGCAGTTTAAATCCAGGTTTAATTAGAAACACGCCTCATTTTCCAGCTTCAGCCCCATCATTTAACATCAAACACCGCACTCGATATAGGTTTTAACTTAACTAACAGTTTAGTCCCAGTTTAGACCTGTTTAGACCCGGATTAGACTTGTTTTAGACCTGTTTGAGTTAGACCCTGTCTAGTCCTCACCTCAGTTTTCTCACTTTGGCTCATCCAATATTGTAAAAATGTAAAGCTGTTTGGTCTGACACAGATCACATTCACAGATGTCACAGAGAATTTTTTAAACATCTGAAAACAACAGATGTTTTCTGCAAAAGGACTTTGTTGAAATCCTTTTGATCCATTTTTCCACACTTTCACCACCAGGGGGAGGACGCCAGTAGAGGCTCAAACAGTCAAACACAGGATATATTTTCAGAATACAGATTTGTAGAGAATTGAATTCAAAACACTGGCATTTGTCTAAAACAATGAGAAACACTAGACTGTTCAGATAGAGAGCAATAGCAAATGAGAAAACTGAGCTCTGGGTCTAGACGGTCTGAACTGAGTGAGGACAGGTCAGGTCCAGACTCAGGCCACACTTCCAGCAGCAGTAGTGCTCCAGGTGCCACGTCCGACCGTCTCCCGCCGTGTAATAGGACTCACTGAAGATCAGCTGGAACCAACAGGAAACATGATCAGACTAACAACGTCAAAACTGCTTTTAGATGAACAGGGTTTAGTCAGACTTGACCAGGTTTTATTCGGATTTGAACAGGGTTTAGTCGGATTTGAACAGGGTTTAGTCGGACTTGAACAGGTTTTAGTCGGATTTGAACAGGGTTTAGTTGGACTTGAACAGGTTTTAGTCGGACTTGAACAGGGTTTGGTCGGACTTGAACATGGTTTAGTCGGACTTGAACAGGGTTTGGTCGGACTTGAACAGGTTTTAGTTGGACTTGAACAGGGTTTGGTCGGACTTGAACATGGTTTAGTCGGACTTGAACAGGGTTTGGTCGGACTTGAACAGGTTTTAGTCGGACTTGAACAGGGTTTGGTCGGACTTGAACAGGGTTTAGTCGGACTTGAACAGGTTTTAGTCGGATTTGAACAGGGTTTAGTTGGACTTGAACAGGTTTTAGTCGGACTTGAACAGGGTTTGGTCGGACTTGAACATGGTTTAGTCGGACTTGAACAGGGTTTAGTCGGACTTGAACAGGTTTTAGTTGGACTTGAACAGGGTTTGGTCGGACTTGAACATGGTTTAGTCGGACTTGAACAGGGTTTGGTCGGACTTGAACAGGGTTAGTCGGACTTGAACAGGGTTTAGTCGGACTTGAACAGGGTTTAGTCGGACTTGAACAGGGTTTAGTCGGACTTGAACAGGGTTTAGTCGGACTTGAACAGGGTTTAGTCGGACTTGAACAGGGTTTAGTCAGACTTGAACAGGGTTTAGTCGGGCTTGAACAGGGTTTAGTCAGACTTGAACAGGGTTTAGTCGGACTTGAACAGGGTTTAGTCGGACTTGAACAGGGTTTAGTCGGACTTGAACAGGGTTAGTCGGACTTGAACAGGGTTTAGTCAGACTTGAACATGGTTTAGTCGGACTTGAACAGGGTTAGTCGGACTTGAACAGGGTTTAGTCAGACTTGAACAGGGTTTAGTCGGACTTGAACAGGGTTTAGTCGGACTTGAACATGGTTTAGTCGGACTTGAACAGGGTTTAGTCGGACTTGAACAGGTTTTAGTCAGACTTGAACATGGTTTAGTCGGAATTGAACAGGGTTTAGTCGGACTTGAACAGGGTTAGTCGGACTTGAACAGGGTTTAGTCAGACTTGAACATGGTTTAGTCGGACTTGAACAGGGTTAGTCGGACTTGAACAGGGTTTAGTCAGACTTGAACATGGTTTAGTCGGACTTGAACAGGGTTTAGTCAGACTTGAACATGGTTTAGTCGGACTTGAACAGGGTTAGTCGGACTTGAACAGGGTTTAGTCAGACTTGAACATGGTTTAGTTGGACTTGAACAGGGTTTAGATGGATTTGAACAGGGTTTAGTCGGATTTGAACAGAGTTTAGTCGGACTTGAACAGGTTTTAGTCGGACTTGAACAGGTTTTAGTCGGATTACCTCGTCGCAGCCCTGGCAGCGTGGCCTCTGGCTCTCGCAGTAGTGCCGTCCACACAGCAGCGTCTGATTGGTCCAGAAGTAGACCAGGTCAACCAATAGGAGCCCACAGACGGAGCAGCAGAAGCAGGAGGGGTGCCACAGGGCTCCGTAGCCTTCCCTCTGAGCAAACACCACAGGACTGTCCTTCTGCACCGGGCCATGGCAACGGGAGCAGGTCTGAGGAAGACCGGGGTTAGACCAGGTTTAGACCAGAGTTAGACCAGGTTTCGACCAGGTTTAGTTGTGTTTTAGTTCTTACATGTTCCTCAGATCCATTGGTGGATGTTGTATTCTGTTGTGGTTCCTTTGCTGCTCTCTGATTGGCTGCCTCCCTCAGAGCCCCGCCCTCTCCTGCTAAAGCCACTTCTCCCACTCCCAGCACTTCCTGTTTGTACTTCTTCACAAACAGCAGCATAGAGCAGATCTGAAACCCACCATATTTACTGAAATGTTAATGAATAGGAGGTTGTTATTTTAGAATAATATAGTAATAATATAGTAATTTCTGCAAAAGACACATATAATAACCAGAGGTCGCTGTCACGCTGCATTCAGTTGCAATAATGTCACAGCAGCTGAGTGTGAGTAGTTTTTACAAACCTCCAAATAGTTCTGATATTGTTAATAAAGGTGAAAAAAGAGGACATGATGCAGTGGAGGGTGAAGGAGGACAAACGGAGAACACTGAACAGTCACCGACAGATGTTACGGGACAATCAGCAACAAGGAGGTGAAGAAGAATGAGTATCGTGTTCAGAAACAGGAGTTTACATGGCTGAGGTGGGAAGGAAGAAAAATGTTCTGCAACATTAATTAATACATAAAACATAGATTCCTTGGATATTCTGGCCCGGACTCACCTGGACCTGACCCGGACTCACCTGGTCTTCATTGCGGAGGCTGCTGCACTTCAGTGGGTCCTGGTCGTAAACAGGCAGCTGTCTCTGGAGCTGTCTGCTTCTCCACAGCGCCCCCTGTGTCCCACAGATGGGACGGCAGTCTGCAGGAAGCAGCTCCATGAACTGCACTGCCTTAAACCAGACAAAACCAGTTTTGAACCAGGTTTGAACAGGTCTAACAGGAGGACAGGACTGACCAGCCTGTGGAAGAGGGAGCCCAGTGGTTTAACCTGGTCTAAGCCCAGTCTTTACCTGTCTCTGAGGTGCCCCAGGAGCCCAGGCGAAGGCAGTGGTGCTAAAGCTGGGGTCCTTGCCCGACACCTGAGGGTTGGTGACGATGAGCCGGTTCCGTTTGTAAAGCCGTAGGCCGCCGCCCCCTTTCACCTTCGAGGTCATGTGACTAAAGGGAGAGTCCGTCAGCAGCCGCCCCATCCGCCGGTCCTCCTCCTCACTTCCTGTCACATGATCCACCGAGCTGCAGCCACAGGAAGTGCACGCCTTCCTGAAGAAACAGCGCAGTTTATTAGAGCCATGAGTCTGGACCTGGTCTAAGTCTGGATTTTTTGCTCTGGTCCTGCTCTGGTCCTGCCCTGGTCCTGCCCTGGTCCTGCTCTGGTCCTGCTCTGGTCCTGCCCTGGTCCTGCTCTGGTCCTGCCCTGGTCCTGCTCTGGTCCTGCCCTGGTCCTGCTCTGGTCCTGCCCTGGTCCTGCTCTGGTCCTGCTCTGGTCCTGCTCTGGTCCTGCTCTGGTCCTGCCCTGGTCCTGCTCTGGTCCTGCCCTGGTCCTGCCCTGGTCCTGCTCTGGTCCTGCCCTGGTCCTGCCCTGGTCCTGCCCTGGTCCTGCTCTGTGTGAGAGTGATTGGACAAAGAGCTGAGCATCTGTTAAATCCTTTCAGAAGTCCCTGCTGGGAGGTGGTTCAGTTTAAAGGTGGGTCTGAGGTGGAGGCGGGTGGTGTTTGTGGAGAAATGAGACGTACCTCCAGGAATGTGGCTGGAACCCAGCACAGCCTCCTTCACAGAGCAGACAGGCCCCTGCTGCCAGCTCCACCTGAGGACACCACCAGAGTCAGAGACAGGACAAACACTCCACCTGGACTTTAGACTTTAGTCCTGGTTTAGTCCTGGTTTAGTCCAGGTTTAGTCCTGGTTTAGTCCTGGTTTAGTCCAGGTTTAGTCCTGGTTTAGTCCTGGTTTAGTCCTGGTTTAGTCCTGGTTTAGACCTGGTTTAGTCCTGGTTTAGTCCAGGTTTAGTCCTGGTTTAGTCCTAGTTTAGTCAAGGTTTAGTCCTGGTTTAGTCCTGGTTTAGTCCTGGTTTAGTCCAGGTTTAGTCCTGGTTTAGTCGTAGTTTAGTCAAGGTTTAGTCCTGGTTTAGTCCTGGTTTAGTCCAGGTTTAGTCCTGGTTTAGTCCAGGTTTAGTCCTGGTTTAGTCCTAGTTTAGTCAAGGTTTAGTCCTGGTTTAGTCCTGGTTTAGTCCTGGTTTAGTCCAGGTTTAGTCCTGGTTTAGTCCTAGTTTAGTCAAGGTTTAGTCCTGGTTTAGTCCTGGTTAAGACCTGGTTTAGACCTGGTTTAGTCCTGGTTTAGTCCTGGTTTAGTCCAGGTTTAGTCCTGGTTTAGTCCTAGTTTAGTCAAGGTTTAGTCCTGGTTTAGTCCTGGTTAAGACCTGGTTTAGACCTGGTTTAGTCCTGGTTTAGTCCTGGTTTAGTCCTGGTTTAGTCCAGGTTTAGTCCAGGTTTAGTCCTGGTTTAGTCCTAGTTTAGTCAAGGTTTAGTCCTGGTTTAGTCCTGGTTTAGTCCTGGTTTAGTCCAGGTTTAGTCCTGGTTTAGTCGTAGTTTAGTCAAGGTTTAGTCCTGGTTTAGTCCTGGTTTAGTCCAGGTTTAGTCCTGGTTTAGTCCAGGTTTAGTCCTGGTTTAGTCCTAGTTTAGTCAAGGTTTAGTCCTGGTTTAGTCCTGGTTTAGTCCTGGTTTAGTCCAGGTTTAGTCCTGGTTTAGTCCTAGTTTAGTCAAGGTTTAGTCCTGGTTTAGTCCTGGTTAAGACCTGGTTTAGACCTGGTTTAGTCCTGGTTTAGTCCTGGTTTAGTCCAGGTTTAGTCCTGGTTTAGTCCTAGTTTAGTCAAGGTTTAGTCCTGGTTTAGTCCTGGTTAAGACCTGGTTTAGACCTGGTTTAGTCCTGGTTTAGTCCTGGTTTAGTCCTGGTTTAGTCCAGGTTTAGTCCAGGTTTAGTCCTGGTTTAGTCCTAGTTTAGTCAAGGTTTAGTCCTGGTTTAGTCCTGGTTAAGACCTGGTTTAGACCTGGTTTAGACCTGGTTTAGTCCTGGTTTAGTCCAGGTTTAGTCCAGGTTTAGTCCTGGTTTAGTCCTGGTTTAGTCCTGGTTTAGTCCAGGTTTAGTCCTGGTTTAGTCTTGGTTTAGACCTGGTTTAGTCCTGGTTAAGACCTGGTTTAGACCTGGTTTAGACCTGGTTTAGACCTGGTTTAGTCCTGGTTTAGTCCTAGTTTAGACCTGGTTTAGACCTAGTTTAGACCTGGTTTAGTCCTGGTTTAGTCCAGGTTTAGTCCTGGTTTAGTCTTGGTTTAGACCTGGTTTAGTCCTGGTTAAGACCTGGTTTAGACCTGGTTTAGACCTGGTTTTGACCTGGTTTAGTCCTGGTTTAGTCCTAGTTTAGACCTGGTTTAGACCTAGTTTAGACCTGGTTTAGTCCTGGTTTAGTCCTAGTTTAGTCCTGGTTTAGTCCTGGTTTAGACCTGGTTTAGACCTGGTTTAGTCCTGGTTTAGACCTGGTTTAGACCTGGTTTAGTCCTGGTTTAGTCCTGGTTTAGACCCGGTTTAGACCTGGTTTAGTCCTGGTTTAGTCCTGGTTTAGTCCTGGTTTAGACCCGGTTTAGTCCTGGTTTAGTCCAGGTTTAGTCCAGGTTTAGTCCTGGTTTAGTCCTGGTTTAGTCCTGGTTTAGTCCAGGTTTAGTCCTGGTTTAGTCCTGGTTTAGTCCAGGTTTAGTCCTGGTTTAGTCCTAGTTTAGTCAAGGTTTAGTCCTGGTTTAGTCCTGGTTAAGACCTGGTTTAGACCTGGTTTAGACCTGGTTTAGACCTGGTTTAGTCCTGGTTTAGTCCTGGTTTAGACCTGGTTTAGACCTGGTTTAGTCCTGGTTTAGTCCAGGTTTAGTCCAGGTTTAATCCTGGTTTAGTCCTGGTTTAGTCCTGGTTTAGTCCAGGTTTAGACCTGGATTAGTCCTAGTTTAGTCAAGGTTTAGACCTGGTTTAGACCTGGTTTAGACCTGGTTTAGTCCTGGTTTAGTCCTGGTTTAGTCCTGGTTTAGTCCTGGTTTAGACCTGGTTTAGTCCTGGATTAGTCCTGGTTTAGACCTGGTTTAGTCCTGGATTAGTCCTGGTTTAGTCCTGGTTTAGTCCTGGATTAGTCCTGGATTAGTCCTAGTTTAGTCCTAGTTTAGTCCTGGTTTAGACCTGGTTTAGTCCTAGTTTAGACCTGGTTTAGTCCTAGTTTAGACCTGGTTTAGACCTGGTTTAGATCCGGTTTAGACCTGGTTTAGACCTGGTTTAGACCCTAGTCTTACTCTGGGTCCTATTGGGGCGTCTTTCTGGAACTAAAGCTGAGTTGGACCTGAACCAAAGGTGACGTTACGGAGTGATGTCACTGGGTGCAGCGATGAGGTCATTGTTTGTGTCTTAGTTGTTTCCCAGATAAGAACAAGAATGGACCTGACTTTATTTTGAAACACAAATGATTTTAATTCTGTTCCTCGTTTAGAGAAGTGCTGAATGTAAAGCTTAAAAATCCATCTAAAACCTGTCACAGTGGATGCAAACAAATGCTTGTGTAAGACATGGCGTTACGGTGACGTTGTTTATGGTCCTGGGACAAAACTCTCTGAGCCAGCTCTGCTTAGGTTTAATTTTCCTGTTCGTTTTGGTCCAAGGCTACGCTACGGAAAAGCGGCCTGGTTATCTGCATTGTCCCACATTTGTTTTGTTCTGATCACGTTGAAAAGTGTAAAAGTATTAATAGATAAATATTGTACAGACTCTGTGCTTGTTAGTCTGAGCCCTGCTGGGACCAGCTCCATGTTCAGGACTGAGTGAAGTGTGAGTGAAGTGTGAGTGAAGTGTGAGTGAAGGTCAGAGCGATGACAGTCCAACACAAACAGCTGAAGGGCTCTCAGGCCTTGTTAGGTCCCACTCGGTTTAACACTGTCCTCTGCTCTGGGACATAAATGGGACTCGACCCAAGCATCTGTCAGGACCTGTTAAGTCCAGGTAAAGCAGAGCAGGGCAGCAGTATGACAATAACAGAGTCAGAGGTCTGTAGTTAGACGCCCTGATCCCAGTGGAGCGCTGTCACCTGTCATCTCCAAACACAAATAACTCCTGCATCAGTCCGGCTCCAGAGCAGGATTAGGACACTCTTTCTGTCGCTAAAACAAACTCCACACACTCCAGAAACTTTACAGTCACTTTCAGGTCCTGTCCATCTCCAGGACTCGAGTACTCTGTCTCTGACACGCTTACAGATGGACAAAGACAGGTTTGTGGGCCAGAAGTAGACTAAACTAGCGCTAAGAGACTTGACACAGGCTCTAAATCAGGACTAAATCAGGACTAGAGCAGGACTAAAGCAGGACAGGACTAAACTGGCGTAACTGCTGCCCTGAAACAGGCCTCAACTGGGACTAAACTTATCCTACAGACAGAAAGCCCTTGTTCAGGTTGGGTTGTTGATGCTGAGCTTCAGGAGTCTCTGTGTCTCAAAGACCTCAGTCCGTCGTCTTGAGCAAGACAGGACCACGTACTGTGAAGGCTCCCAGAATAACTTTGGACAGAGTCAAGCATAAACAGGACTGGGCTTATCTCACAGAGTTTCCTCTGATTATCAAACTCTAAATATAGACACAGCACAATGCATTCTGGGACAAAACACAACCAGGGCTAAAGCAGGATCAAAGCAGGTCTAACCCAGGTCTAAACCGTGTCTAACCTGGACAGAACAAGGCCGATATAAAGCAAAGGAGTTTTCAGTGTTTTACCTTTTGTTTGGATGAGCTCATGTCACGCCTCACGTCAGTCCTGAGGAAGAACGTTTAAAAATCAGTTTTAACTGGACTAAACCAGGTCTAAACCAGGACTAAACCAGGTCTTAACCAGGTCTAAACAAGGTCTAAACCAGGACTAAACCAGGTCTAAACCAGGTCTAAACCAGGACTAAACCAGGTCTAAACCAGGACTAAACCAGGACTAAACCAGGACTAAACTAGGACTAAACCAGGTCTAAACCAGGTCTAAACCAGGACTAAACCAGGTCTAAACCAGGACTAAACCAGGACTAAACCAGGTCTTAACCAGGTCTAAACAAGGTCTAAACCAGGACTAAACCAGGTCTAAACCAGGTCTAAACCAGGACTAAACCAGGTCTAAACCAGGACTAAACCAGGACTAAACCAGGACTAAACCAGGACTAAACCAGGTCTAAACCAGGTCTAAACCAGGACTAAACCAGGTCTAAACCAGGACTAAACCAGGACTAAACCAGGACTAAACCAGGTCTAAACCAGGACTAAACCAGGTCTTAACCAGGTCTAAACAAGGTCTAAACCAGGACTAAACCAGGTCTAAACCAGGTCTAAACCAGGACTAAACCAGGTCTAAACCAGGACTAAACCAGGACTAAACCAGGACTAAACTAGGACTAAACCAGGTCTAAACCAGGACTAAACCAGGTCTTAACCAGGTCTAAACAAGGTCTAAACCAGGACTAAACCAGGTCTAAACCAGGTCTAAACCAGGACTAAACCAGGTCTAAACCAGGACTAAACCAGGACTAAACCAGGACTAAACCAGGTCTAAACCAGGACTAAACCAGGTCTAAACCAGGTCTAAACCAGGACTAAACCAGGTCTAAACCAGGTCTAAACCAGGTCTAAACCAGGTCTAAACCAGGTCTAAACCAGGTCTAAACCAGGTCTTAACCAGGTCTTAACCAGGTCTAAAACAGGACTAAAACAGGACTAAACCAGGACTAAACCAGGTCTAAACCAGGACTAAACCAGGTCTTAACCAGGTCTAAACAAGGTCTAAACCAGGACTAAACCAGGTCTAAAACAGGACTAAACCAGGACTAAACCAGGTCTAAACCAGGACTAAACCAGGTCTAAACCAGGTCTAAACCGGATCTAAACCAGGTCTAAACCAGGACTAAACCAGGACTAAACCAGGACTAAACCAGGTCTAAACCAGGTCTAAACCAGGACTAAACCAGGTCTAAACCAGGTCTAAACCAGGTCTAAACCAGGACTAAACCAGGACTAAACCAGGACTAAACCAGGTCTAAACCAGGTCTAAACCAGGACTAAACCAGGTCTAAACCAGGTCTAAACCAGGTCTAAACTAGGAATAAACCAGGACTAAACCAGGTCTAAACCAGGTCTAAACCAGAACTAAACCATGTCTAAACCAGGACTAAACCAGGTCTAAACCAGGTCTAAACCGGATCTAAACCAGGTCTAAACCAGGACTAAACCAGGACTAAACCAGGACTAAACCAGGTCTAAACCAGGTCTAAACCAGGTCTAAACCAGGACTAAACCAGGTCTAAACCAGGTCTAAACCAGGTCTAAACCAGAACTAAACCATGTCTAAACCAGGTCTAAACCAGGTCTAAACCAGGTCTAAACCGGATCTAAACCAGGTCTAAACCAGGACTAAACCAGGACTAAACCAGGACTAAACCAGGTCTAAACCAGGTCTAAACCAGGACTAAACCGGATCTAAACCAGGTCTAAACCAGGACTAAACCAGGTCTAAACCAGGTCTAAACCAGGTCTAAACCAGGTCTAAACCGGATCTAAACCAGGTCTAAACCAGGTCTAAACCAGGACTAAACCGGATCTAAACCAGGTCTAAACCAGGACTAAACCAGGTCTAAACCAGGACTAAACCAGGTCTAAACCAGGTCTAAACCAGGTCTAAACCAGGTCTAAACCGGATCTAAACCAGGTCTAAACCAGGACTAAACCAGGTCTAAACCAGGTCTAAACCAGGTCTTAACCAGGTCTAAAACAGGACTAAACCAGGTCTAAACCAGGTCTAAACCGGATCTAAACCAGGTCTAAACCAGGACTAAACCAGGACTAAACCAGGACTAAACTAGGACTAAACCAGGTCTAAACCAGGTCTAAACCAGGTCTAAACCAGGACTAAACCAGGTCTAAACCAGGACTAAACCAGGACTAAACCAGGTCTAAACCAGGACTAAACCAGGTCTAAACCAGGACTAAACCAGGACTAAACCAGGTCTAAACCAGGTCTAAACCAGGTCTAAACCAGGTCTAAACCAGGTCTTAACCAGGTCTAAACCAGGACTAAACCAGGTCTAAACCAGGTCTAAACCGGATCTAAACCAGGTCTAAACCAGGACTAAACCAGGACTAAACCAGGACTAAACTAGGACTAAACCAGGTCTAAACCAGGTCTAAACCAGGTCTAAACCAGGTCTAAACCAGGACTAAACCAGGACTAAACCAGGTCTAAACCAGGACTAAACCAGGTCTAAACCAGGTCTAAACCAGGTCTAAACCAGGACTAAACCAGGTCTAAACCAGGACTAAACCAGGTCTAAACCAGGTCTAAACCAGGACTAAACCAGGACTAAACCAGGACTAAACCAGGTCTAAACCAGGTCTAAACCAGGTCTAAACCAGGACTAAACCAGGTCTAAACCAGGTCTTAACCAGGTCTTATCCAGGCCTAAACCAGGACTAAACCAGGTCTAAACCAGGACTAAACCAGGACTAAACCAGGTCTAAACCAGGTCTAAACCAGGTCTAAATCAGGTCTAAACCAGGACTAAACCAGGTCTAAACCAGGTCTAAACCAGGACTAAACCAGGTCTAAACCAGGACTAAACCAGGACTAAACCAGGTCTAAACCAGGACTAAACCAGGACTAAACCAGGACTAAACCAGGTCTAAACCAGGTCTAAACCAGGTCTAAACCAGGTCTTAGATCTAAGCTGTAAGTCTGAGGTAGGGCTTACTTTGATTTTTTTTTTGTCTTTTCTTCACTTTGTACTTTCATAAAGTTTTCAGTCGAGTTTCACAGTGTAATTCTTTCTGAACAACACAAACTTTGACATAAAAGAAAAGGAAAAGTCAGGATTAAAACTTACTTTTCTGTCCTGTTTTCTTCCCCTCGACCCTTCCGTCTCGAGGCAGTGGAGGCGAGCACCTGGATTCCTGAGCCTGCTGCAGTTCCACCTAAATCCAGACAAAGACTCACAGCTGGATTGAGTCCCGCCCTCAGCCTGTCACCCAATCGTTGTCCACCTCAGAGTCCCCCCTCTTTTCCTTTTCCTCCTGAGACTGGAGAGAAAACACTGGGGCTGGACTCAGACTAAACCAAAGACTATACCACAAATAAAATTGGACTGAACATAGACTTTAGACAAACAACTAAACACAGAAAAATACACCTCGAACTAGGCCTAAACTCAGGTGTAAACCTAGACTTAAACCAGATTTAATCAGAATCAAACGAGGACTTAAACAGGACTAAACCAAGGCCTGATCCTGTAAAATAAGTCTGACTCATTTTGTTCATCATGAGGCCAACTCGGTACAATTTTGTTGCAGACCTTTGAACTTTCTCGTTTGGTCTGATCCAAACCTTCAGGTGAAAGCTCCAGGATGTGGTTCAGAACAAACAGCTGCTCTTTGGTCTCGGTCCAGAACCAAACTGAACCAACGTCTGGTTCATTTGTGAGTTTGGAGATAGTTCAGACTTTAGACCAAATGCAGGAAGTTACGGCCGATTAAACTCATGAAGAAGAAAGAACGGAGGAAACGCTTGGGTTTAAAAAACCATAAAACATAGAATATATATTTTTACAGTTTGTATGGCTTCAAAAAGGCACCACCTGTGAGCGTTTCCTGAAGAGCGTTATGATGATTTTAAACATTATCTTCCATTTATCTGAGGCCGGGTCACGAGCGCTGCAGTCTAAGCAAAGACGCCCCAGCTTCCCCCTCCCCAGACTTCTCCTCCAGCTCTTATGTGGCGTTCCCAGGCCAGCCGAGAGACATGGTCCCTTCAGGGTGTTCTAGGTCTGCCCCAGGGCCTCCTCCCTCCACCCCCCTGAGGTTCTGCCTCATCAGCTGCCTTCCATGAGGTAACCAGGCATCCCTTACTTCCAGTGTCCACCACCGGGTTCGGGAGTTGTCGCCACAACTGAGGGGCAACTCCAGAGTAGTAGAAAGTCCAGCCTCTCTAGAGGAGTTGGGTTCCAGAAACCAAGCTGTGCGTGGAGTTGAGCCTGACTATCTCTAGTTGGTGTCGCTCAACCCCCCTCCCAACCACAAGCTCAGACTCTTTCCACCCCAGCGAGGAGACACTGTCCTCGTCCCTTGCACCAGACACTGTGTCTGGCGTTTAACCGTCGATGCATCCACTTTTACCTGCTGCTCCACTTTCACCGGCCTCTTACGGCTCCTCCTGCAGGTGGTGTGCCCACAGGAAGTTGGGGTAAGACCCAGTCACCAGGCGCTCGCATGTTTTGCTGGGCCTGGCTCCAGAGTGGGGCCCCGGTTGTGCCATACCAGGTGATCGATGGTCCTTCGTATAGTCATAAGGGGGATTTGAAATACTCTTTGTCTGGCCCGTCACCTAGGACCTGTTTGACTTTGTAGACGTACAAGGGACATTTAGCCCTTGAATTTGGGCACTCAAACCCCTCCACCACAATAAGGTGGTTTTAAACATGTCTGTATTAACTCTATATTAATAATAACATGTCTCTTTAGGCCCTATTCCAGTCTGATTATTGTATTTCTCCAGTTCAACTGTAAAATGAGCCTCTGCAGAGACACACTCACAACCGTAAATGATCAGAACAAGAGACAGGACCAACACAGCCTCAGGGAAAGTAGAAGAACCAAAAGTGACTGACTCAAACAAATACTGAGGAACAATCTGTGAGTCCTAAGAATGGAGCTTGAGTGTAACAGAGTGTTTTGTTAATTCATGATAACAAGCTATACTGAGCACTCAAGCCTAAATTCACTCAGGGCTCCAAGCACTCCCAAACTGCAGGGGCAACCATGCAACCAGAGCTGTTGAAACCAACTTACAGGAAGTGCTCTGGGGACCATATTTACCTGTGCACCCACAAGTTGGGCAGGTGCATGGCATTGGAATGTTTGGTAAAAGCTCACTTGGTTCTCTTACTCATTCCTGAAGGAGATACTAATGACCACAGCTCCAGATCATCCAAAGATGCAACTGGTAGGACAGATTGTGTAAATGTGTTGAAATGTGTTAAATTCATGCCTTTATATTACTTTTTGTTTGATTGTAAGATACAATTTAAATTAAATAAGGGAATACTTTATTATGTGAACATAGAACTTGAAGGTCTAAGCATGTGCATTATTGAATTTACATAAGTTTAATTATGGGATTGATTATTAACTATAAAAAATCCTAGATTAATCTAAATGACTAAATGATTGTTTGGTTTGGTTTGAAGATTCAGTAACATTTATTGATACTTATTTTGAGAAAGGTGAAATTGAGATTTATTTGTAACTAATTCATGGGTTTTGTTTGTGTATTTTAAAGGTTATCAACCTATTCTGTTCCATCCTTATGAAAATAAAAAGTCATAAAGTGAACAGTTTTGAGTTGTCCTTTGCGTTCATCAAGGATAAAGCAGTTTTCAAGTTTGGGCAGAGCTGTGATCAACCAAAAAACACGCATAACTTGACACAGAGTGTACTACGTAGTTTACAACTGCTATTAATATTCTAGAATCAAAGAGAAAAACAGTAAGCACAAACTCCAAACACCTGCTCCAGCTCAAGTCCAGCTTCTTTATACCTATAGATTTGGACACTCTCCTCAATGAGCTTGCTTCTGCGTCTGATGTCTGCGTTTTGATCAGGAAGTTATGGCCCAATGAATTAATGAATGAATAAGGTATTTTTCCCAAAAACATACATGGGTGGCAACAACCAATAAACCTAGTGGGACTAAACAGAAATTCACTACGTGGTGCTGGTATGTACAGGTACCCACTCACCTGCCAACCTCCCAACCACAACATGGCATTTACAAGAAAAGTCAAAGAGAGAGTCTGCAACTCTGTTAGCCACCAGAGGGCGCAGATCACTCTACAGACGCTCTGTGTTTGATTTTAGTGCATTCTGCACAAATAAAACTCTGCTATGGTCCAGTGTATCGGCCTATTTCTGCTCCCTCTGTTTGAGCCGTGTCAGGAGAGGCCTGCGCTAGGGGTGGGCGGATAAATGTAAGTATCGATAGTATCGATGCCAAAGTCAGCATCAGTATTAGCTTGAGTTGAGTTTGTGTGAGCTTTTGTGTGAGCAACTTCTCTCCCAGTCCTTACTGCAAACAGCACTCCTCTCTCACTCTGCTCAGGCTCCTCCCTCAGACTGATGTATAAACACTGTCATGTGTTATGGGTCAGTTACCCAGTCTCTGAAAATACCTTTGTGTCTCTCCACTCTCTGAGGAGACGGAGGTCCTCTGGAGTGTGCCGGTCTAACCTAAAAGCTCCCTTTGTATTGTGTGTGTGAGTAAATATCAACACTATTTTCTGTTAGTGTGCATTGAAAAAAAGGTTGAAGTAAAAGCATCTGGACTCGGTTTTCAAGGTGAAGACGTTTCGTCTCTAATTCCAAGAGACTTTATCAATTCTGATCAACTGTAAGAGAGCTAAGCTTATATCTCTAGAGGGAGGGGTCTCCCCTGAAACCAAACCTGATGGACCAGGCCTGTCCTGGTCACATGTTCGTTGGCTCTGACAGGACAGTGTGACTCTGATGTGAGAGTCATTAAGGCTCAGGAGAGTCGTTAGTGACTCTGCTCCATTCAGGTGTCAAAGTCTCTTGGTATTAGAGACAAAACGTCTTCACCTTGAAAACTGAGTCCAGATGCTTTTACTTCAACCTTTTTTTCAAGATGACCTGGATGACTGAGAACCTTCACAGACACGTTAGTGTGCATTTTAATAACGCTCTTAAAATTAATCTAAGGTGCTTTAATATCTTTATTGATCATAAACCTGCATAAGCTAATTTTGTTTGTACAAAGTAAAGATAGTAAAAATAAATTTGTAAATAGTTTATTTTAAAAGTTATTTTATTTTACAAATACAATTTAACAAAGTGAAGTATTTTGGAGACGTGGTGCCTTCAAGAGTCAATGGCAGAAAAACAAAAAGTCAAGTCTAAATAAACTGCGAATAGCAAAACTATAAAAATAAAACTGAACATTTATTATGCTTGAATTTTTTATAAAAAATTGGCAATAAAAAAGTTTCCTTTTTAAATCCATTATATCTTCAGCCATTATTTTAAACTGAAAGATTTCCCTGTATTTCCTGTATGACGCTGACCCCGGAGGTCTGCAGCCTGAGCTCAGTCAGCTCTGGTCTTTTACCGCAGGACAAAGTACTTTTTAAGTCCAACAGCAGGTGAAGAAGAGAGTTGGGCTGTGCGGTGGAAAAGCGGACTCTGAGGTAAAGCTGTAGTTTAATGTTTGTGTTTTTAAAACGGTGTAGTTTGAAGAGGCTAACAGGCTAGCATCAGGAGCTAACTGTGGCAGCGTCAGTTCTTTTATGTTTCCATTAGATTCAACGCTGTTAAAGTCACGTGTTTCACTGAAGCGGGCTGTGTACAGTTAATCACTTTTCAGCCTCCTTAGATCTCACAAAGGGCCTTTCCCAATCGACTCCTACACCAGGAGTGTCGGACTCAAATGGAGAAGGGGCCGGAATTAAAAAAAAAAAAACTCAATCGCAGGATTAAATATTATTATTATTAGGCCCGAGCCGGTGATGACCGGGAGGGCCTATTGTTTTTGCTCGGATTTTATTTATTTTTTTATTTTTTTTTATTGTGACCAAATGATCCTAAATTTGACCCAGTGAACATGCACGAAAAGTCATTTTTATTGGTCCCAGACTTCAAGCTCGGCGAAAATGGTATGTTTTTGAAGTCGCCGAAAAAAAAATACGAAAAATGACTCAGTGGCGACCCCTACAAAATCAAAATACATTGGGCCTATGGAAAGTGAAAGTAACTTTTTTCCAACGTAGAAAAATGAAACTTGGTACATCCATAGGACACCTCAGGGCAAACAGAAAAGTCAATGACAGTCACACCCTAAACTCAACAGGAAGTCCGCCATGTGGGGTGAAACGCGCGGCCACTAAAATCGCACCCCTTGCGCAGAAAGATGCAAATCATTGTGTTTTAATCTAAATGGCCCCAAATTTGGTGAGTATCATCTAGACACATGTGCCAACCAAATTTGTGACTTTGTTGTTGATATCTTATCGGGTATGGGTGTGGCAAGCCTGTAACGAGGTGGCCATTTTTGTGAAAATAAAACGTCTCTTAACTCTCAAACGCCTTCTCGGATCGAGTTGGACCCAAAAAGGCGTTCGTGCACATTTATGACCTGAACACAAAAATATGTAAATAAAAGGGTTATCTTTAGAAATGGCTCTCCAGCGCCCCCTACAAACTTATAATGGGACCCAAGAATTTAGTTTGTCATAGAGACATGAAATTTGGTACACACATCTCTTATGTCATGACGAGCATAAAAGCCAATGACAACCACCCCCTATCTATAAATGTGTTGCCATAGCAACGTCCCAAATATTTGGAAAAAGTCAATGGGAAGTGAAAATTTTAGTTTGTCGTAGGCAAATGAAACTTGGTACACACATCCAGCATGGGCTTATGAACAAAAAAGCAAATGGGGACCACACCCCATCACACACGGGAAGGCGGCCATTTTGAATTGAAAATGTGAACTGACTTAAAATACACCTCTTTTTTAAAAGTACACAGACAATTGCTGCTTCATTCCACAGACACCAAACTTGGGCAAAATGAGCTAAACACATGTATGTAAAATAGACAAGCGTTTTTCTAGACTTTTTTGCTCGAGTTATATTTTTTTTATTATAATTCGTATATATTTTTTATCATATTTTTTCTGCAAAATGATCCTCAATTTAACCCAGTAAACGTACAACTAAAAGTCATTTTTATTGGTCCCAGATTTCAAGCCCAGCGAAAAATTTATGTATTTGAAGTCCCCGAAAAAAAAATACAAAAAATTACTCAGTGGCGACCCCTACAAAATCAAAATACATTGGGCCTATAGAAAGTGAAAGTAACTTTTTTCCAACGTAGAAAAATGAAACTTGGTACATCCATAGGACACCTCAGGGCAAACAGAAAAATGTATTACAGCCATATCGTAAACTCAACAGGAAATCTACTATGTTGGGTGGAATGCGTGACCACCTAAATTGCACCCCTTGTGTCTAAAGGCTTTTCATCTAAACAGCTCCAAATTTGGTGAGTATCATCTAGACACGTGTGCAAAAAAAGTTATCAATTTGTTTTTTGATAGATTTGTGGCTGTGGTCGTAATGAGTCTGTGAAGAGGCAACTATTGGGAAATAAATGCCATTTCCCAATTGCCAGGATCCTTCTCAACAGAAAATGTTGGGTGGAATACATGACCACCTAAATCATACACTTTGTGCTAAAGGGTTTTCATCTAAACAGCTCCAAATTTGCTTTAAAGCACGACATGCAATCCTCCGAATATATAAGTCCCCGCGGTCTCAAGGGAGGCGAGGGCCTTTATCGCCGCTTGCGGCTTTAATTATTATTATTATTATTGTTATTTGTTTTAAGTTGTTGCCCACCGAGATAACTTATATTTAACTTATATCATACTGTTTAAAACTCGTATTGAGAGAAAAAATTACCCCATAATGGCTAAGCTCCACAAAAAATCACGCATGTGATCCTAGGTCCAAAAAATGCCCCATTGAGAACCATTATTATATAATTTTTGATCCCCTGTTTTATCTCAACATAAACTAATGCATCCCTTTATGTCATGAGGTAATTTTAGATTATGGCTAATTTAAGCAACTGAAACAAAAATTATTAACCTCTGGCAAATCTAGGCAATCTTTATTAAACACAGTCAAAATGGCTTGAAAATAAAAATTAGAATGACAGAAAATGTCCATAGGATCTGTTAAACAGGTCGAGTGTGTTTGTGGCAAGCCTTGTTTTGTGGACATAATGAGACCATAATTCGTTCTATCATGACATGGGATAGAAGTAGCCTCAGAAATGCTGGACATGTCCTGTTAATGTTGTTGTCAAGTGAATCTTAGCGATAGCTCATGTCTGTCCAGAGAGGTCTGTCTCATATGAGTACGGTTTCAGAAAAGACGCTTGCAGTTTTGTTTGTGTTTCTTTGATGGTAGTTCAAATGTATCTTATGTAATTTTTATTTTTTTATTTATTTTTTCCCAATTAAAAAAATAAATAAATATGTAAACATATTGGCATATGAAGGATTGAAATTTCCACAAATTAAACTTAATTAATATTTAATGTGTATGTTTCAGGCAGTAGTAGATTGAGTAGTTTAACCCTTTAAATCTGACCCTGTTTTTTGGTGTGTCTGCTCAAAAATGACATGTCCACAGTAAATTGACTATTTCTTTGCAACTTGTGTATTTATATACCAGTTTCACACCTTTGCATAATAATACCTACCTGCAATAATACCTTTGATAAAATTATTAACAAGGAATAATTACTGGGAAACGATTGCAACAAACACAATCTTGCGGGCATACATTTTCGGGCTGACTTTGATCGTAGAAGGGACAGAATGATGGCTGGGATTTCTTTGATGGCGACTTAACCACTTCCTCACCAAAGGCATGTGCACGTTCCTGCACACTTTTGCAGGGTCGTCTGAGATCAGCCTTCACTGGCGTGACGAAGACAAGCGGTGTCTAATGTCTAAACACTTGTCCACAAACGGCCTAAGGCACGGCCTTGTCTCGGACGTGCCAGCTGGAGATAGAAGTTATGAAACTCTGGTAATGTGCTGGCTAGAGGCTCAATCTTAATACGACAAGTTTGGCAAAAAGGGAAAAATGCCAAACAAAATACGTTAAATGTAAAAACTTAAGTTAAATAAAACGGTCTAAGTGGACATGGTAACATGCAGTAAAAGAAACAAAGTGAAGACGAAAAACAAGCGAGAGAACAAAGCCTGTAGGGCGTCCTTATAACTTTTTCTTGTTGTTCGTTTAGACGAGTTACTTTGACTTTAACTAAACTCAAGTGTTTGGAGGCAGTGGCTCAGTGGTAGAGCAGTTGTCCTATCACCAGAAGGTTGGCGGTTCAATTGCTGCTCTCCCCTTCTCATACTGTCGTTTTGTCCTTGGGCCAGACATTTAACCCTCCTTGCCTCCAGTGTCTGTAGCACTGGTGTATGAATGTGTGTGACTGTAGAGGTGTGTTTGGTGGTGGTCGGAGAAGGCTGTGAACGCCGTGTGTATGGCAGCCCCCCATCTCTGTCTGCCCCAGGGGTGAATGTGAGTGAGTGGAAGCATGATGTAAAGCACTTTGGGTGCCCGAGAAGGGTGCAAACAAGCCCTTTTTATAGATGTCATTTACCATTCCATTGTTTCAAGATCTGAGCAATCATCAATTAGAAAGTTACCTAAGCATATAGTGATTAAAAAAAATGAAACATGAGCACATAATGACATAATTTGCAAACATTTGCACATGACAATATCCCACAATGCACCATCTCTGGTGTGTATTCTCATGGCAACCAATCGTACATAATTTCAAACAATCATTTTATTTATTTTACTGAAATAACCCACATGAAGAGGTGAGCTCATGTCTGATCCTGGGAGAGACCTGTTGAAATGAAGGCATTGTTTAATGTACACTTTATTTTTTTACACATAAAGTCTAACTCTTAACTCTATCGAGAAAACTCCGTTGTTACTAAGTGTGACCAGCAGGGGTCGGTACAAGACCGCGTAATCGGCAAGTGTGTTATCGCTAACTTGGCTTCAAACGCATTCCAAACGTCTTTTGACCTAGGCAGGTCAATTGCATTATGCAAACAAAGTCCTTTTGAGTTTTATAAATTCTCTCCTGCGAGTGACAGATAATGTTAATTTATTAACATAATCCTTAAAGAATTATGAGGGCACTGAGGGCAGTTCACATCTGGTTTGCAATGACATGAGACATGTTCTATCTCCTGGTAGAAAGGAAGTTCAGGTTGATTACAAGTCAAAAGGGACAGAGGTCAGATGTTTGGTTGCTAGAAGGTAGAGAAAAACCTTTAGTCCAATTATAATCAGAGTCAGGGGTCAACTGCTGTTAACCCTCACAGTCTAAACTGACAGCTCTATCTGAACAACAACAAAAGTATAAGAGCAGATAGCGATGCATAGTACTTCACTGGCTCATAAAACAGGTGCTAATGAGACAAGTCGGACGTGACGTCTTAAAACAAAAAACAAATTTGCTGAAGCAGTGATAGCCCTGATGAAGACTTCATAGTCGAAATGCATTGGTTAAAGAATTCATTGTAAAATCGGTGCCTTAGTAATTTTCTTTTGTTATAACAACAAAGAGCTAAGAGGCTCCGACCAGATTGGGTCCTGTTTGTTTGTTATTGTGTAAAATGTTTAGAACAAGCCCAGTTTACTGTAGCTTTTGATGAGTTCAATTGCTGTTGGACGCTGCAGTTACAGAGTAATGAACGTGCTGTTATTAGTTTGTTGTGTTTACAACTCACTAAGGCTATGTCCACACGAAACCAGTGCATCCCCTATCCGATCTTGAGACAGCGTCGTCTCAGGAAATATCTACGTACAAACGAAACCACTGAGACCGGCTGAAAACGATGTAGTATATATGCCAGACCAGTATGGGGCGCTGTAATTCTGCCACAGATATACGCTATACACGGAGAAGAAGACTTTGAGCATGCGCAGTAATTGGTGCCCTCGTGTTTGTTGTTTGCTCTTCAAAATACGGACTGAGTTCTGAGTGCTTTGGACATGCGGAAATTCTCTCTCCATTCATTTTCTCCAGGTTGCTCTCCTGGTTCTCTTTCGCGGTGGATCTAAGAGCATGTGGCGTATGGTGTTGTCCATTATCGCTTGTTGCTCACCACAACTGCATAGAAGCAATAGATTTTGCTGTAATAAAGCTAGTAGGCTTAGTAGCTTCTGCAGCACGAACTCAATCATGTAGTCCGCCATTATTGTTGTTGCTGTTACGTGTGACGAGGCCGACACGTGATGCGATGACATCATCGTTTTCACAAAATATACGGATTGGCTGTACACACGACACCGCAAGGGTGAAGGTTTCAGATTTATCCACTTTAGAACCCGGTTACAGATAATAGCGGATTCAGTCTCCCAAAACGCCGGATCCGTGTGGACGAAACGCCAATACGATACAAAATGTATATGGATACAGTGATTCGCGTCTCCGTCTGGACAGCCCCTAAGATGTGCTGTGAAATACAATGGACACATGAATGCAGCATCAGCTCAATTGGACACAGTACTTTGGTTTTCTTTTGTGCTGTAAACCCAGACAAGGTGTGAACTCCAGCTGTGAAGGTTTAATGGAGCTGTGAGCTTAATCAGAGTAAGGTCTGCAGGTGAACATAGTAACTGAGGGGCTGTCCACACGGAGACACAAATCACTGTATCCATATACATTTTGTATCGTATTGGCCTTTCGTCCACACGGATAAGGTGTTTTGGGAGACTGAATCCGCTATTTTTTGAAACAGGGTTCTAAAGTGGATAAATCTTTCGACAACACCTTTGCGACACCCTTGCGGTGTCGTGTGTACAGCCAATCCGTATATTTTGTGAAAACGATGATGTCATCGCATCACGTGTCGGCCTCGTCACACGTAAAAGCAACAACAACAATAATGGCGGACTACATGATTGTGTTCGTGCTGCAGAAGCTACTAAGCCTACTAGCTTTATTACAGCAAAATCTATTGCTTCTATGCAGTTGTGGTGAGCAACGATAATGGACAACACCATACGCCACATGCTCTTAGATCCACCGAAAGAGAACCAGGAGAGCAACCAGGAGAAAATGAATGGAGAGAGAATTTCCGCATGTCCAAAGCACTCAGAACTCAGTCCGTATATTGAAGAGCAAACAACAAACATGAGGGCACCAATTACTACACTCTAAATATATGACTGCAACAATTTGAGAACTTGTTTTTATTAGAAAATAAATATTTAGGTATTCGTCTTCTTCTGCAGCGCGCAAGGTTATGCGCATGCTCAAAGTCTTCTTCTCCGTATATAGTGTATATCTGTGGCAGAATTACAGCGCCCCATACTGGTCTGGCATATATACTACATCGTTTTCAGCCGGTCGTGTGTACGCAGATATTTTCTTGAGACGACGCCGTCTCAAGATCGGATAGGGGATGCACTGGCTTCGTGTGGACATAGCCTGAGTCTTTAAAGTGACTGAATCTTTTCTTTCCTGTTGTGTCTTTTGCAGAGAAACACCTCAACAACCCAATCATCATGGAGCTCACCTGTGACCAGTGTAACAAGACTTTTACAGCAGAGCACACTTTTAAAACTCACCTGAGAACACACTCTGAGAAAGTCTTCAGCTGTGACCAGTGTGAGAAGAGTTTTACTAGAGCAACAAACCTCACAGTGCACCTTCGAGTTCACACAGGAGAAAAGCTGAACTGCTGTTACCAGTGTGAAAAGATTTTTACTACACCAAGCAAACTGTCAAGGCATTGTCGAGTCCACACAGGAGAAAGACCTTACAGCTGTGACCAGTGTGGACATGCTTTTACTCACCAGAGCAACCTTAAACAACACATGAGAATTCACACTGGAGAAAAGCCCTTTAACTGTGAGCTGTGTGAGAAGAGTTTTAGATCATCATATCACCTTTTAGTGCATCGTCGGGTCCACACAGGAGAAAAACCTTTCAGCTGTAACGAATGTGGAAAGGCATTTACTCAATCATATGACCTTCAAACTCACATGAGAATCCACACTGGAGAGAGACCTTACAAGTGTGACCAGTGTGAGAGAAGTTTTACATCATCTTCAGCAATGTCTGCGCATCGTCGAGTCCATACAGGAGAAAAACTATACTGTTGTGATCAGTGTGAGGAAACATTTATTAGATCAGGTAATCTTAAAATACACATGAGAACCCACACTAGTGGAAAACCTTATACTTGTGACCAGTGTGGGAAATTATTCAGACAAGCAGCTCATTTAACAAAGCACTGCCTTCAACATCAAAAAGCTGCTGGGGGGCGGCCCTAGCTCAGTTGGTAGAGCACTTGCAAATACACACATACATTGGACATTTAGTTCAAATCCCGAACAGGTCAATTTGTCATCCCTCTCTCACCATGTTTCCGGTCAACTTTCTATCAAACTATCAAAGGCATAAAAAAGAGAATAAATAACTGTTGAGGCCAGATCATGTGACAGTGGAACAAAAGATGACAACATCAGACTAAAGAAGCTGGAGGTCAGGCATCAGACAATCCAGACTTGCGTAAATATCAGTGTGGGACCAGGCCCTAGGGGCTGGAGGGACTGTGTTACTCTGGATTTACGTCAGACACAAACTGATGACTGAGGCCTCTACATTGTGACGTTAGCCCCTCACACTGGGCTGGACATCAAAAAGGCTTTGCAGGCCACATGGTAACTTGTTTACTCCTTACTTGTTAATCTTGCTTTGTGCATTATTAATAATGTTTGTAAAACAACCAAATCCTTCAATTTTAATAGTCCTGACTTCAGAAACAGTGAAGTGGTGTGTTCTTTTGGTGCAACTCTATGTAGGGTTCTTATGTCGGAAGGAGATGGCACTGCTGTTTATGGCTTGCCATCCACCACTGTTGAGTTTGTCAATGTTGACCGTGTCTATATTATTTTTTATGTAATTCAAAGTGCGTTGTTGCTGTTGGCGTATGATGGCCTGACACTGCTAAAGAGCTGGAACTCCGTAAACAACTTGCCCGTTGGCATCAACGGACATTCAAAGACGCTGCTACCTTCCCTGGCATTTATCCCGGCCTATGTACGTGTCCTATCTCTCCATTGCCTCGGAACAAACGCCACAAACCCTCAAACCTGAACATTTAAGTAGTAAAAGTGAAGTTTTGTCTTTCTTAAGAGAATATCTACATGTACACCATTGTTAGTGTCAGAATTACTATGCAACTAAATGAAAAACAAAGATTCTTCCATCTCACTTGTTGTTTTTTCACCTGTTAAAGTGAGAATAATAAACCAGTGGTGGACGAAGTACACAAATCAAGTACTTGAGTTAAAGTACAGATACACTAGGTAAAATATTACTTTAGTAAAATACAAAGTACTCCCTTTTAACTTTCACTTGAGTAAAAGTACAAAAGTATTTGCCTTTAAATGTACTTTAAATGTGTATGTAAGTATCCAAGTACTATCATTTATTATGGCTATAATGCCCTTATAGTTTTTGTCAGTCTCTTGCCCCCTTTAGGCGCCAGGGTTTATTTAAAAAAATACAGATTTTTGAGATCCAAATTTCAAAAGGCTGTGGTTTGAAAATGATAAGAGATAGAGTCCTACTCTGAACTAGAAAAATGTCAGGTATGACCCAAAGTTTATAAGTAAATAAATTTTAAGCATCTAATTTGCATATAATTTGCATACCATGACATTATATATTGGTGGTGATGTTATTTACAGTACATACACACTAATGAACATATAATAGTTTTTTTTCTTTTTCTGAAATAAATTTTTTATAACAGTAATTTGTAAAAGCAACATTACCAAAATAAAGAACAACTACAACTTCTAATAAACCATAACTAGTAAACGGTATGCAAATAGATCTGAGAAATATACACATGTACTGTATGTGTGTGGTTGCAGTTGCTTTATCTTTTCTTATCCATCCATGTGGCATAGTTAGTAGTTTTTTAGAGTGTGGGACCTCTCATAAAGCACAGCACACAGCCATCACTTTTATTACGATCGCTGCTTTGATTAGTGCATTCTCACTGCCTATGTTTACCCCTGCCTCTCCCTCCTCGACTGGGTAAAGTGTCAGGATGACCAACACGTATTTGTCCCAAACAGCTGTCAATAGAAGCCGCATTATTCCCGACACCCCCGTCACTACCGCGGCCACGGCAGTACACGCGCCCCGGCTTCTATCACCTGTGCTAAAGGTAAAGCTGCAGGTGACGTCAGTGGCTGCAGGGGTGGAGTGGGTGGGTTTGTAGTCACTGATGGCCTGGATGCCCTGCCACATGCGTCGTGGGTCAGAGTTGGAAAAGTGTCCCTCTATCTTCAGCTTGTAGCAGTGCTTGGCCTTTTTGATGCCGCTCTTCAGGTTTGCTCTGGATGTGCTGTAGGTTTGTGCATCTCCTGATCTGAAGGCAGTATTGCGTGTCTTCAACAGGAGTCGCACTTCCTTATTCATCCATGGCTTCTGATTTGGGTATGTGGTGATCTGTTTCTGGGTTGTAACACTGTCAATGGTGGTATTAATATAATCCAATACAGAGGAGGTGTAGCAGTCAATGTCTGTGTGAGCACCACTGGTGGCTTGGGAAGCAAACATACTCCAGTCTGTGTGTAGAAACTTTTCCTGGAGTGTGAAATCTACCCCCGCAGGCCACACCTTGATGGTCTTCACTGATGGCTTCACACGGTTGATGAGGGGTGAATATTTGGGAGTGAGGAACAAAGATGTGGTCTGATTGTCCCAGGTGGGGGAGGGGGTGTCGCCACGTAAGCTCCAGCCATGTTTGTGTAGACATGGTCTAGGGTTTTGTTTCCTCTGGTGTGACAGGAAACATTCCGATGAAATTTGGGTAGCACAGTCTTTAAGTTAGAGTGATTAAAATCACCCGCAACAATAAACGCTGCTTCCGGGTGAAGAGTCTGTTGTTTACTGATGGCTGCATAAAGTTCTTTCATAGCAAGCTTGGCATCAGCGTCCGGGGGAATATAAGCTGCAGTTATAATGGTGGAAGTGAACTCCCGCGCAGATAGAACGGTCTACATTTAACCATGAGAAACTCTAGGTTAGCTGAACAATGGCTCCCAACAACAGCAGAGTTTGTGCACCAAGCTTTGTTAATGTAAATACACAATCCGCCTCCCCTTGTCTTACCGGATCCATCTGTTGTTCTGTCTGCGCGGAGCATGTGATGTCCCGTGAGCTCAATAGCGGAGTCTGGTATTCCACTATTTAACCACGTCTCCGTGAAGATAAGGACGTTACAGTTCAGAAGTCTTTTGCTGTGTGTCATGTTGAGTCGAATCTCATCCATTTTGTTCACTAGCGATCAGACATTGGCGAGGAAGATACTGGGTAAAGAGAGCCGGTGTGGTGTTAGCTTTAGCCGAGCTCTAAGTCCTCCACGCTTGCCTCGCCTCTGTTTACGATCTCGACGCCGCCTGCGAGCACTTCCGCCCGGCTGGGAAGAATGCGCTGCATCGGGCGTCCTAGCGATTTCAGGAGGGAGTCGAAGGTTGTCCATAAAACCGTCGGAAATTTGCAAACCAATATCCAAAAGCTCACTCCGGGTGTACGATGTAAAGGCACAACTGTTCTGCACAAACAGACCCGAGATAAGCAAGAGTAATACTGCAAAATTGCAGAAACTGGAGAGACCCTGAGCCTCGCGATGTACTCACGCCGCCATCTTGGATCTAGATGATCTAGATATGACACTGTAGCTTTAGACTCTCTGCACACCTGCATATTCAACATAAAACATTGGCTATCTCAAAACTTTCTTCACCTGAATGAAAGTAAAACAACTCAGTACAATGTAAGGCCCAATGTCATTACAACCCCTCATGTCAGGGATGCCGTAAAGAATCTGGGGGTCATTTTAGCCAAAGTTAAGCCCTTTCTGTCTTTCAGTAATTTGGAAAAGGCAATTTTTTCACACTTTTATTAGCTCACACATCAACTACTGCACCGCACTCATGTTTGCACCATACAGTCTTCACTCCATCATCTGCAACTGGTACAAACTGCAGCTGCTCGTCTCTTAAGAAACACATCGGCCCAGTTCTCTGTTTCCTGCACTGGCT
The DNA here is from genome assembly GCA_024416835.2 of Perccottus glenii. Lineage (NCBI taxonomy): Eukaryota > Metazoa > Chordata > Actinopteri > Gobiiformes > Odontobutidae > Perccottus > Perccottus glenii. The sequence goes on from CM044554.2 coordinate 31,810,924, forward strand.
CCTAGTTAATTACTGTGTTAAAGTTTGCTTGTAAACCTCTTAATGGCCTTGCACTACTTTATTTATCTGAACAGATGAGAGGAGTTGTTTCGAGGTCCCGGTAAACTTAGTGGGCGATTTGTTCATTTGCTGTAACTGCTCCTAAACTCTGAAACACATGACCTGTAAACCTGCGTGTTCTCAATGACCTGGCCCTGTTCAAGTCCAGGTTAAAGACCTACTTAAACTGGCTTTTAACACATTGAAGCACCTCTTCACTTCCGGATTTCTAACCTTGGTTTGTTTTTGGTTTTTTTGTTTTTTTTTCTTTGGTTATTGTTTTAATGTATTTATACGTTTTCTGTTGTATGTAAAGCACTTTGGTCTCCATTTTGGTTGTTGGAAAGGGCTATACAAATAAAGATTGATTGATTATGGCTCTCTTTTGTAGAATATAGGCATTCAATTTGTATCGTATGAGTTACCACACGCTTCCAAACCGTACAAATGATATGGTAAAATAAGTGAGAAATAAATAATTCACATTGCAGTGATATTTAACACTTTAACTTTTCTCAGAACATATTTTTACGAACTGCTTTGCATAAATCTGAAAACCCCCAAAAACCTAAATTTATAAACTGTAAATATAAATTCCCTTTAAATCTTTTCAATACACTTATTTGTAAAAAAACAAACTTTGTTTTACTTAAATTAAGTTTGTTATTGTTAAATCATATCTGAAACAATTTCTTGAATAATTGAAAATATTGGTGTTATCTGCAAAAACATCAAAATGTAATATTTTTGACACTTCCAAAAGAAAATTGATGTATAAAATAAAAAGCTTAGGCCCCATCACAGAGCCTTGTGGGACTCCACATACATTATTTTGATCATTGCATGAGTTTGTTACAAAATGTGTGTTTTGTTTTTATATTGAAATGACTGATGTTTAGCTCCAGTAAATGTGGAGCTGAACAGGTGGATATTCTCTGAACCTGTCAGCTCCGGGAAGAGCTAGAACATATACCCGTCTCCATTTTGTGCATCAGCTTCGGTCTGTCCTCGCCCTCGATCTAATGAGCACCACCCTACCCAGTAGGCACTGTGGGCCGGGCTATACAAAAAAAAAATATTATGTCTACTACTAAAACTACTCGTATAAATAGTGAAAAAGGATTGTTAATGAAATGGATGGTGCAGATGCAGGAAGAGGGCGTTCTTGTTAGACTTGCCGATCCCCTACAACTAGAGCCCAACAACAACATTTTTAAAAATTATTTACTGTTAGATTAATGAATGCTAAAGCCAAAGTAGAAGTGGCTTCGACCCTTCAGAGAAGGACTCTGACGAAAGAAAAGAATAAAATTGAGGATTTTAATTGTAAGACACTGAGATTTTTCAGAGAACCAACTTTTCAAACAGGACCTGAGCTGTATCTGGATGCAGAAGAAGACAAAGCAGCCATTTCACCATTCACTGGTAAAACAGACACACCCACTCAAACATTGCCACCACCCTATACTCCAGTACCACCCACACCATAAACAGTGTCTCCATTCACTGAAGAACACACACAATCAATTTAAACAATCCATTGTAAACTGAAATGCAAGCTCCTGTAATGGGAGTTTTGGGTGGAGAACTTGAATGTGTCTAGAGCCGCTGAAAAAGAATTCAAGAAGATGTTGAGACACTAGTAACATCAAGACTCAACTGGAACAGGTAAGACAGATGATAGAACGATTATGTTTTCAGAAAGAGAGAGGTGAACATGAAAAACTGGATAAGTCTGCGAAGGGCAGCCGAAGCAAGACAAGTGACCTCCTAGTACTCTCAGACTCAGAGGAGGACGAAATCAGAGGATCAAAGGCTGAAAGGCCATACAGTCAACATACTTCCCACTCTGGACCACAAGATAAAGGTAAGAGACACAGTAAACACATGGTTGTTAGAGGCAGAAAAACAGGGCACAAGTAGGAGGAAGTGGGAGTAGTGGAGAAGAGGTCAGAGATAGAGAACAGAAAGAAAAGTCTCGGAAACTGGTTGATATAATTAAATCCCGCGAGGTTGAGAAAGAGAACCATCCCATTTACAAGGAAGGAGAGAAATGACTTGTTTTTGATGACTATAACCCTGCGTGTGGGACAGAGACATATGGGCCTGTCAGAAAAGGACAGAAGGTAATAGTGCTAAAATCTAATGTGACACTTGAACGTTGGATGATTGGTGCGTGAGTGCTTTGATCTGTTTCAGAGGGCTGGCTGGCGTCTGAGAGGCTACCACTAGCCAAGCACGTAGGTGGGCGGAGCACACACAAAGTAGAACCCATGGCACAGCTGTGTTTTTGTCTGTAGACAAAACTGAGTCCAGATGCTTTTACTTTAACCTTTCTTCAAGTTGACCTGGATGACTGAGAACCTTCACAGACATCTTAGTGTTAACTTGTGTCTAACCTTGGTTTAATCTCAGTTTCCATCTATTTTCAGAACATTGTTATCCATCCATCCATCTTCTACCGCTTATCCGGGGCCGGGTCGTGGGGGCAGCAGTCTAAGCAGAGAAGTCTGGGCGTCTCTGCTTAGACTGCTGTCCCCAGAACATTGTTAGTCTCATTGTAATCCTTTGGTTTAAATTCACTTTAATCCTGACTTTATTCCTTATTTAGTCTTGATTTAATTTTGATTTAGACTTGTTTTTTTGCAGCCCTGGTGTAATGCTACTGTTACCGTTAGTGGTCGTTAAGCGCAGGGAACACACTCTTCTTCTTCTTCTTCTTGTGATTTTGCAGGACATAGCTCCTTTATTTGAAAATATTTATATAGATCACTTGAGGGTAACTTAAATTTTGTTTAGTTATAAATACATTCCCATCAAACAATTGGTTCACTGTGAGGAGACCTCTCTCAGACCAACCCCGACAAGGATGTGAGGAACTCAATATTTCTATCAATGGTCATAGCTCAAGATAAAGCAGTCTTTCCCTTCAACAGCTTTTGGACCTTATTCCAAATCTTTAAAGTGTGTTTAACCCATAAATTCGAAATTTTAATTTTTTTCTGATACTGCAGGTTGAGAAATGGGAGCTGAGAGAGAGAAATTCCCGGGACCGAATATTCCTCCATAGATACCCACTGTGACTCCGGATCCCGGATGATCCATGCCACCACAGCTTTTATTTGGGCAGCCCAAGAATACAACTTGAAGTGTGGTAGATTTAAGCCCCCATTTTCCTTAGATGACATTAAAATTTTTAGACGCACTCTTGGTCTTTTGTTCTGCCATATAAGTAAGTAAGAACATTTTATTTTTATAGCATCTTTCACAGATATAAATCACAAAGTGCTTTACAAAGTGCAAGGCCTAGTCTTAATCTTGCAAAAAAATAAACTGCTCTACTCTGCTTTTTCCTCAGGTGGTGTTTGCACCCTACCACTCTTTAGAAGGAACACGCTCCTCCATCGTAGAAGAAGAAACACCCACTTCCGGTATGTTTGTTTGGCAAATATTTTAATTAACTCTTGTCTTTCACCGCGGGACCTTTCTCCGGAACAAAGACCTTTTTAAGTCCAACAGCAGGTGAAGAAGAGTTGGACTGTGCGGTGGAAAAGCGGACTCTGAGGTAAAGCTGTAGTTTAATGTTAGTGTTTTTAAAACGGTGTAGTTTGAAGATGCTAACGGGCTAGCATCAGGAGCTAACTGTGACAGTGTCAGTTCCTTTATGTTTCCATTAGATTCAACGCTTTTAAAGTCACGTGTTTCACTGAAGCGAAACCACAAGAGTGGATTAATGAGACACGCTCAGAATTATGATATAATCATGAAGATATATGTATAAATTTGAAAATAAACACGGTCAAAGTCCGAGAAAAATGTGTCCTTTTGTCATTTCTGCTGCTGACGTCCAGTGTTCCTTGTGGGTTTACAGCTTCCCATATTTATAATTTTCGTATTACAAAAAAAAAAAAAAAAACAGCTATTAAACAATAAAAATAAATCTTAAATAAAATGTACACAATAAAAAATCTATTTATATTTGTTTATTTATTTTATTAAAAAAGCACACCAAAAGTGTTTAGAAAGTTTTCTTTTATGACTTATGGGGCCAATAATAAAATTTGTGGAGACAAAGTTTAGAAGTAGGGTTGGGTTTAATTTTTATTAATTTACGATTCCGCTTATTGATTCTGGTTCTTTTTGATTCCAGTTTAGTAAAAAACAGGTCAAACATATATCAAACATGTTGAGGCTGTGGCAGTTTAATTTATATATTGTTCAATTTATATACAGTAATGCTTGTTGCAATACGACACCGTCACAGGCTGAACACTAAAGAAACAACATAAAGTGCATAGAACTTGTAAACTTAAATGTAAAAAACATTGCTAATAGGCCAGTTCAAATGTACTTTTTATTTTAATTTTTTTTATTTCATGACAACCGATAACGAAATTGAAATTTTCAATTCCCAAACCTATTTAAAAGTGCTGCTGCTGAAAGTACTGTTAGTCTTAGGGGTGAAACACAAAAAACTAACTTCGGTTTGGTTTCGGTTCTTGGAAGTTTTGGGTCTGTCTTTATGTTGAGCCCATATAGTTTATGAAGATGTAAAAAAACATAATGCTTAGTACCTTCTTGCATGTAGTCTGTCATATTTTTATTAATGTACCAGCATTTGATTCAATGTAAAAACCAAATGTTTTCCAAATGTTTTCTTGTGTTTTTCTCTCACTGTGCTCCAGAGCAAACCAGACAGAAGTAGATCTACCTCTCGATGATTTACTATAGGTTTTAAATGATTATGTAGTTCTTATTTTGAATACTATATACTCTGTAGCGTTATTGTTGATTTAAGAGCAACAAGAGCAGGTTTACAGCAGCAGTCTGAGATACTCTGCTCAATTGACTTTAGATTATTCACACTGGAAATTAAGAAAAAGGAGTTTTGAAACCGCCAATAAAAGAGCATTTCAGTGCTCATCGGAGGAGAAGACATATATATGGTCACGCTGCCATTGGGGCCTGTTTGTTGGTTATTGTGTAAAAGGTTTAAAAGAACAAGCCCAGTTTACAGTTGCTTTTGACGTGTTCTTTGTTGTGTTTACGACTCACTAAGACGTGTGTTATTGTTGATATTTATTAATAAATCAATGATTACTGAACAAATTTGCAGGGCATATTAGCATTCAATGCTAATATGCGAGGGGGCAGGAGGGCTGTGACTTTCCTGAAGTCCACGATCATCTCCACTGTCTTCTGGGCGTTGAGCTCCAGGTTGTTGCCACTGCACCAGGACACCAGCCGGTCCACCTCCCTCCTGTAGCAGACTCATTGTCGTCCGAGATGAGCCCAATGAGGGTGGTGTCATCCGCAAACTTAATCAGTTTGACAGAATCGGGGCTTGAGGTGCAGCAGTTGGTGTACAGGGAGAAGAGAAGAGGAGAAGGTACACAGCCCTGTGGAGCTCCTGTGCTGTCCACAAACAGGATCCTGGTGTAGGTTCCCGGGGAGTCCAGGTGCTGCAGGATAAAGTGGAGGGCCAGGTGGTCAGCGTTGTCTACAGATCTGTTGGCTTTGTAGGCAAACTGCAGGGGTTCCAGGAGGAGGAGGTGATGGACTTGAGTTCGGACAAAACCAGGCGCTCAAATGACTTCATGACTACAGATGTCAGCGCCACCGGCCTGTAGTCATTAAGTCCTGTGATCCAGGACTTCTTGGGGACAGGGACGATGGTGGAGGACTTGAAGCATGCTGGGACCTGGCAAGACTCCAGAGAGGTGTTAAAAATGTCTGTGAAGACAGGAGTCCGCTCATCAGCACAGTGTCTCAGGGGCGGGGGAGACACCGTCTGGACCGGGTGCTTTGCGGGTGTTTTGTGGGTAAGAGCCAATCCTGGAGGACCTGAGTCTGCAGTCCACCTCCACCTCATAAAGAAAGTGCATTCCTTTGAGGACAGCAATGTCCCAATTTTGGCCAGAGAGGCCAGATGGTTTGAACAGAGGAGGTGGCCTCAGATTGTAGATTGGCAGAGTGGTTAGCACTCTAGCCTCACAGCAAGAAGGTCCTGGGTTTGATTCCCATCCAGGGCAGGGCCTTTCTGTGTGGAGTTTGCATGTTCTTCCTGTGTCTGCTCCGGTTTAAAGGTTAAAAAGTGGGAGGCACATATACAAACTGTTGTAATCCCTACACCATTCACCTGATTTTGATGTAACTACCTCAAATTAAAGCTAAGTAAAGCACGTCTTACAGTATTAGTTTCACTGCAAATTCATTGTGGTGGTGTATAGAGCTAAAAGATAAGAATTGTGTCGATGTCCCAATATTTATGGACCTGTCTGTATATTGTACGCTGTCCTAAAGAAATAAAGAATATTTTTATTTATGTTGCTTAGTATTTACAACAGTGTTTTGAAACCTAAATCAAAAAAAGTTTACTCTAGAACAACAAACAAAGCACCTGAATGGAACAGTGTCACTAATGACTCTCCTAAGCCTTAACGACGCTCACATCAGGAGTCACACTGTCCTTTCAGAGCCAACAACTATGAGACCAGAACAGCCTGGTCCTTAAGGTAAGGTTTTTTAGGGGAAACTCCTCCCTCTAGAGACATAAGCTCAGCTCTCTTACCAGTTGAACTCAGAACTGATAAAGTCTTTTGGAATTAGAGATGGAACATTTTCACCTTGAAAACTGACTCCAGATGCTTTTACTTTTCTTAGCTTTTTTTCTCATTGTAGCAATGGCTTAATGTTGTGAAATACTAGGGACACATGAATGCAGCAAACCCAGATAAGATGTGAAGTCCAGTTGTGAAGGTTTAATAAAGCTGGAGTAAGGTCTGCAGGTGAACATAGTAACTGAGTCTGTAATCCGACTGAATCTTTTATATCTTTCCTGTTGTGTTCCAGAGAAACACCTCGACTACCCAATCATCATGGAGCTCACCTGTGACCAGTGTGACAAGACTTTTACAGCAGACCATACTTTTAAATCTCACCTGAGAACGCACTCTGAGAAAGTCTTCAGTTGTGACCAGTGTGAGAAGAGTTTCAAAACATCACATGACATTTCAGTGCATCGCCGGATCCACACAGGAGAAAAACCTTACAGCTGTGACGAGTGTGGAAAGAGATTTATTCGATTAAGCTACCTTCAAATTCACATGAGAATTCACACTGGAGAGAGGCCTTATAAATGTGACCAGTGTGGACATGCTTTTACCCAACTGAGTCACTTTAAACAACACATGAGAATTCACATTGACATAAAACCATACAAGTGTGACCAGTGTGGAAAAGATTTTAAAAGATCTTTTAGTCTTGCATCTCACATGAGAACTCACACTGGGGAGAAAACATTTGTTTGTCATCAGTGTGGACATGCTTTTAATCATCAAAGCAACCTTAAAGAGCACATGAGAGTCCACACAGGAGAGAGACCTTATAAATGTGACCAGTGTGGACATGCTTTTCCTCAAGTGATGAGCCTTAAACGACACATGAGAATCCACACTGGAGAGAGGCCTTATAAATGTGACCAGTGTGGAATGAGTTTTAAAACATCTACCGCAATGTCAGTGCATCGTCGGATCCACACAGGAGAAAAACCTCACAGCTGTAATGGGTGTGGAAAGAGATTTACTCAATTAAGCCACCTTCAAACTCACATGAGAGTTCACACTGGAGAGAAACCCTATAGCTGTGACCAATGTGGAATGAGTTTTAAAACATCTACAGATATGTCAGTGCATCGTCGGATCCACACAGGAGAAAAACTTTACTGTTGTGATCAGTGTGAGAAAACATTTACTCATCCATCAACCCTTACAACTCACATGAGAATCCACTCTGGAGAGAAACCTTACAGTTGTGACCAGTGTGGAATGGATTTTAGAACATCAAGCAATCTCAAATCTCACACGAGAATCCACTCTGCAGAAAAACAGAGAAAAAGTCTGAAATGAAAAGCCTATAAAGGTTCTCAGTCATCCAGGGCATTTTGAAGAAAAGGTTAAAACAAAAGCATCTGGACTCAGTTTTCAAGGTGAAGACGTTTTGTCTTTGGGGCTCAGTGGTAGATCAATCGTCCTATAACCAGAAGGTAGGCGGTTCGATTCCCGCACTCCCCTCTGTTCATACTGTTGTTGTGTCCTTGGGCAAGACACTTAACCCCCCTTGCCTCCAGTGTTGTTCCAGCTGTAACACTGGTACACTCATGGAAGCTTAATGTAAGTCGCTTTGGATAAAAGCGTCTGCTAAATGAATAAATGTAAATGTAAGTAAATGTCTCTAATTCCAAGAGACTTTATCAATTCTGAGATCAACTGGTAAGAGCTGAGTTTTATCTCCAGAGGGAGGGGTTGAACCTGAAACTAACTTTGATTGGACCAGGCTGTTCTGGTCTCATAGTCGTTAGCTCTGAAAGGACAGTGTGACTCCTGATGTGAGAGTTGTTAAAGGCTGATTTAGATTTTAAAAAGGCTCCAAACCTGGTGGATCTGAGAACTCAGAACTGACAAAGTCTCTTGTACGAGAGATAAAACAGCTTCACTTTAAAAAGTCCAGATGCATTTTGCTTCAACCTTTTCTTCTGAAATTAAAAAACACAATAAACTGTAAGTGTCCAGTCGGCCGAACAGCTGGGGCCTCATGTACTCACGATGTGTGTGCATCAAAATGTTTTGTACGCCACCTTCCACGTCAAAGATGGGATGTACAAAAGTCCAACTGGACGTAAAACTGTGTGTAGCCCTACTCCAGCTCTGACCCTGGCGTAAGCACGGTCTGGAGACAGGGCACAAAGGCGACCCTCCGTGAGGATGATTTTGTGTTTGATATTATTTTATTTTTCTCTAAAACATGAACTTAATTTGTTGTTTCTTTTTTCATAATTTGGTTCAATCCATAAAAAACCTAAACAAAGTGGTTCATAGTGTGCACGAGCGCCGAAGCCCCTGCACGTTCATTGGAGCGCAATAGCACTGGCTCTGTGTCATCAATGCAACACAAGGTGCTTCACATAAAATCATTCAACACAATTTATTTAGTTTCACTGTATTTCACTCAGAAAAATCGAGTAAAATAGAGTAGAACAAATTTATACAATAAAAATCAAACACTGCATAAAAGCCAGACTAAATAAAATGTGGATGCTTTGGGTTCTCCGCAGATCCTCTGGAGGCTGCTCGGTGCATAAAGGCTAACAGCAGAGTCACCAAAGGTTTCTGTTCTAGTTTGTGGAACAGCAGCAGTGAGGGGCCAGAGGATCTGAGGGATCTTCCTGGTTCATAGATTAAACACACTTCTTTCAGAAAGTCTTTAGTGCTTCATAAACTAATAAAGAATTAAAAAATCAACCCTATAACCAGCAGGAGCCTGTGCAGAGACTTTAAAATGTGAGTAATGTGTGCTCCTCCTGGTCCTCATCAGCACTCTAGTTGTAGCCCAGAGAGGAGAGCATTACAATAGTTCAGTCTGTTTGTTATAAACGACGTGCATGAGTGTCTCAATGTGGCTCAGAGAGAGAAATGGTCCAATAATAAATAATACGTCTGTTTAGTCCTGGTTGGGCTTCTGTGACATCCAAGCTTTAATATCTAAAATACAGTTGAAAGAGAGTTCAAGGGTCAAAGTATCTTTCAGCCCGCGAGGCAAACTGTTCCACAGCCAGCAGTGAACACACAATCATAAAACATAAAAGAACACAAAAGCAACAAAGAGTAATGCAACACATGAAGATTGTTGAGTCATGTTTTCAATATGTCGTGTTTATGTTCTTTGTTAGTTCTTTCCTTTCATCCATTCATACCGAGCCGGCTTTCTTTTCTCATTTTAGCTTATTTAACTGTTTGATTTTTGTATATATTTTGTACATACATTTTTAAAGTTCAGCCCATGCCTGTATTGTTTACAGTAGAGAACAGCTGATGGCGTCGTAGTGCTCTCCAGGTACAAGGACTTGCCGAGGACGCAGGTCTGGGACAAAACTTCAGACCTGTTCTTCCCGTCACCACAAACGTAAGATCTCTTTTCAACAGGACGGACGAGCTGGCGGCGCTCACAGGACACCAGCAGGAGAACAGAGAGGCCTGGCTGTGTTCGTGAACGTGAGGTAACTGCAGTTAAAGAGCAACTGTGTAACAGAGACATTGAACTGTTAGCATGCGGCCAAACTCCCTCTGCCTCATCACACCATAGAGACATTCAGCAGGTCTTTCCTTCTGCTGCTGTCACACTCCACAACGAACACTGCTAACACACAAACTCTTCTCATGCAATATTTCCACAATCATGTAAAATCTCACTGTGCAATATTTGTAATGTGCAATACCTGTTACACAACCTGCAATCGACACTATTTATTCACATCTGTACTGTACATATAGTCATTTTGTTTTAGCATAGCTTTAGTTTAGTCAACTCTAAGTTTACTTTGTTCAAGCATTGTTTCCCTAATATACTTATGTATAGTGTATTTTAGTTTAATTTGTTTTAGCATAGTTTTAATTTTGATTACCCTGTCTTTTTTTTTTTTTGTGGCCAGGTTAACTTTTTACTTTTAAAGATATTTCTTCGCTGCAGTTATAAAATGCATTTCCCCATTGCAGGACTAATAAAGGTTGTCTTATCTTATGCGTACATGTTCCATTTATGTGTTTTATATGACTTATTATAATCAGTGTGGAGTGACTAACACATTAATATAGAGTAGACATTAAGGACGAGACAGAAAATATACTAACACTGAAAATTTAAATTATGACAAGAAAGTAGCATACATACACAAGCAGCTACAACAGAACAGGTACATACTGAGCCACACAGGCCGTTAAGGCCTTGTTATAAGAATTCTATATCCTTATATTATCCAGAGAGACACGGAGACAGATTATATTATAAAAAGCGAAAGGCCAGGTTTTATTCTTGTAAGAATGAAGCAAAGACACGTATCAAAGGTACAGAGTGCGTTTTGCTTAAAGAAGTAAACAAAACATGAGATTTTATTTCAATGCAGTGGGGGCTGTCAGTGGGAGGTGTATCTCTCATACACACTCCCCAAGGCCCCAGCTCCAGGTGCAGAAGTCCTCTGGCAAACCATGTATGCAGTTATGTCTACTCCATGCTTGGAGTAGACATAACTGCACATTGGCAGAGCATCCCAACACGTACGTCACGTTTTAGGGATAGTTTTTATCCACAGGCTGTAAGGCTACTGAACGATAGTGTAAGAGGAAGGAGGGCTGAGGTTTGAGCGTATGTTTTTTAAATTTTATTTATTCTATTCTATTTTATCTTATTATTGACTGGTGCTGAGAGAGTGCTGAGGCACATTGTATTTCATTGCTGTGGTACTCTGTACAAATATGCATATGACAATAAACTGAAACTGACTAGCATGGAGGACATGACATGATTTGACATGACCTGTAAAGAACTATGAGCACCCAGTAACTATAAACAATATAAACAATTATAATAATAATTAAAGCCGCAAGCGGCGATAAAGGCCCTCGCCTCCCTTGAGACCGCGGGGACACATATATTCGGAGGATTGCATGTCGTGCTTTAAAGCAAATTTGGAGCTGTTTAGATGAAAACCCTTTAGCACAAAGTGTACGATTTAGGTGGTCATGTATTCCACCCAACATAGAGTTTACGGTATGGCTGTAATAAACTTTTCTGTTTGCCCTAAGGTGTCCTATGGATGTACCAAGTTTTGTATTTCTACATTGGAAAAATTTACTTTCATTTTCCATATAACCAATTATTTTGACTTTTCTAGGGGTCGCCACTGAGTCATTTTTCATATTTTTTTTTCGGGGACTTCAAATAAATAAATTTTTGCTGGGCTTGAAGTCTGGGACCAATAAAAATGACTTTTAGTTGTTCGTTTACTGGGTCAAATTGAAAATCATTTTTCAGAAAAATTATAATAAAAAAAATATATATCAAATTATAATAAAAAAAATATAACTCGAGCAAAAACGACAAGAAAAACGCCTGTCTATTTTACACACATGTGTTTAGCTCATTTTGCCCAAGTTTGGTGTCTGTGGAATGAAGCAGCTATTTTCTGTTGTTTTTTAAAAGAGAGGTTGTATTCTAAGTCGGTTCACATCTTCAATTTAAAATGTCCGCCTTCCCGTGTGTGATAAGGTGTGGTCCCCTTTGGCTTTTTTGTTCATAAGCCCATGCTGGATGTGTGTTCCAAGTTTCATTTACCTACGACAAACTAAAAATTTCACTTCCCATTGACTTTTTCCACATATTTGGGACGTTGCTATGGCAACACATTTATAGATAGGGGTGGTTGTCATTGGCTTTTATGCTCCTCATGACATAGGAGATGTGTGTACCAAATTTCATGTCTCTATGACAAACTAAATTCTTGGGTCCCATTATAAGTTTGTAGGGGGCGCTGGAGAGCCATTTCTAAAGATAACCCTTTTATTTACATATCTTTGTGTTCAGGTCATGAATGTGCACAAACGCCTTTTTGGTTCCAACTCGATCCGAGAAGGCGTTTGAGAGTTAAGAGACATTTTATTTTCACAAAAATGGCCACCTCGTTACAGGCTTGCCACACCCATACCCGATAAGATATCAACAACAAAGTCACAACTTTGGTTGGCACACGTGTCTAGATGATACTCACCAAATTTGGGGCCATTTAGATTAAAACACAATGATTTACATCTTTTTGCGCAAGGGGTGCGATTTTAGTGGCCATGCCTTTCACCCCACATGGCGGACTTCCTGTTGAGTTTAGGGTGTGACTGTCATTGACTTTTCTGTTTTCTGTAATTGAAGATCAGTTAAACTTCACAAGTCATGTCGCCAGCACCACCCGGTCCTGTAGATTCATCCTCTACAACATTAGGAAAATTAGACCTTTCCTATCAGAGCACTCTCATAAATTCTAGTCCAGGCTCTTGTCTTGTCCAAACTGGATTATTGCAATGCTCTACTGGCTGGACTCCCTGCCTGCACAACCAAACCTCTGCAGCTGATCCAGAATGCAGCGGCAAGAGTGGTCTTTAATGAACCGAAGAGAGCGCACGTATCTCCTCTATTCATTAGGTTACACTGGCTCCCGGTTGACGCCCACATCAAGTTCAAAGCTATGCTCTTGGCCTACAAGACCACCTCTGGTTCTGCATCCTCATATCTTCACTCACTAATACAGACCTACGTTCCTACCAGATCCCTGCGCTCTGCAAATGAACAACGCTGGTGGTACCGTCCCAAAAGGTAAAAATCACTCTCACGTACCTTCTCTGGCTCTGTTCCACATTGGTGGAATGATCTACTGCTGCTACAAGATCAGCAGATTCTGTAGCCATCTTTAAAAAACACCTGAAAACACATCTCTTCCGTCAACACCTGACTGACAAACACTGAGTTCTACTTCCTTTCTATCGATTCCTTTCTTAAAAAAAAAAAAAAAAAAAAAAATTCTCTTATCCTTAGCATTGTAAACTGCGCTGGGCTCAAACTGACTAGTTTTTTGTGCACTTATGCTTTTTGTACCTTGTGTTGTTAAAATTGCTTCCATTGTTTTCCTCACTTGTAAGTCACTTTGGATAAAAGCGTCTGTAAATGACTAAATGTAAATGAACATGTGTTAGGATTAAATGAACATGTGTTAGGATTAAATGAACATGTGTTAGGTTTAAATGAACCTGTGTTAGGTTTAAATGAACCTGTGTTAGGTTTAAATGAACATGTGTTAGGATTAAATGAACATGTGTTAGGATTAAATGAACATGTGTTAGGTTTAAATGAACATGTGTTAGGATTAAATGAACATGTGTTAGGTTTAAATGAACATGTGTTAGGATTAAATGAACATGTGTTAGGATTAAATGAACATGTGTTAGGTTTAAATGAACCTGTGTTAGGTTTAAATGAACCTGTGTTAGGTTTAAATGAACATGTGTTAGGATTAAATGAACATGTGTTAGGTTTAAATGAACATGTGTTAGGTTTAAATGAACATGTGTTAGGATTAAATGAACATGTGTTAGGATTAAATGAACATGTGTTAGGTTTAAATGAACATGTGTTAGGTTTAAATGAACATGTGTTAGGTTTAAATGAACATGTGTTAGGATTAAATGAACATGTGTTAGGATTAAATGAACATGTGTTAGGATTAAATGAACATGTGTTAGGTTTAAATGAACATGTGTTAGGTTTAAATGAACATGTGTTAGGTTTAAATGAACATGTGTTGGGTTTAAATGAACATGTGTTAGGATTAAATGAACATGTGTTAGGTTTAAATGAACATGTGTTAGGATTAAATGAACGCGAATAGTGTGAGCTAATTACTCACATTGTTTGCGAGGTTAAATGAGGTCAAATATGAGACAAATGAGTCAAGTACCTCACTTACAACAGAACAAAGAAGTTAACAAACAAATGAACAACTCAGCACATTATTAGACATCCTCACTTCCCCCTGAGTCTTTTTAATAAAGGGCTGTTTTTCAGCTTTGACACAGAGCTACATTTTCTGATCAAATAAATGTTCCCTCTTCGTCCTTAACGTCTGTGAAGGTCTGTAATGTTTTGTCATCGCAGCACGAAGAGGCTCAACTTTTTGATTTGCTGGACAGAGGAGAGCCAAGCTACCGGAGACACAGAGCATAGATGCTAATCCATGCCTCAGAAACACTACTACAGTCAACTGTCACAGTCACCAGGGCCGGCCCTGGGCATAGGCGGAATAGGCAAATGCTAAGGGCTCCGCCCACCCTTGGCGCCAGCGCCCAAATTCCCGAATCGATCCACCCGTCCGACTGAGTGACGCATCAATCTCCCCGCCCCGCCCTGCTGAAAAAAAACATCCGTTACCTGTGTGTGATTGTCACTGACAGATGGCCGAGTTCACTGACACTGATAAGTTGTCATTATGTCAAAAAGACCGAAGCCATCTGGTGCCCAGGGAAGAAAAAAAAGAAGAGAAGAGGAAGAAAAACGCGAAAAAGACAGAGGTAGGTAATGATGATCAGTTTATCTATGTTGCATTAAGTTAGTTCAACGATGCCTGTAACGTTCGCTAATTTGAATTAGCTTCTGACATAGTGTCATGAACTGCACGGTAGAGACAGACAGTGGTGATCCAAACGCAGGCTTTAATGAAGGATGATCCAGAAAACACAACGAGTACACAGGCAGAGGGACATATAAATCTTTATTTAAAATGAGTTCTGCATAAAATGTTGCTATATAAACGTAAATCTTTATTTAAAATGACTGAGTCCTACATAAAATGTTTTTATATATATGTATTATATATATGGATTTAGCAACTTTAAAATTCAATTTAAATAAAGATTTACGTTTCTCCTCTGTTTCATGGTTATAACATCATAAAGTGTAGTTAGTAGGACATTGCTGCCATGCCAGATATACTGAAAACAAACACTTTCAAAATTAATTTTGAAAATGTAACTACTGTATGCTAGAGAAGTGCTCAATGAATAGAGTTTTGTGCATGAACACCAGATGTAATTATTCTTGCTGTCTGTGTGTTTAAGCTATAATGTGGTTTAGGTGCTGCCATATTTTTATAGTTTCACTATCATCAGCTTTTGAATAATAAAATGTAACACCCAATGGTCACATATAATCCTCCTCTTCTCTCTTCAGATGCACTTTTGAAATATCTGAACCCCGTCCCTGCAAATCCTGGGCCACCTGATGCAGACATCTCCATCTCAGCACCGCCCAGCGATTCCGCATCAGTTTACAAATTCCAGGGGCACCAGGTGAAATCTTGCCTAGGGCAGCAAATTGGCCAGGGCCGGCCCTGACAGTCACAACCAGGACAGAAGCGCTATTCTTGACGACATAGCACGTTTGCAACACATAAAGGCTACCAGCAAATACATTTAAAGGTTTAGCTCCTGCCATTGTCACTGTAAAGCAGACATGGGGACTTTCCACTTGTGACTTGTGACTTGTGACTTGGACTCGAGTCGACTCGAGTCGCTATTTTTATGACTTGTGACTTGACAAAAAATAAAACTTGAAAAAAAACTTGAGACTTGACTCGGACTTGGAAGTTAAAGACTCGGGACTTGAATGACTTGAGTGTTAATCACATCATGTTTTCAGTTTAAATTTAAATATATAAATTATTTTAATATTTAATAGCGTTGTCATGACTGGATCACAACACTATCATCGGTCACGCCCTCTCGTACCTTACACACCACGCCCACTTAGATAATTTCTCACATCAACATGTCAGCTGTAGGGGTCCCGAGGGTCATCCGTTTTGGCTTCAACAATTATTCCCAAGATGGAAAAAGGCGAACTTGACTTGGACTTGACTTGACCTACTACAGGACTTGACTTGACCTGACTTGCCCAAGAAAAAAATACTTGGGACTTACTTGAGACTTGCTCATGTGTGACTTGATCCCATCTCTGGTGTAAAGCCTTTGTACACTAGGCTACTGTACATGTATCAAAATTCAAGCCTCTGGGCTAATTTCATTTAGCCCTAATAGCGTTGATACCAAGGGGGTGGGTCTTACATATCTGTCAATCACAAAGCTGAACAAGATTTTGCTGTGTGTTTCTTGGGCAAAAAAATAACTTAACGCATTCTCTTGTTCTTGAACTGTGATGGTCCCAGCTGAGATGACTATCTTCCATTGAGGGATCTTCTCAGTCCCAGAAACCTTTTGCTGCCCTCCACGCCAGCGCAGTGGTACAGACCAGGCGGTTTAGGTCACTGAAGCGATGCATTTCAATTAGGTGTCAACTGCTTGTGTCTGAGTCTTCTCCATTCAGGGATTCTGCTCTTTGTTGCTCTGGGCCCTTGTCCTTACAGCCGTGATGTATCCCTTCTTCTGTGGGTTGGTGACACCTTCGCCAGCTGCAGCTGCCATGTCCCTTGCAGACTTGATAGGCCATTCCGCAAGTGGTTGTCATGTTTTGCAACTAAAATTGCCACATTGATTTAATCTGTAATAATGGTCAAACATACTTAACCATTGTAATGGCCTATTGCTTTAATGAGTAGCCATTGTGTTTATATATCCGAGAAACAGACTAGTGCCCTCACTCTTGGTGCTCATATTAAATTTAAAGTTCAAACTCAAATTATTTATTGTCATGTGTACAGACAGAAAGCATGTTTCACTGCACAATAAAATTCTTACTTTGCCGTCCACAATAAATGCCATAAAGTAAAGTAAAAATAAGAGCAATAAAAATATATGTAGTGCAAATACAGCAAAGACAATAAAAAATTGAGGTAGTGCAGTTCTGAAAATGATGAATGTGCAAAAGAAGAAGTGTAAATCAATTTAAACAGTTACGTCCATGACTGCAGACTCCTGTCATCTGTTTAGGAGTCTGATGGTAGAGAAGAATAAAAAGTTCTTCAGTCTTGAAGTCCTGTATTTACACTTCTGTACCTCTGTCTTTGAGGGTAGAAGTGTGAACAGTCCGTGCTGGGGGTGGAAGGGGTCTTTGAGGATGGAAGCAGCTCTCCTGTGGACTCTGTGGTGGTAGATGCTCTGCAGAGAGGGCAGTAGAGTCCTGGTGATCTTTTATGCAGTCTTCACCACTCTCTGCAGGTCCTTGACATGCAGTTGGTCAAGACACTCTCAATTACGCAGTTGTAGAAGTTGCTGAGGATCTTGGGCGACATGCCAAACTTCCTCAGCCTCCTCAGAAAATACAGCCGCTGTTGAGCCTTCTTGACCAGCTGTGTGATGTGAGGTGTCCAAGTGAGGTCCTCATTGATGTGTTTGAAGTTGCTCACCCTCTCCACTTCAAGCTCCCGGATGAACAGTGGCTGAGGCGTTCTCCTCTCCCTCCTCATGTCCACTATCATCTCCTTTGTCTTGTCCGTGTTGAGGGTGAGGTTGTTGTCTTCACACCATGACACCAGACTGGCCACCTCCCTCCTGTAAGCTGCCTCGTCACCGCCAGCGATGCATCCCATCACCACAGTGTCGTTCACAAATTTCAGGATGATGTTGTCCCTGTGGCGACACAGTCGTAGGTGAACAGGGTGTAGAGGATGGGGCTGAGTACACAACCTTGTGGAGTGCCAATGTTTGTGATGATACTGGCTGAAGTCCTATTACCAATCCTGACAGACAGGAAGTCTAGGAGCCAGTCACAGAGGGTGGGGTGTAGACCAAGTGTAGACAGTTTGTGGGTGAGTTTGTGGGGGATGATCGTGTTGAAGGCAGAGCTGTAGTGTGATGAAGAGTATCCTGAGGTATGAGTCTTTATTTTCCAGGTGAGAGACGGAATAGTGAATGGCAGCAGCGATGGCATCCGAGGTGGACCTGTTGGGTCGGTAGGCCTACTGCGGGGGCTTAATAGTGTCAGGTATGCTCCTCTGAATGTGGGCCAGCACCACTCTCTCGAAACACTTCATGATGATTGGAGTGAGTGCCACTGGGCTGTAGTCATTCAGGCAGGTGGGTGGGTTCTTCTTGGGCAGGGGGACGATGGTCGTGGTCTTGAAGCAAGAAGCCTGTTGAGACAGTTAGTGGAGGGGGGTTGGGTGGTCCAGGTGTGCGTGAGCTGGAGGCCTCAAAGCGGGTGTAGAATGTGTTGAGGTCGTCTGGCAGGTGAGGTGATGTTGTTGGTGGTGGTCCTGTAGTCTGTGATGTGCTGCAGGCCTTGCCACATCCGCCCAGAGTCAGCAGTAGAATAGAAGCTGTCCAGCTTCTCTCTGTACTGTCTCTTGGCCGCTGTAATGGCTTTTTTCAGTTCATACTTCACAGCTTTGTACTCGGTCTCATTGCCTGATCTAAATGCAAGAGAGCGAGCACGCATCATGTGACATACCTGACTGTTTATCCAGGGCTTCTGATTGGGAAACTTCCTGATATGTATGGTGGGCACAATTTTGTTGATACAAGTGCTTATGTACCCAGTCACATACTCAACATAATCCTGTACGCTGACGGAAGAGTCCTCCAGAGTGGCTGCAGTTTTAAACACATCCCAGTCTGTCAAAGCATAATAGTCCTGCAGGGTGCTCTCAGTCTCTGGGGTCCAGAGTTTAACCTGTTTGGTGACAAGGTGTGTTTGAAGTTGGGTACAGGAACACAGAGATATGGTCTGAGTGTCAGAAGTGGGGGCGGGGTGCAGCCCTGTATGAACCACGTATGTTGCTGTAAACATGATCCAGAGTGTTGTTATCACAAGTGGTATTTGGGGAATACAGTCTGTAAACTGCATTGGTTGAAGTCGCCAGCTACAATGAAAACAGCGTCAGGATGAGCCGTTTCTAACGAGCTGATGTCATGGATTTAGCTCGCGGGGGATGTAAACAGCAGCCAAAAACACAGCAGTAAATTCCCTCGGTAGATAATAAGGACTGCACTACAGCAGTAATTTATTTTTAATTTTTAATTTAACCTTTATTAAACCAGGATAGTCCCGCTGAGATTACAAATCTCTTTTGCTGGGGAGTCCTGGCCTTGTGTGTGTTTGGGGGGGAGACTGTTGTACATGTTTTTGGTGGTAGGGGAAACCAGAGTACCCGGAGGAAACCTACGCAGACACAGGGAGAACATGCAAACTCCACACAGAAAGGTCCTGCCCTGGATGGGAATCGTACCCAGGACCTTCTTGCTGTGAGGCAGGCGTGCTAACCACTCTGCCACTGTGCCGCAATAACTCCACATCTGAACGTATATCGCCACACCACGAGTCGTTGACAAACACACACACCTCCCCCTTTAGCCTTTCCGGACGCTGCAGTTCCATCACTTCGGTGAACAGAGTGTGTCTGTAGCTGAATGCCGTCCTCTGAGACTTTGTCTGAGAACCAGGTCTCTGTGAAAATCTAACTGCAGTGCTTGGCATTTGTGCACTGCAAAAAAAAAAAGAAAATAAAACACAAAAAAGAAGATAAATCTGACATTTCCAAGCGGAACAAGCAAACACGTTTGCCTCGGGGGGCGCCATTGTTTTTGGTCACTTAACTTTTATTAACAATTAAAGTGTCTTAAAAAAACAAGACAATGCAGGTACGTTTGTGCACGTTTCCAGACTTTTTAAGTCCACTAGTCTGGTTTCTGAAAGTTCTGGGTAAAACAGATTAAGTTTGCAGGGCTCATCTCTAGAATCATTATCAGAACTGGGACTTCTTTGAGGTTGTGCTCCTTAGGGACCGTTGACCAGACTAAACCGAGAGGGGAGGGGCTCCTCCCACCTGAAAGAGGAAGTGAAAGTCTGAGTCTCCATTTTGAGCTGTCCTGGTGTGAGGAGGTGAGTGTGACATTAGTGTTCTTTGACTTTATTAAAGCCTGTTGTCTCAGTGTGGACTGTTACAGAGAGCAGAGGACAGACAGCTGCTGACTTTTACTGCTGGAGTTCCACTGAGGTTACTTCCTGTTGTTTAGTGTTGGCTCAGAACAGACGTGTTTGTGAATCCTGGTTGTTTCCGAGGTTTATTAACTTAAGAAAAGTTTTAGGTTTAGTGATTATTATTCAGATAGTTTATTGTAATGAGAGTCTAAACTGTATTGTTTATAACGTTGTAACTTTTTCTTTCTATTAAAAAAAAGAGTAAAACAAAAAAAAGTGAGAAAAAAAAAGAAAGCCATTTCTATTGCCTCCTGAGGATTTAGTAAATGTACAAAAGGGAAAAAATACAGCACAGTAACCCTAGACTTTTGTTTTGTAAAACTAAACAAAAGTTCCACTAAAGCAATGTAAAGACTCAGCACTCAACACAAGTGACGTTCACCTTTCAGACTGAGACAGAACATGAATAATGTCAGTGTGGACGAAGAGGAGGCCCAGTCTTCACAGAGCCATGATGAAGAGAGAGGTGTGTTCATGAAGGAACCTCCAGATGGCAGCAGCGAGCCAGGGCCCGCTCCAACACAGTGAGTAGCATCATCAGCTGTTTGTGTTTGATTTAAGAACACTGTGGTTCACCTGAAACAGCACAGGACACATTCATGGAGCCACTGCTTTAACTGAGGCTCAGGCCCAAAAAGAAGGAAAGTGTAAAGTGTGTGTTTTCTGAACAGAACAGAGTCAGAGGAAGTGTTCACTGCTGCTTATTAACACTCACTGTACAATAAATCCTGTTGTTTTAGAGATGAGTGTCACAAACAGAGAGCAGTGTCTCCAGTGTCCAGCTGTGAGTCTCTGAAGAGCGACATGTCCATGGTCCACCCTATAAACTTCAGTAAAGAACCTGGAGCTCCACAGAGTCGTCTGTAAGTGTTGCACTAATATTATTTATATTGACTTCATTAGCAGCTGACCAGTGCAGATATATTCACTGAACCATCACTGTTTAAAATGAAACCTGTGCAAAACTAGAGACAGGACATATTCAGTCCAAAGGAAGACTGTCCTGTTTATTGTCAGCTGTTTTTATCTGTCAGTAATAACTCACTTCTAATGTCTTCATTTGAGCTCAGATTTAAAGTGAGAGGATGAGACACAATATGACTCCAGTCAAATGAGTAAGTTTCATTAATGGCTCCATTTCCAGAAACAGGTCAAATGGAGGGGTCAGTATTTTTGTCCAAAAGCAGGGACCAGGCTGTGACCTTTGTAAAGCTGTTTTAATGAATGTGTTGATGTCCACAGAGAGAGTCCTGGTGACGGCCCATCGTCCTGTGGTCTGTGTCAGAGCGTCCTGACTGATCCAGTCTCTACCAGCTGTGGACACTGCTTCTGCAGACAGTGTCTCTCTTCAAACTGGGACCAGTCTGGTTCACCTCACACCTGTCCCCAGTGTGGACAAAGCCTGGACATCTACAGCAGTTTACAGAGTAAGACTGTTCATCCTCTTTTAGACTTTTAGATTGATTCAACGACTAAACTAATGTGTTCAGGGCCGACTGCCACAGACATGTGACGGACCTGAAACAGCTCTAATAAACCACAAACTGTGGAGAAACGTCCCAGCATCAGAGACATGTGGACAGCTCTGTTGTTGATAAAAGAGAGGCTCAGGGATGTGCAGCCAGGGACTGAAGCCCTGAATTCAACCAAAATAAAGAGTTTAGTGTTAAATGTGTGTTATGTACTTGTTTGTGACTCCATCGACAGTTGATCAGTGGGAGACATTAATTGTTTTGACTGATGGAAGATATGGAAGATGAAGTATAATCAACTCATTTGAAGAGACCTAACAATTTAATTTCCCCTTTTGGATGAAATAAAGTGATTCTGAATTTGACTCTACACTTCAACATTTGACACAAGACCCTTTAAAGCATGTTTGCTCTTGTTCCAGGTGACCATAAGAGGAGTCTGCTGCAGAGATGTGAAAGTGTTTTAGAAGGAACTGAAACAGGAAGTAGAACGACTCTGAACAGGATCTACACTGAGCTGTACATCACAGAGGTCAGTGAAGAGGTCAGTACCCAACATGAGGTCAGGCAGCTGGAGACTCAGTTCAAGAAGACTGTCCACGACGCTCCAATCAGGTGCCACGACATCTTTAACGTGTTAGACTCCGATCAGAAGCCCATCAGAGTGGTGCTGACCAATGGAGTGGCTGGAGTGGGAAAGACCTTCTCGGTTCTGAAGTTCACTCTGGACTGGGCCCAGGGCTTAGAGAACCAGGAGGTGGATCTGGTGGTGCCCCTGTCGTTCAGAGAGCTGAACCTGGTCCCAGAGCAGGAGTACAGTCTGCTGACGCTGATACAGGATTTCTATCCAACGCTCCAGAAGCTGACGGCAGAGACGCTGGCCGACAGAAAACTCCTGTTCATCTTCGACGGCCTCGATGAGAGCAGACTGTCTCTGGATTTACACAAATGTGAGGTCATCTCTGAGGTCACACAGAGGTCACAGGTCAACGTGCTGTTGGTAAACCTCATCAGAGGCACACTGCTTCCTTCTGCCCTTATATGGATCACCTCCCGACCGGCAGCAGCCAATCAGATCCCTGCGAGGTGTGTGGACAGGGTCACAGAGGTCAGGGGCTTCACTGAGGCCCAGAAGGAGGAGTACTTCAGGAAGAGGTTCACAGATGAAGAGCTGTGTGACAGAGTCCTCTCCCACATCAAGACGTCCAGGAGCCTCCACATCATGTGCCAGATCCCAGTCTTCTGCTGGATCACAGCCACAGTCCTGGAGCACATGTTGGGAACCGAGCAGAGAGGACCACTGCCCCAGACCCTGACCGACATGTACGCACACTTCCTGCTGGTGCAGACTCACAGGAAGAGGCTCAAGTACCAACATTCCACTCATCTACAGCTGACACAGGCCGACTGTGAAGTCCTTCTGAAGCTGGGGAGGCTGGCCTTTGAACATCTGCAGAAAGGAAACATCATGTTTTACCAAGAAGACCTGCAGCAGGTGGGTCTGGACCTGATCGAGGCCTCGGTCTACTCAGGACTTTGTACAGAGGTCTTCAAACAAGAGACCGTCATCTTCCACAAATCAGTCTACTGCTTCATTCATCTGAGCGTCCAGGAGTTTCTGGCTGCGGTTTACCTTCACCACTGCTTTAACAACAAGAACACAAAGGAACTGAAGAGGTTTCTGATATTCTGGAAACATAACTCAACACTAGAAATCTTCCTCGGAGACGCCATGAAGGAGTCCTTCCAAAGTCCAAACGGCCACCTGGACCTGTTTGTGCGCTTCCTTCACGGCCTCTCTCTGGAGTCCAACCAGAGGATTCTGGGAGCTCTGCTGGGTCCAACACAGATCGACTCAACGACAAGACAAAAAGTCATCAACAACCTGAAGGAGATGAACACAGACAGAATCTCTCCTGACAGAAGCATCAACATCTTCCACTGTCTGACAGAGTTAAACGACCGTTTGGTCCATCAGCAGATCCAGGACTTCCTGAAGTCAAAGAACAGATCAGAGGAGCTCTCTGAGATCCAGTGTTCAGCTCTGGCCTACATGCTGCAGACGTCAGAGGAGGTCCTGGATGAGCTGGACCTAAACAAGTACAACACAACAACTGAAGGACGACTGAGACTGATCCCGGCCGTGAGGAACTGCAGAAAGGCTGTGTAAGTTCTGATGGGAATATTAATGCTGTGTAAATGTCTCCTTTTTTACCTTTATTTATTCAAAACATTGTGTATTATTCACTATATTAATTCTATATTTACAGAATTTCTGGTTGTTTCCTCTCAGAAGTTCACCTTGAAGTCGTGGCGTGGCTCTGAAGTCCAGTCCCTCTCACCTGAGACTCTTAGATCTGAGCCGAAACCTAGTGGTGAAGTCAGGAATGAGAGTCTTGTGTGATGGACTACAGAGTCCAAACTGTCGACTGGAGACTCTGAGGTCAGTTCTCTCCCTTTACTTCAGCTTTATTTCTTCTGCAGAGGTTAGGAGCTTTTCACAAATGGTTTAATGAAATGTAAAGGTTAGTGGCAAAATAAATGTGTGAATTTCAACGAGAGTGGATCTGAACCAAAGGAACAATGTTTTTTTTCTCTTTGGATCGTTACAGAGCAAGGTCTTTATGAAAAACACAGTTTAATCCTGTTTATTTCACACGTATGTCTATAAAACAACTCTGAGGTAAATGTTTTTATAAGTCAACTCTCTTCTTTCTGTTTGTCACAATCTTCCTCCTTTGTATTTATTTCATTGAGTCTGTGGCTCTCGGCCAATCACAGCGCAGAGAAGAAAGGAAAACACTTGCAAATTTTAACTTAAATTTTAACTTGCACGTTTTTTTCTACTTACTTGGTCTTCCTTAAAGATTCCTCATTGCAAACTCTACAAGTTTTCTGATTTTGTTAACAACTTTGCGTATGGCTGTTTGTGCACATGTGCATCATGGCGCCATTGTCTGTTAATGAGAGTGGACAACACTGCAGACTACACTGTTATACACTGTTTTACAGCTGTATAGTTTTGCTGCAAAATCTGGACTGAGAGATATTGTGATTATAGAAAAGAACACCTTATATTATATAATGTATAATATTAATGCCTAAATTTATGACTGGTTTTGTTCCCTATTTATACCAGACAGCAAGAAGGTTGTGAGTGAGGATCTTAGCTCAGGACACAACTCACTTACCAGTATCGTATTTGTATTTATTTAGGGACAATATAAATTAAGGCACTTCTGTTACAAATGCCACAGCTGTAAATGTTCCTGGTTATAGAAGAATGATAAGTCTGTCATTTATTCTTTATTCAGATTGAGTTTGTGCAGTTTGTCAGAGTCCAGCTGTTCTTCTCTGGCCTCAGCTCTGAAGTCCAACCCCTCACATCTGAGAGAACTGGATCTGGGGGGTAACCCAGACCTAAAGGACTCAGGAGTGGAGCATCTGTGTGGTTTTCTGCAGAGTCCAGACTGTCGACTGGAGACTCTGAGGTCAGTTCACTCTGTTCCTGTTACACAGGTCACATGTTCATTAACAGCTCCACCTCCTTCATTAACACAACTACATCCATAAAAGCTCTTCCATTTCTGCCACTCACTGTTGTTTATGAAGGAACTGCTCAGAGCTTCACTATGAACACCTAAAGATCTTATCTATTTGAAAAGACTATACAACAAACTTTCAAAGACAGCACTGAAACACAGCACACTATCAAAGTCAAACATAAAACACTACTGCCTTTTTCCACACTACACACAGACACTTTTGTTTTTTACATTTACATTTACATTTAGTCATTTAGCAGACGCTTTTATCCAAAGCGACTTACAAGTGAGGATAACAATGGAAGCAATTTTAACAACACAAGGTACAAAAAGCATAAGTGCACAAAAAACTAGTCAGTTTAAACCCAGCGCAGTATACAATGTTTACCAAATTTAACTCAGTTTTTTTTTACAAAGAATATATTTAAACAGTTTTACAATCTATCTTCATTATTTGTTCTTTTTTCAGATTGAACTGGTGCAGTTTGTCAGAGTCCAGCTGTTCTTCTCTGGCCTCAGCTCTGAAGTCCAACCCCTCACATCTGAGAGAACTGGATCTTCAGGGTAACAAAGACCTGAAGGACTCAGGAGTGGAGCGTCTGTGTGGTTTTCTGCAGAGTCCAGACTGTCGACTGGAGACTCTGAGGTCAGTTCACTCTGTTCCTGTTACACAGGTCACATGTTCATTAACAGCTCCACCTCATTGAGCCGCTCAGATGTAACTGGTGACTACAAATAATCAAGCAAAATCAAAATATGCATCTGACCTGTTCATCAGAAAATATGGCTTTAAAACTTTTGTCAGGCTGGATGAGAAAAATCTATGTACCAAGTTGTAAAAAAAGTATCCCTGCAAATTGTCAAATTCAAAATGACCACCCTCCTGTAGGTGACAGGGTGTGGTCTCCTTTGCCCCTAAAATCTCTTTTGTGTGTCACAAAGCAAAATGATCCCTAGAGATAGAAGGTGTTTACCAAATTTAACTCAGTCTCAGGGCTTCAATGACTGAGAGCAGTGACGTTCTGATGGAATGGCCGGACCTGGTTCTGGTCCAGGAGGTTGTTCCGTGTGAGAAAGGATGAGAGCTGAGTAAACACAACTCGCTCCAGAGCTTTGGCAATAAAGGGAAGGAGGGAAACCGGTCTGTAGTTTTCAAGCAGAGTAGGGTTAAGAGTGGGTTTCTTCAGTATTGGTGTGATGCGAGCCTCTTTGAAAGCTGTGGGGAATGACCCAGTGGAGAGAGATGAGTTGATGATGTGGGTGAGAGCAGGCACGACAGATGGAGAGATGGCCTGAAGGAGATGTGTGGGGATGGGATCCAGCGGGCAGGTGGTAGGGTGGTTAGAACTAATGACCTTGGAAACATCTGCTTCAGTTAGAGAAGAAAAAGAAGGGAGCAAACACATATCAGGGGTGTGAATGAGTTCAACAGGTGATGGTGCAGAGAACTGACTGCTGATGGCGGTCGTTTTCTATACAAAGAAAGACGCAAAGTCATTAGCTGTTAAATCCGATTAAGGTGTGGAGCAGGCGGACAAAGGAGGGCAGAGAAGGTTTTAAACAGAGTGCAGGTGAGTTGATTAACGTAGAATGGTAGTAGTCAGGCACCAGAGGAGTACTATCCTCAGGAAAGGATGAAAGAAGTGCATTCAATTCCTCCAAGCTGACCTGGGAGGGCGATAGATAACTACTACTACTGTCAGGTACAGGCAGAAGGACTCACGATGCAGATCCCACAAAGACAGATGTTTCACAATTATTTATTTCCAAGGCAAAGGTACAAAGTCCGAAATCCAAAAAGCGTGGTCAAAAACACTAGGAGACACTGATAACAAGATACACTAAGAAACGCTGGAATGCTTACACAGGGGTAGAGATAATCTGGCACAGGACAGGGGAAAGCACACAGGCCATCAATGATCTGTGGGGGTGGCGGGGAGTCTGGAGGCAGGGACCAAGGAACTCTCTCTTACAGGTTTTATTCGACTCACATGAAAGGTTGGGTGGACCGTCATCGTCCTGGGGAGTTTTAGTCTGACAGCCACTGGATTAACAATTTTGGACATAGGGAAAGGACCAATGAACCGTGGTGCTAACTTACGGGACTCTACCCGTAATTGAAGCTCTCTTGTGGATAGCCACACCTTCTGTCCAGCCCGGTAAACTGCAGCGGCCCTCCTCTTCCGATCAGCAACTCCATAACCTCTCTTGAGCTCTAAACAGTGTCCTGCGCACCCCAGGATGACAGGACACCCACGAAGAATGAGCCCAAGATATCACCTGTCCCCGCAGTGCTGGTGGTACAAACAGGCAATTAGGCCGGACCCCCAGAGGAGCCTCAGTGTAGCGGAGGGCCTCCTTGACCTTGCCCTCGATGCTCCAGGAAATGGCTGTCAGGGAAAAACAGTCTGGAAAGAGAGTCAGCCTTGAGATTCTTGGAGCCTGGGCGATATGATACAGTGAAATTGAACCGGGAAAAGCATAGGGCCCACCGGGCCTGTCGGGGATTCAGTCTCTTGGCTGGTTTAAGCTACTCCAGATTCTTATGATCAGTCTAGACAAGGAAAGGTTGCTGCGTACCCTTCAGCAGATGTCTCCATTCCTCCAGAGCTACTTTAATTGCCATCAACTCTCGATCACCAACATCGTAATTCTGTTCTGTTGAGGAAAGCTTCTTTGACAAGAATGCACAAGGATGTATCTTATCATCCTCTGTGACAGGATTGCCCCCACTCCCTGGTCCGGGGCATCCACTTCTACCATGAACTGACGGTTGGTGTCTGGAAGTGTAAGTATCGGAGCGGAGGTAAAGCAGTTCTTCAGCCACTGGAAAGCAGTCTGGGCACTAGGAGACCATGAAAACGGAACCTTGGAAGAGGTGAGAGCATGTAATGGGGCTGCAATGGAACTGAAATTCCTAATGAATTTGCGGTAAAAATTGGCAAATCCTAAGAAGCGATGTACGTCCTTACGGCAAGAGTGAGTAGGCCAGTCAGCCACAGCTTGAATCTTGCCCGGATTCATCTTCAGCAGGTCTGCGATGACCATTCCTAAAAATGACACTGAAGGTACATGAAATTCACACTTCTCAGCCTTAACGTATACTAATTCTCCAGAAGTTTGCCAAGCACCTGCTTAATGTAGACGATGCGAGTCTCTAAATCGGGGGAGAAAATGAGAATGTCATCAATATACACGAAAACAAACTTGTTCAGCATCTCTCTTAGCACATCATTAACAAAGGCCTGAAAAACCGCAGGTGCATTTGTCAACCCAAATGACATTGCTAGGTACTCATAGTGACCACTGGGGGTGTTGAAAGCAGTCTTCCACTCGTTGCCCTCCCTTATTCTGACCAAGCGATACGCATTTCTCGAGTCCAACTTTGTAAAAACTCTTGCCCCTTGTAACAGTTCAAAACAAGAAGCGATTAACGAAAGGGGGTACCTGTTCTTAACTGTGATGTCATTCAGCCCCGGTAATCAATGCAAGGGCGCAGCGTCTTCTCCTTCTTATCCACAAAGAAGAATCCAGCTCCAGCTGGAGAAGAGGAAGGACGGAGAATACCAGTCTTGAGGGCGGAGGCTATGTACTCGTCCATGGCCTCACGCTCACGGTTGGATAGAGCGTACAGACGTCCCTTGGGTGGCGAGGTCCCTGGGAGGAGATCTATGGCACAGTCATAGGGCCTATGTGGGGGAAGAGTGGTTGCTTTTGCCTTGTTGAAAACCTCCCTCAGCTCCGGGTAATCCTCAGGAACTGAATGAATGAATTTATACATAGATAGACACACAAAGGTTGCAGACCACACCGGTGCAGCCATGTCGACGGCCCTCCAATGATCTTCAGGAAAATGAACTGAAGCTAAATCCGCGCACTGGGTCTCTGATAAGAGGGCGCTGCCTGGCTCCTCAGACGTGATAGAGGAGGACTGAAAACATCGTTGGCTGCACCCAGAACCCCAGGATAAAATTGTGCCAGAGGACCAGTCTACGTGAGGGTTATGTTGAATAAGCCAGGGGTAACCCAAGATTACAGGATGCAGAGATGAGTGAAACAGGTAAAAACTGATTTTCTCGGAATGATGATCCGGAAAGGATAGGACTACGGGGCTTGTGTGGTGAGTGATGGTGCACATCCATCGAGAGCGGTAGCCTTCATTGACGAGCCCAGTGGAATTATGGATAGGCCCAACCTCGAAGCAAGGGTGGTGTCCATAAAGTTGGCATCAGCTCCCGAATCAACTAGAGCTAGAAGGCTGCGAGACTGAGAGGTGGTAGTTAGTTGTATCCTGGAGAGTTGTCGACTGGTACCATTCCTGATAGTAGCTGGACTCACCAAGACCGTGGACCTGGTTGACGTACCTTCTCTTCTTAATGGACAGGTGGCGAGGAAACTACTGTGGCCCAGTTGACCACAGTAGATACAACGGCCCTCACTCATACGGCGATTCCTCTCGGCAAAAGAGAGCCTGGTTCGACCCCCCCGTCAGGATTCATGTCTGTTTATATAGTCTGTCTGTTTTGTTAGTGTATTCTGTGTGTCTGTTTGTTTCTGATGTCATATTTATTGTGGTATTTGATTTTTGTTTTAAGATTGTATTTGAGTCCTTGGGTTTTATTTTGAAATGTCTTACTCCTGTCTGTGTTTTATGATTTACTTCCTGCCTGTTGTCTTCCCCTTCTGTGTGATTGCCTGCTCCGCCCTGATGTGTTTCACCTGTTCCTTGTTGTCTGTGTCTATTTATACCCGTGTGTTCTGCTGCTCGGTGCCAGGTCGTCGTCTCCCTACCCGTGAGTCTGTTCGGTGTTCCTTGTGTTTCTGTGATATTCCTAGTCTGTTTTTTTTGTCTGGTATTTCATGCCCTGGATTCGAGCCTGTGTTTTTTCTGGTATGTCCCGTTTTGGATTATTTATACTCAGACCTTAGCCTTATTTAATTCTGGTTCCTGGTTTTTGTTTTGTTACTGGTTGTTTAATAAACCTTTTTGGAACTCTTTGCCTGTGTCTGGGGTTTGCATTAGAGTCTTTTGGTTTCTGGGCCTTTGGCCATAACATCACCTGCATGAGTTCTTCAGTTAGAGAAGGAGAGACAAGAGCAGACATGGGGAACACCGAAAAAAAACCTCATCCTTGGAGGTCCCCCTCCTTCCCTGATAAGCGCCTGATTGAGAGCGGAATCTCTCTTTCTCCCGGAGTCGCTTATCAATCCTGGAAGCCAAGGCAATCAAAGCGTCAAGCTCAGTGGGTAGATCCAGCGGGGTCAGATGGTCCTTGACCCTTTTTAGAAAGACCACAGAAGAATGCATCCACGAGGGCTAGTTGGTTCCATCCACTGTCTGCTACTAATGTGCGGAACTCAATAGCGTAATCCAAGACGCTACGGCACCCATGACACATTGTTACAAGCGCCTTAGCTGCCTCACGGCCAGGAGTGACAGTCTGAAGGAACAAGGGCAGTGAATTACAAACCGCTGACCCTCGATCCCATTCGGCTGTGGCCCATGCTCTAGCACGGCCGGACAGGTAGGAGATAATGTAAGCTATCTTGGCCCGATCAGAATGAAAGCTCAAAATGCTTACATTGTGACAAGAAGGGACGGCAATCACCCGACTCGCTCGTGAATCTCTCGGGACTGGACAGCCGAATATGTGATGGCTCACAAATGGTCAAATGACAGTTCTCTGGGCCGCTTCAGCAGGTACCTGGACTGTGGCAGCACTCTCTGATGATGCAGACGAGGCCTCCTTCTTCTGCATCTGTTCGATGATAAAAACCAATCTGTGCAGAGAGTTGGGAATAGGCCTGCTAATGGCACTCTGCTGAAGCCCTCATCCCACGTTGGAGCAAAACAACCTGCTCCTCCTGTAGATGAATTTGTTGTCCTGTGCCTGCAGGGCGGCACACACTGGATCCGCGGAGTCCATGTTATTGGAAATAGAGTACTGTCAGGACCAGACAAAACGACTCACGATGCAGATCCCACAAAGACAGATGTTTCACAATTATTTATTTCCAAGGCAAAGGTACAAAGTCCAAAATCCAAAAAGCGTGGTCAAAAACAAGGCTAAGGTCATAAACACTAGGAGACTGATAACAAGATACACTAAGAAACGCTAGAATGCTCACACAGGGGTTGAGACAATCTGGCACAGAACAGGGGAAAGCACACAGACTATAAAGGGAACACAATGAGGCACAGGTGGAACACATTAGGGGCGGAGCAGGTAATCACATTGGAGGGAAAGACACAAGGGCAGGAAGACAATCTGAAACACAGACAGGGGTTAGTGATTTCACAATAAAACACGGAAAGTAATACATAATACATAAACAGACAGACAAACACGAGGGTGAGACATGACAACTACAGGACTTTTAACAGGGTGGGTGCTAGTAACAGCATGAAACTCCAAGAAGCTGTTGTCACACAAGGGCAGGTGCAGTCCAAGCAATTCCAGTAGCCCTTGACTTAATGAAGGACTCCCACGACTATCACCGATCGACTTGACTGCAGCACTTTTGCACTTGACACCTGTACGTTTATATAATCATTCAGTGTTATTGTCTGTTGCTTCAGGGTTGACATAGTCCAGGAAGGTCCGGAGCTGGGAATGAGTAGTGCTTCTGTGAAGGACATCAAAACAACTGTCCAATCACAGTAATAATCACTATATGCTTTTAAACACATTTATCAAAATATAATAAAAATTACATTGTCATAATCTCTGGTTTATTCCTACAGTGAACAAATGGAAAGAAGAATACCTGAACTAAGTGAGTTAATAACATTATCCACTGAGATGTAATATTGAACCTAATGTGTGCACTTTTTTCTTCACAGATCAACCCCCATGTCCTACAGAGCACAGTTTGTTTGAGAAGGCTCAGCCCGGACCATCTAACTGGATGGTAGATAATAATTTTGACAAAACATGACATTATTTGTTATTAAAGTAAGATTCTAATCATTCCATTTTAGGAAAAGGTTTTCTTCACACCTGAAATTTCAGCTGAGTCCAGAAATATTTTATACAGGTAAACAGTATTCATTCATGCTTTTACTCCTGAGCTGTTTAGTCCGGAAACAAATTTTTATGGATGTGAAAATTCCTTTGGGCCATGGTTCTTTGGTCACATTTGCCCCTGGTGTTTTTATCAATGCAGTAATATTTCATTTCAAACCTGAGTCAAACATGTATTCACTGTTGGCTTCGTAAAGACCAGTGTCTTTGTTTGTCTAGGTTCAGGTGTCCTTGTTCTGGAACCTTCCACTGCACTTCCACTGGACTGGTGTTTGTTGTGCTGAAGGAGGCAGAGCTTAAGTATAGAACCGTTCAATGGGATAAGGCCCTGCTGCAGTCAACCGGACGGACAGCTGCAGGGCCCCTGTTTGACATTGAGTGTCCAGAGAAAAGTGTCCATCAGCTGCATCTCCTTCACTGTGAGCCCAGCGACGGTATGTCACAGTAGATTTTATCACTTCTTATTGATCAAAGATCTGAAGAATACGTCTGATTACTTCACAGCTGTGCTCTCTGAGAGTCAGCTGTCAGTGGCCCACATCACCGAGGACAACAGGGTGAGCTTCATTGACCCACAGGAGATCAGACAGAGCCACGTGGTCATCAACGTCTCTGGCCTCTCGCTCTTCGGCCTCGTGTGGAACTGGATTTTTAAAAAAGATAAAGCGCTAAGCGGCCAGGTTCTGCTGTTTGTTGCTCCAAAAAAACCCTCACCTAAACGGAAACTGAACATGTTTCTTCTGCCAAGAAATGTGTCTGTGGACCAGGTATGAATTTTTACTGCATTTGTGTGATCAGTTATTGTGAGTGCTGTTTTAAAAATACACAAGATTATTAGCTGTAATGACTCTCTTCCTCATTGCCCTGAGGTCATTGTCCTCCGCTCTGCTAAAGGACCCATGGCCCCTCCAGATCCGTCCTGGGTCGGGGTGTGGCCCCTTAAAGTGCACTGTGACTGTCCACACAAAGAATTCTTGCAGATGCCATTCAGCAGGCCATTAACTGTTTCAGCTTGTTCGGCAGTGCCAGTTTGGGGCGTTCAAGTACTCCTGTGCCGTCTTTTCTGGTGTTGGGTAGTCTTGTTTCCTTCCTTGGGCCTATTACCTGCCAGGTGAGCAGGGACCTGTGTGATCTGTTAGTGACCTGTTGTGATTGCCTGTTGTGGGGTTGGGAGTTTTTGGCCTATGGCATCTCCTCCTCTGCTGGGTCCAGGGTGATCAGGGCCCTTGGACCGTCACCTCTTTGTTGGTTTGTAAAAAATAAAAACAAAAATAACACTTTCTAGACACATTTTCATTTACAAATACTTCTGTAAATGAACTCACTCCAAATATTTAAAATAATTCCTGGTATGTGTGACAGAGCGGGTCCGTCGCTGACAGCAGCTATCGGGTCACTCCTGTAGTTTTCTCTGACCTACTGTCTCTGTCATGCTGCCTGGCCCTGTCCTGGGGTTAGCTTCTGTTACGGGGGAGGGGGGGTGTTCTCCATTACTTTGTTACAGTAAGCTATGTTAGCCTTTACCACCTTCCACTGCGAGGATCTGGCCTTTAACACAGTCATATTCAAAGTAACCTCAAATAGGACTCTGCCGCCTTCTTCTAACTTTTGGGACCGCCATGACACCAGGCAAGAGCCATGGACTATGCTGTGTTCAATTTGACATGGAATGTTGTAATTTCTGGTTTGCCAGACAAAAATGTAAATTCTGAAATCTCTATGAAATTGAAAAAGACTAAAACTAAGGACATTTACTTTATCATTTTATTTTAGTTACCTCTGCAAAAAGACAATTCAGTTTTGATTATTAGGCCCAAGACCGGGAGGGCCTATTGTTTTTGCTCGGATTATTTTATTTTTTATTTATTAGGCCCGAGCCGGTGATGACCGGGAGGGCCTATTGTTTTTGCTCGGATAATTTTTTTTTTTTTTTTTTTTTTTTTTTTTCTTTTCCACATATGATCCTAAATTTGACCCAGTGAACATGAACGAAAAGTCATTTTTATTGGTCCCAGCCTTCAAGCCCGGCGAAAAATTTATGTATTTGAAGTCGCCAAAAAAAAAAATACGAAAAATGACTCAGTGGCGACCCCTACAAAATCAAAATACATTGGGTCCAGAGCCACGGCTAGAGTCTTAGAAAACTCCTCAGAATCCTTTGGAACTTGTAACCTTGTACTTTTAGACAAGTTATATTTACATTTTGCCTTTTTAAACAGAGGGGTGCAGCGATTCCTGAGTCATCTCAAATCTCCAGCCAGTACTTTGTTTTTCTCGCCTTAGCCCAAGCATAATCTATTATTTTCAAAGGTTCAGACAGCTCCCAGGAAAACCAGGGATTGTGGAGACCTTTAACTCTAAATTACAAGGTGGTGTAGCAGGCCCCAGCAGTAGCACAGGCCCGGTTATTTGACATTACCGTGAAGTTTACGCTTTAAAGCACGACATGCGATCCTCCGAGTGCATGTGTCCCCGCGGTCTCAAGGGAGGCGAGGGCCTTTATCGCCGCTTGCGGCTTTAATTATCATTTACTTTTTTTATGCCTCATTTTCATTTCAGCTAACAACAATGTTTTTTCTCACTTGGTTTTCATTATTATTTTTGTTTTGTTAAATATTATAACCCTGAACAAAAGATATTGGCTTTTAGGTGAAATGCAAACAGCGGACCACCACACAGTACATTGATGCGCCCTCCACGTGTAAACTCACCCTGAACCAGCATTACAGTGTTTTCTGTCCTGACGCCCACATCATACAGCCAGAGGTGAGTGCAGCAGACTAGTTTCGTTAGTTTACTCTGTCGCTGTAAATCTGCTGTTGCTCTCAGAAAGCAGAGTTTGACATGGACTTTGAGCCGAACTACCACCCGACGTTTGAGATCCGTCTTCCAACAAACAGCAGCGAAGTGACGCTCACACTCACAGAACAAGGAAACACTCAAGTCTGGAAGCACGATGTGGATCTAACCGGTGAGTTCTGGGAAGTCGAGTCAATCCCAAACCCTCGGGCGGCACCACAGTGAACTCACTTCAGTAACAGAAAAACTAACTTAAAGCGTTTGTCTCCTGTGTCCTTTTTAATACTTGGTCATAGTCACAGGTCGTTACATATTTAATGGGGGCTCGTCCGGGATATGAACCCAGGACCTCTGGCCCCCCAACAGAGAATCATACCTCTGGTTAAGTGTTGTTACAGACTTGGACACAAGGCATTATGGTCTGTTTTGTGACCATCACTGTTTACTGTCCTTAGTTGAATTTGAACAGATCTTAATTGGATTTAAACAGAATTTCGTTGAATTTGAGCAGGTTTTAGTTGGATTTGACCAGAAGTTAGTTGAATTTGAGCAGGTCTTAGTTGGATTTAAACAGAATTTCGTTGAATTTGAGCAGGTTTTAGTTGGATTTAAACAGGTTGTAGATGGATTTGAACAGGTTTCAGATAGATTTGAACAGAATTTAGTTGGATTTTAACAGAATTTAGTTAAGTTTAGACAGACTTTGGACATGCCTTTTTTACGGGAGTTGACTCCATGTTGCTTCAAAACGTCTGAATAACTTGACTTTCCTTTTTTCCTTCAGATCCCGATGTGAGTGAAAAGAATCCAACTAAAATTCAGCCAAACATTTCTCCAGTGGAAAAGTTGAGGTCACTTCGTTCTGAGTTTTTTGAAAAAATGACTGACCCTGTCCTCAAGCAACTGTTGGGCCAACTTTTCCAACAGAAGATATTAGACAGAGAAGAAATGGAGTCGACTAAAGAGAAGCTGAGCTCGGACAAGGCTCGAGATGTGATCGATGCCGTGATGTTCCGACCTGTCCTCGACATGATACAGCCAGAGGTGAGTGCAGTAGATGAACTAGCTTCATTAGTTTACTCTGTCGCTGTAAATCTGTTGTTGCTCTCAGAAAGCAGTGGACTATGAGCCGAACTACCACCAAACGTTTGAGACCCACCTTCCATTGAAGAGCAGCAGAGTGACGCTCACAGAACAAGGAAACACTCAAGTCTGGAAGCACGATGTGGATCTAACCAGTGAGTTCTGGGAAGTCGAGTCAGTCCCAAACCCTCGGGCGGCACCACAGTGAACTCACTTCAGTAACAGAAAAACTAACCTAAAGCGTTTGTCTCCTGTGTCCTTTTTAATACTTGGTCATAGTCAGTGGCGGTTCTACATTGAAATACACCCTGGGCGAGACCCCTTTTGAGCGCCCACCACCACCACCACCACCACCACCACACACACACACACCCAAAAGTAACAAACAAAGTTCTGCACAAACAGTTATATTTTATTATACACACACACGATATACACACATGAAAGCTCATGCTGGGGAGAAGTAGAGTCAAAGAGGTCTTCATCCTCAATATCAGATATTTGTGGAGACATGTGTAGCGGAGGAGGTGGTTGGCTCATCCTGAAGGGTCGAGACCATTCCAGAAGAGGCCTGTGTAGCGGGGGAGGTGGTTGGCTCACCCTGACCAGTGGCAGAGGATGCTCCAAAATATTTTAGAAGTGCTCCTGAAATTGTAATTGAATTGCATTTGAAATCAAAAGACCATAGGATAATGCAGTAAAGTGCAGGATATATACAATGGTTGCATACGTGCAGGATATGGAGATGTGCAGGATTTACAGGTAATATGTACAATGAATATAAATATACAGATGGTTATTACTATAAAAGGTGAGTGTGTGCCATAAATATAATTACAGGTGTCTCTTTTCTATAAACAGCATTTACAGGTGAATATGTACTCTAAATGTAATGTAATACACACGCGTCATCACATACACACACATACACACACTCACTCACTCACTCACATACACATAAACATACACACACACACACACACACACTCGCACACATACACACACAAGCACACACACATACACACACTCACACACATTCACACACATACACACACTCACATACACACATTCACTCACACACACACACACACTCACTCACATACACACGCAAACATACACACATACACACACACACACACACTCGCACACATACACACACAAGCACACACACATACACACACTCACACACATTCACACACATACACACACTCACATACACACATTCACTCACACACACACACACACTCACACACACACACTCACATACACACACACACACACATACACACAAATGTCTGTCATTACACGCTATACCCTCCTAGACCCGGAAAAAAACATTTATTTATTTTATTAGTTTTTTCCCCCATGTCATCACATTGTTTAGAGCATAGAAACAAATGATAAAAAAAAAAAAATATTGAAAAATTATATTTTATTCATGTTATGCTATGGTCACTAGGACTCAGTTGTTTAAAAAATAAAATTACTTTAAATTATATGTATAGGCAAAAACAATGGGATTTTATTTTTTTAATCACCAAAATCTTTTTGGGTTTCAGGATATTAATTTGTATATTAATCTAACTTTCATGAAAGAACTATTAGCTCTTTGGTTACTGCCTCAAATTCTAAGCATGACACACTTTTAGTTGTGACTTGTAAAACTATACTTAGGAAACTATACTTAGCACACTGTGTAGCAAATAGCTACATAGCAAATGTTTAAATCTTTAACCTAAAGATTTGAAAATGCTGTTGGTTATTTACAGAGCCTAACGTTAAACCAACAGATGGAAATGATAACTGAACTTGTAACAGTTTTATTGCAAAGCACAATATTATAAATTAGATCTCGTGATTGAGTTGAAACCAAATTATTGTTGTATAAGCATAGCAAGCATCATTAGCAAAAGGCTAACAAAGAGTTATACCCACCACCAATTAACATTAGCCCTTCTTCATTCATGAAATGGATACTGTAATCATACAGAGAGAGAGAACATAGTTGCATACCTTAATCTTTTGCTTGTTTCTCCTCCTCTTCTTTTCTTCTTTTCCGAAATTGGGCACCTGATGGCTTTGACCTTTTCTTCTCCATCTCTGTTTATTTGGCACTCGACAATCAACAGATTTCCCATCCCCCCAACTGTCACTCACGACCAGAAGTCAAGACTAAACCAATTCACCTTTTGTATTATTTTGTTTTGTATTACCTAGTTTCATTTGCAGGAACTATAGACTGTCCGTTCCATTTGAGAGAGACCCAGAGGTGAAATGTCACCCGCGCCTCTCGCCCCACCCCCTTTTACACTTGTCTCACAACACACAGCTTCTGTGCATTGGACATTCTCAGCAAGCAGGGGCGCCGGCAGCTGCAGGGAGCGCCAATTAGCCAATTCCACACACAGTGAAATGATATAAATGACGAAAACCGCTTTTTTTTTTTTTTTTTTTATTATTAATCTGCTCGTTCTGCCGCCCCCAATATGTCACGAAAAAATGCCGCCCCGGGCGGCTGCCCGGTTCGCCCGTGCCTAAAACCGCTACTGGTCATAGTCACAGGTCCTTGCATATTTAATGGGGGCTCGTCCGGGATATGAACCCAGGACCTCTGGCCCCCCAACAGAGAATCATACCTCTGGTTAAGTGTTGTTACAGACTTGGACACAAGGCATTATGGTCTGTTTTGTAACCATCACTGTTTACTGTCCTT
The DNA here is from genome assembly GCA_024416835.2 of Perccottus glenii. Lineage (NCBI taxonomy): Eukaryota > Metazoa > Chordata > Actinopteri > Gobiiformes > Odontobutidae > Perccottus > Perccottus glenii. The sequence continues at coordinate 31,849,904 of CM044554.2, forward strand.
AGTTGAATTTGAACAGATTTTAGTTGAGTTTAAACATGTTTTTGTTGAAATTAAACAGACTTTGGACGTGCCTTTTTTACAGGAGTTGACTCCATGTTGCTTCAAAACGTCTGAATAACTTGACTTTCCTTTTTTCCTTCAGATCCCGATGTGAGTGAAAAGAATCCAACTAAAACTCAGCCAAACATTTCTCCAGTGGAAAAGTTGAGGTCACTTCGTTCTGAGTTTGTGGAAAATGTGACTGACCCTGTCCTCAAGCAACTGTTGGACCAACTTTTTCAACAGAAAATAATAAACAGACAAGAAATGGAGACAATTAAAGACAAACCGAGAGCAGACAAGGCTCGAGATGTGATCGACGCCGTGATGAAGAAGGGAACCAGAGCCAGTTCTTTTCTGATAAAAGCTTTCAGTGAGCTTGATCCAAGTTCAGACCTTTCCAATAAAATGAGAAGTCTAGGTTTGTAAACTACAAATGGGATTAAACTAATACTAAATGAGCTCTATTTTAAAGACACAAAAATTCCAATAATCTAATCTAATTTAGATTTAGGAATACGATAATGAAGATGAGTGCTTCAATGGGTCCAATGAAAGAACTCTGAGTGAGTCAATACAGCTGCTCATCAAGGATCAGGCAAGAAAACAATGGAATAAAGAGGAAGTGACTTGCTACAGTATTTTTAACCTTGAAGTGTGAAAAAGATGATCCAATGCACTCTGTTGTACAAAAATGAAAGTATTTTATTCAAAACATGCACATACCACATATGTGTTTCGACCTGTGTTATAAGAATTCTATATCCTTATATTATCCAGAGAGACACGGAGACAGATTATATTATAAAAAGTGAAAAGCCAGGTTTTTTTCTTGCAAGAATGAAGCAAACACACGGATATATCAAAGGTACAGAATGCGTTTGCTTAAAGAAGTAAACAAAACATGAGATTTTATATCACTGCAGTGGGGGCTGTCAGTGGGAGGTGTATCTTCCATACACACTCCTCCAAGGCTCCAGCTCCAGGTGCAGCAGTACCATGGCAACCCATGTCTATCTAGTTATGTCTACTCCATGCTTGGACTAACATGGAGGACATGACCTGTAGAGGACTATGAGCACCCAGTAACTATAAACAATATAAACAATAATAATAAAAATTATTATAACAATTTGAAAGGTCTTGGTCAACTCTAAAGATATATAACACCAGCTGATGTATAAATAGATTAATGAGATTACGTGCATATAGGACAAAATATGTTACCATATCAAGACATGTATACAAAAATAATCAATGAGTTTAAAGACGATGATGATATAAAATATACTGATGGTGGGTTGTGAACCATTAACAGAACTCCTTCCTTCAGACACAGAGAGGGCTTTTCCGTCTTCCTTCAGCCCTCTCTCAAACCATCTGGTCTCTCTGGACAAAACTGGGACATTGCTGTCCTCAAAGTACTGTCCTCTCTCTTTGAGGTGGAGGTGGACTGCAGACTCAGGTCCTCCAGGATTGGCTCTTCTGTGCTGATACATCCTCTTGTGAAGCTGTTGTTTTGTTTCTCTGAAGATCACTGCACGTTTCAATGAACAGCATAGTTTATGGGTGAGAATCTTGTCTTTAGGATGGACCAAAGAGGTAAGGTTTTGAAGTAAACAGAAATGTGTTTAAAATATATATTTTGACCTATTTCAGATAAACCAGATACATAAAGGATAACTACACCCTTCCCTTTTGTCTCTGGTTCCTGTCTGTTTGGTTTCTGTGTCCTCTTGGTTTTGTTGAAAGTCCATCTGGGGTATCCACAGTCTCTCAGGGCTTTAAGGATGTGTTCTTCTTCTTTCTGTTTGCCTTCTAAATGTTGTGGGCACCTCTTGTGCTCTGTGCTGAAGAGTCCTTATGACTCCAGAGGCTGGTGGGAATCAAACAGTAAATATTTATCTGTGTGTGTTGGCATTCTATAAACTTCTACTTCCTGTCCTCACTTACAGTCAGGTCCATAATTGGGACATTGACACAATTCTAATCTTTTGGCTCTAAACAAAACCACAATGGATTTGAAATGAAACGAACAAGATGTGCTTTAACTACAGACTTTCAGCTTTAATTTGAGGATATTTACATCCAAATCAGGTGAACGATGTAGGAATTACAAACAAAAATATCTAGAGCACAAACCAGCACAAACGAAGTCTAAACGTTTGATACCATTTTTGTCCATTTTTAAGACAAATGGGGGGCTGGATGACGTCATCGGACAAAGATTTTACTTGAAATTTCTTAAAAACGATAACAGCACAAACAAAAATATTTACAGCACAAACAAAGAAAACAATTTTAAAACATTTTAAAACATTTAAAGCATTTTAAAGCATTTTGGGGGCTGGGTGACCTATAAAATATGACCTATAAAAGAAACAATATCTCAAAAATTATAACAGCACAAACGAAGCACAAACTATCTAGATGTTTTGGAGTCAATCGTGTTTAGGTGGTGGCCACCTGCTCGCTCAGCGCGCTCACGGGCCCCCGCCAGGCACGCCCACTCGCGATATTCTATTATTATCCAAAAATGATTTAGAAATTTACGTTTATAAATTAGAAATATTTCCGATAAAAACAGACTTTTTAATGATAAAATGGCATTAACACTCGCACTCATTGAGAAATGAAAATATATTAAACCTGAAATTTATCAGTTCACGAGGACACGCGTTGTTTCCTTGCATTTACCGTAAAACATCTAAAACGGCAGCACTGAGCACTCCAAAGACGAAGCTTGACCTTTCAGCCTGAGCTCAGTTAGTTCTTGACTTTTACCGCAGGACAAAGTACTTTTTAAGTCCAACAGCAGGTGAAGAAGAGGGTTGGACTGTGCGGTGGAAAAACCGACTCTGAGGTAAAGCTGTAGTTTAATGTTTGTGTTTTTAAAACGGTGTAGTTTGAAGATGCTAACAGACTAGCATCAGGAGCTAACGGTGACAGCGTCAGTTCTTTTATGTTTCCATTAGATTCAACGCTGTTAAAGTCACGTGTTTCACTTCTAAACAAAGTCAAAAGCAGCTGTAAACCAGGACTCAATGAAAACTGGACCTTGGACTCGGCTTAGACTAAATCCAGGCCTAAACTAGAGTAAACCAGGTCTAGTCCAGGACTAACTTTACTATTCCTATAAAAATTTGGCAGTCAGTGGCACGTCGCCGACATGGTGCTAAATTACCTCAATAATCACAGTTTCCAGGAGGACTTTGTAGATGAAGGCGGTGCTGATCTCAGCAGTTTGTTTTGTAACAACTGGATTAAGGTTTGGAATTGAAAATTTATTCTAATTCCAGAATCGGACACTTAAGATTAAAAAAGAAGTGAGTAATCTCCAGCATTAATGTTTTGTATTTGTTTTAGCCATTTTAGGGGCAGTACCAGTATTTTGCTGCTTGAAATTTCTGATTATTTTTGATAAATCTATAATTAAAATGAAAAATTGAAAACGTGTTGTAATTGTGGAGATGTGGCTGATTTTGCGGTTTAATTACCGGGGGAGGGGCCCCAGTGTTATAAAAGAAGCCCCCTCTGCACTTTGGTAGAAGAAAAGTGCCTAGGGGGGGGGGCCTGTTGCAGAGCGGCAGCCTGCGGACCATAAAAAAGTGCCTGCGGACCATAAGACGCAGGCACTTTTTCTCCCACTATTTGGTGAAGAAAAAGTGCGTCTTATGGTGCGAAAAATACGGTAATTGTTTTTTGAAACCCTATAACATCTAGGCCAGGGGACAACAGGTGAAATTTAGCCTTTTGGCCAACTCCAGCTTTTTTAACTCGTGTTTTAAGAATTTGCATTGTCCCCTTTGAAATAAAGAAATTTAAATCTAAATAAGATTTGTAGCCTACAATAAATACAGCAAATAATACTTAATAAACAATCACTCATGCAAATGCACAAGAACAATAAACCTATAATACTCAAGGATGCAACATAGGGGTGGGCTTTTTTATCTTGCAAACGCTTTCCTTTGGATTCTCGTAGTTTTGTGTGAGCTTGTCCCTCCCCAGCGCGGCGTAGGTATTTACACTAACAACATGGCAGCGTCAACGAGCCGGGAAGAACTGCTCGCTCCAAAGGAAAGAACTAAGTCTTCATTAAGTCTAGGCAGCACAAACGACGCCTCACTGCAAAATATACCTTAATAGTGCCGGCGCTATGTTTTCTATGTGTGACATTTAGTACCATAACTCCGTCAAAAACTTGAGGAGTTACGGTCTTGGTAGGCCATCGTGTTGCTTCATTAGACCCGAGCCGGTGATAACCGGAAGGGTCTATTATTTGATAGTTATTCTGCTCTTTGAGGGCAAATTTGACCCCTGAACATGCACGAAAACTCAGGAAACTTTGCCCAAAATTCAAGCCGGAAAAATTTATAGAAATGAAGTCCATAAGAAATAATATGAAAAAATGACTCAGTGGCGACCCTAGAAAAGTCAAAATACATTGGCCTATGGAAAGTGAAAGTAACTTTTTTCCAACGTAGAAAAATGAAACTTGGTACATCCATAGAACACCTCAGGGCAAATATAAAAGTCTATGACAGCCACACCCTAAACTCAACAGGAAGTCCGCCGTGTGGGGTGGAGCAGCGCCACTAAAATCGCACTCCTCGCGCAAAATTATTCAACTCATCGTGTTTTTATCTAAATGGCCCCAAATTTGGTGAGTATCATCTAGACACGTGTGTCAACCAAAGTTATAACTTTGTTGTAGATATCTTATCGGGTATGGGTGTGGCAAGCCTGTAACGAGGTGGCCATTTTGTGAAAATAAAATGTCTCTTAACTCTCAAACGCCTTCTCGGATCGCGTTGGCGCAAAAAGCGTTTGTGCACATTCATGACCTGAACACAAAAATATGTAAATAAAAGGGTTATCTTTAGAAATGGCTCTCCAGCGCTACAAACTTATAATGGGACCCAAGAATTTAGTTTGTCATAGAGACTTCAAATTTGGTACACACATCTCTTATGTCATGACGAACATAAAAGCCAATGACAACCACCCTCTATCTATAAATGTGTTGCCATAGCAACGCCCCAAATATGTGGACAAAGTCAATGGGAAGTGAAAATTTTAGTTTATCATAAGCAAATGAAACTTGGTACACACATCCAGTATGGGCTTATGAACAAAAAGCCAATGGTGACCACCCCTATCTATAAATGTGTTGCCATAGCAACGCCCCAAATATGTGGACAAAGTCAATGGGAAGTGAAAATTCTAGTTTGTCGTAAGCAAATGAAACTTGGTACACACATCCAGTATGGGCTTATGAACAAAAGCCAATGGTGACCACACCCTATCATACACGGGAAGGCGGCCATTTTGAATTGAATGTGAGAATCTTCTTAGAATACACCTCTCTTTTAAAAAAACAGTACTTTGTTTTCTCGCCTTAGCCAAGCATAATCTATTATTTTCAAAAGTTCAGACAGCTCCCAGGAAAACCAGGGATTGTGGAGACCTTTAACTCTAAATTACAAGGTGGTGTAGCAGGCCCCAGCAGTAGCACAGGCCCGAGGCGATGAAGCAGGATCCAGCCAGAAGAAGATTCAAGCAGTAGCACAGGCCTGGTTATTTGACATTACTGTGAAGTTTACGCTTTAAAGCACAAAATGCAATCCTCCGAGTACATGATTCCCCGCGGTCTCAAGGGAGGCGAGGGTCTTTATCGCCGCTTGCGGCTTTAATTTGTTTTGTTTTCCTCTGCGAAGGTACGTCACAGGCTTGTAATTACCGTAATAAGCCATATATCAGTGGAAAATGCAAATTCTCAGGTTCCCAATGCGGTAATGCCGACGGTGTCACTTTCAAAAGAGGGACAAAGGACAAAGCAAGAGCAGGATAATGAACATAAAATTTACAATGTCTGGAAGACCAAGAGCCATAAAACGGCCGTTACAATAAGTCCTGGTTTAGTCCAGGTTTAGTCCTGATAAGTTGTTCAAATTAAGAAAAAAATACTTTAGCCTTTTTCAATAAAAATATCCCAGTTTCATTTCCACCATTCTGTCACTTTCATTTGTGATTAAACATAAAGCCTGGGAAATGTTGTCTACTTGGTTTACAACAACAGAGCCTGCTTGTTTGTTTGCACTTTAATGCCAAAAAGAAAATAAAGTGAAACGTTTTGGACACTTACTCATGTTGTCTACAGTCCACCAGTCCTCCAGTGTTGAACACTTTAACACTAGAATAGAACCTTAATGTAAGTCGCGTCTGCGAAATGACTAAATGTAAATGTAAACTAAATTGTGCACTTATCAATGTTTGCCACAAGGGGACTAACAATAACCAGCCTACAGTCTTTCTAACACACAATGCTCCTGATCAATGCTGCACAGTCTCTGAACTGCAGCAACACAACAGCACAATTATTGTTTTCTGTTTTGTATTAATAACTCTCTAAATCTTCTACAAAGCCACTCTCTAAGCTAGTTCCTGGAACACCAACTAAGATCTAAGAACTGGTTTCCTTCTGCAGCTCATTTGTTGTGTCTTTTACTCAGTCTATGTTTCTTTTCTTGTTCTGTCTTTGCAGAGAAAAACCTCAACAACCTACTCATCATGGAACTCACCTGTGACCAGTGTGACAAGACTTTTACAGCAGAGAACACCTTTAAATCTCACATACGAACGCACTCTGGGGAAAAACCCTTCAGTTGTGACCAGTGTGAGAAGAGTTTTAATGCAACAACAGACCTCACAGTGCACCGTCGAGTCCACTCAGGAGAAAGACCTTACTGCTGTGACCAGTGTGGACATGCTTTCACACAACTAGGCAACCTTACAAGGCACATGCGAATTCACTCTGGAGAAAGGCCCTATAGCTGTGAGCAGTGCAAGAAGAGTTTTAGATCATCGCGTAACCTTTTGGTGCATCGTCGGATCCACACAGGAGACAAACCTTACAGCTGTGATCAGTGTGGAAAGGCATTCACTCAATTACATCACTTTCACGCTCACATGAGAATCCACACCGGGGAGAGGCCTTACAATTGTGACCAGTGTGATAAAAGCTTTCAAACATCAACAGCAATGTCAAAGCATCGTCAAATCCACACAGGAGAGAAACTATACTGTTGTGACCAGTGTGAGAAAACATTTACTCGATCGGCTCACCTTGCAGTACATACGAGAATCCACTCTGGAGAGAAACCATATAGCTGTGACCAGTGTGGTAAGAGTTTTACTTTCTCTGTACAGCTCTCAAGGCATCGTCGCATTCATACAGGAGAAAAGGGGAACAGCTGTGATCTGTGTGGAAAGACATTTACTCAAGTATCCAACCTTAAAAGACACATATTACACATACACCATATTGTTGTGACCAGTGCGAGAAGGCATTCAAAGAATCAGCTAAGTTAAAACTAGGGCTGCACGTTTTCAAGTTTTTCATTAACCGTTAACCAAGGCCCTTAGCGGTTAATACTCAGTTAACCATAGTGTGCGTCAGGGTTATTTTTAGTTTAAGTTGACGACCGCCATCTCCGTAGTGAACGCGAATATAGAGAGAAATGCACATCATGGATTACATAATCAGAGAGTAGCCTATTTCTTCTCGTTTTAAATTGTTAAAAGACATTTCAAGCTTTCTTAAGATACATTTCATGTCTGTGAGGCCTACGCTGAGTTTCGTTAAATTAGGATGAGATGCGCTCCAGTTCACGAGCAATGCAAGTGGCTGCGAGGGCGCCTGCATGATTAGGCCTATGTCTGCTATATTTGCTTCTTATAGCACACTTTTTTTTTTAGAAACTTTGTGCAAAGAAACAGTCAAATAAATGCGTACGACAACATGTACTTGAAGTATATCTAAGCACTGCATTGTAATACTTGCATTTTGCCCCGTCACTCTCAATTTTAAAGTGCTCCCACGCTGTACTTTTCTTTGCCCGTTTCATGCTAGAAAACTGATCATGACTTCTTCTTGTGGATATTACAAATGTCTGGGAGCGCTCTGGCGGTCTCTAGTGGTGGAAAAATATATTGCAACTAAATTCAAAGCACGCCATTAACCGAGCAAAATGTTTCACTCGGCTACGCAATTTTTAATGGTTAATCGGTTAACCATGGACACCCCTAGTTAAAACTGCATTCAACATAAAGAAAAAAAAATCTTCCCATGATGTCTGTGAAGGTTTCCAGGACATCTTGGAAAAAAGGTTCAAGTAAAAGCATCTGGACTCAGTTTTCAAGGTGAAGATGTTCCGTCTCTAATTCCAAGAGACTTTATCAATTCTGAGATCAACTGTAAGAGAGCTGAGCTTATATCTCTAGAGGGAGGAGTTGGACTTCTGTTTCTAATCCTTCACATTCTTATTTATATAAAAATATTTACTCATATTTAGAGCAACACAAGCTCTTAAGGGTCTTACAAGTCCTGCTTATTTCTTTCCTCAGATCTGTTTTCTTTGAGAGACTTTCATCTTGTTTCCTTTTGATTTTTGAAGCTGAAGTGTAAATTCAACCTTAAGACCCTCTCATCTCCCACCACTCTGCTTCCACAGGAATCTGGAATGTAAATGCTAACTCTGTAGCCGAGCTCATTTATCAAATAACAAATGTTCAGTTAAAAACACGCGTCTGAAAAATGAAAAACAATAAATCCTGAAGGTGGAGACATTAGCTGTGGTTGGACTAAATCAATAATATGACATTATTCACTTGATGAAATGTGTGGCCTTTCCTTTATTTCTTTATTCTCATGTTACCGAGTTCATAGAACTGTATTGTCTGTATTAAGTTGTAATAAACCATGTTCTGTAAATATTTTCAAAAAGCACAGAATGAGATGGATGTGTGAATGTGCTCTGAACTCTTGTTGGGTATAAGTGTATGTATTTAATAAGACAGGGCACCAGCTCAGAATCGAACATAATTGATAAGTCTACTGCTTATCTGAAAGGGACAACTTGTCTGAGTAATTAAGCGCAATTAAAAATGACAAGCAAAACGAGGGCACAAAACTGGAGATGCACTTAACAAAAAACGAAAAAAGAAAAAAAGAATGAACCAAAAGTGACCAAAGAGCAGCAAAGGACTAATGTAGGCGCAATTATTGTTTAGATTATTTAGGCCCGAGCCAGTGATGACCGGGAGGGCCTATTGTTTTTGCCCGGATTATTTATTAAAAAAATTCTGCAAAATGATCCTAAATTTGACCCAGTGAACATGCACGAAAAATTTATGTATTTGAAGTCCCCGAAAAAAGAAATACAAAAAATGTAGCGACCCCTAGAAAAGTCAAAATACATTGGGCCTATGGAAAATGAAAGTAAATTTTTCCAATGTAGAAATACAAAACTTGGTACATCCATAGGACACCTCAGGTCAAACAGAAAAGTTTATTACAGCCATACCGTAAACTCAACAGGAAATCTACTATGTTGGGTGGAATGCGTGACCACCTAAATCTCACCCCTTGTGTCTAAAGGCTTTTCATCTAAACAGCTCCAAATTTGGTGAGTATCATCTAGACACGTGTGCCAAAAAAGTTATCATTTTGTTTTTTGATACATTTGTGGCTGTGGTCGTAATGAGTCTGTGAAGAGGCAACCTTTGGGAAATAAATGCCATTTACGCTTTAAGGCACAAAATGCAATCCTCCGAGTACATGTGTCCTCGCGGTCTCAAGGGAGGCGAGGGCCTTTATCGCCGCTTGCGGCTTTAATTTATTATTACTTTTGTCAGAATAAAGTTTTTTCTGTGACCATTGTGAGATTTTCTTTCATTGACCGAAGGGTACCAACAATTTTGTCCACGTGTGTATATGTGTATATATATATGTGTATATATATACGTGCGCGCGTGTGTGTATGTATATATAAATATATATAAATTTCTAAAATGTAAAGGTCTGAAATAGATCTTTTGGTTGCGGCTCCAACAGATTCTAATTTTATATTTCTGTTGTGAAGTGTCTTTTTGGCACCAAAAGGTTGCAGACCCCTGCTTTAGACCAAGTTTTGGGAAGTGTTAGTTTGACTGACTCTTATTTAAAGATAGGCTGTTAAAAGTAAATGAATGAGAATCTCCACAGACACTGGACACAGACTTTTTACACTTTTTACAGGCCCTACAATGAGAACTGTTAGCTTTGACAAAATAATGTTTAAATGAGTTTGTGGTCTACTTATTACAGATATTATGTCTATATTTTAGTCTCTGGACATGACTGCAGCTGTTCTTGAGCATGACCTGTGACCCCTGACCTCTGCCTCTCTCTAATCTGACAGGACTTAGAACAGGATGATAATGGATGGATTATATTCTCTGTGACTGGTCTGAGTGTAATGAATGTTGACATTGTAAAAGTGTTCTTGCTGCAGATGATGAAAGAAGGATCCTTCGTTGAGTAAATGTGTTTGGCTGCACCAGAGGGGATTTCTAATACTCCTTATACTTACATATTTTTATTTATGTAAATGGAGTTGGTGTTGAAGTTGTTGAAATGTATTATTTTTTGGCCAACTATAAGTTATCATGCATTATTATAAATTTTACATAAAGGTTCCTTATTTTTTGTTCATAATAGAATTTGCTGAGATAAGCAAATGTTTAAATTAAACATATTTTGCTAATGCTTAGCAAATGCTAACAAAGTTTCAGAAATTGCAAACCTATGGATTTAGTTTGATTTTGGTAATTAGTGTTAATTACACACAAAACAGAGATTTCAAGTCTCCCTCTACAACTGTTAAAAAACTCTTGTCTTGCAGCTCACTGGTCCTGGGAGAGAATGTGTTATAGAGAGATACTCAAGGTATGGCTATGAAATAAGACCAGTGTCAAGTCCAGTAAATTTAATAAGTATTATGCAAAAAAGACACAACTCTAACCAAATATAATAGTTACATCCAAAACAAAGTAGTGATAAACATTGTTTCTCATGTTGTAGGTAATGCACAGGTGTGACAGGTTGGTGAGTCGGCTGCATAACAGTCCATCCAGACTTTGAGGCAGTAGCACTAAACCCCTGTGTTACAGGCTCTAACACTTGTAATGTAGTGTTACACTTATCTTCAGCTTTTTGGTGAGACGTGGTTAAACAGGGTAGTTCCAGGAAGAAGAGAGCAATGTTTTTATAAATAAGTAAATTTAATGTTTTACCCTCCTCTTACACATACTGTACATGTGCACCAGCTCTTTCAGCGGTTATAGACACCTGTCTGCTGCAGTGTGGTCAGGTGGTGCTGGGGATACCTGGGCCAGCAGGTACAGGTCATACCTCCTTGTGCTGTCCTTACAGACGATTCCAATACTGGATTTATAAATATAGTTGGTATATAAAAATTGAAATATGAAGAAACCGTTATACCTGAAGTTACACACAAAACAATTGTTTAAAAACATGCATTATAAAAACAGCTATAAAACTTAAAATGAACATGAATCAACATAAACATTTACAAAAGAATGTCTAAATGACACCCTTTTCTCAAACTGCCTTTACAGAATTCTTATATTCTTTAGAGATTGTTCTCACAGTAAGCATTTTATATTGATATATTTTATATATACACACTTAATTTAAATAAAAAATAAATGTCATAGTAAATTCTCATACATCATTTCAAGGCAGGTTCAAACTTTGTAAATCCTGCACAGTCAGGACAGAGGCTTTTTACTTTGTGTTTGAAAGTCACTGTCAGTTGCACTTATTGGAGCGAAGATGGTGAAATGCAAGAGCCAGACTTACACAGGCTGATCATAACTTCATGAGCTGTTCCAAAATGTTTAAGAATCTTGAGTGTGTTCAACAGTGTATTAGTGTTTACATTAGTCTAAATGTAGTCTCAGAAACTATAGAGCTAACTGCAGTTTTCAGAGTCTGAATCTAAGATGATACACAGCAGCAAACTTGAAGATGAAGTATCTTCAACAGTGAAGTGACGCAGGAACAGTCACCAGGTCCTGAAAATGTGTTCTTGTTAGAGTATTTAAAACAAGTAATTGCACTATAACAGCAAAACAAACAAAACAAACTAAAGAATGGGAATAAATGCATTACCTTCAGCAGTGGACACCTCACACCGTTTCCTCATTATTGGAGTAGAGCTAGTCCTGGGACACTCTGGCAGCTCCATCAGTGTCTGTGTCACATGCCACACTCCTATTAGGCGTTCTGGCCTGGGTGGCTGCAAAAACAAGAGTTTCACAAATGATTTGTTATCTTGATTATATGATGAGACCCAAACATCTGGGTCCACAACAAAAACTGCACAATCCCTAAAAGATGCTCTGCCTTTGCACAATCAGCCTTTTCATTTCAAACCATCAAACAATGGAATCAGATCCTAGACAGTCTGAAATTCTAAATCTGGTACAAAGCATATCTTTTCTTGTGAGATTATTGTTTTTGTACATGGTGCCTGAGAAATAAAGAATAAACAAAAATTAAACATACAAAAACTTCACAGTATTCAAACTCACCTTTGCTTCACCTGCAGATCTGCAGCGACTGGTTCAGTCTGGCCCCCAGTTTCTCTGGACATCTTAGGCAAAACAAAAGATTTGTGTTATTGTTTACAATTACAGTATTATATTAATTCATTTTAGAGATTTTAAAATGTTTATAAAGGATATTAATAACACAAATATTCTCATTACTATTACTTAAATATCCTCCGTGAAAGCACTAGTCTTTTAATCCATGTGTACTGTCTCTGGGTCGGTCGGTTTACCCCGAGGAGCAGCGATAAACAACGTACATCATTAACTAAAAAAAGTTGGTTTAGGGTTTAGTTACTCTTTAATTCTGATTTAGACTTTTTTCAGCCCTGGTTTAATTCTACTGTTACCGTTAGTGGTCGTTAAGCGCAAAGTAAACACTCCTCCACCGTAGAAGAAGAAGAAACACCCACTTCCGGTGTTCGTTTAGCAGTTAGCACAGTTAGCTCTCGTCTTCTTACCAACTCCACTTTTGGATTTAATCTATTTAAACTGTAGTATCCAACATCATCGGAGGGGGGCAGCAATACGCCAGTGACGGGCGGCTAGTCTGCCGGAAAATCAAGAAGAAGAAGCTCTTTTACCGCGGGACTTTTCTCCGGAACAAAGTCCAACATGAGGTGAAGAAGAGGGCTGGACTGTGCGGTGGAAAAACCGACTCTGAGGTAAAGCTGTAGGTTAATGTTTGTGTTTTTGAAACTGTGTAGTGTTTAGATGCTAACAGGCTAGCGTCAGGAGCTAACTGGCGGTTTGCTGGTTTGTCTCCCACTCACTCTGCCTCTGTTCCTCTGAGCAGCAGCAGCAGCTCAGTTCTTCTTCATCTATAAACTACACACGGACCTCAGCCATCTCTGTTTATTTCAACACTTGCTCTATTACAGCGAGGAGCTACTCTGAAACATAAACTATGGACTTTCTTCTCAGTTAGTTTCCCGCTGAAAACACTCACTTTTTTGCCCCCTCTCTTCACTTAGCTCATCGAGGCTAACCTGCTAACGTAATGTTTATATCTGTAACCTGTTTAAAACCTTAAATAGTCGTGTAATTGTTCTTGTGTCTGTTTAACCACAACTGTCTTACTGTACACCCGCTTTAATTATTATTAAAATAGGCAGCTGAGAGTAAATTGTGGCTCATCGGCTTCATAAAGGACTTCACTGAAAGATCCAACAACATTAATGCTAATCCAATCCAACGTTAAAGTGTAACTAAACCCCTCGTCAGAGCTAGTGACTAGTGATGAGTCGTTCATGAACATTCGTTCTTTTTGAACGAGTCTTTAATATGCCTCGGGAACAACTAGTCATCTCAGAGAGCTAGTCGTTCATTCTTATGTTGACCCGCGCATGCGCATTCCGCCACATCTCATACAGGAAACAGGAGTCATTCACATAGATATACCATAGATAGTATAAATATGGATGATATCCGCCCATTGGTCCCCTATTCACCAATATTGTCATTACGAATGGGCAATAAAATGGCCGTTACATCCGGGCTTTTTCCATAGTAAATCAATAGTTTTTAGATAGCATAAACAAACATATTAATCAAATTTACTAGGCTTTTCCCCTCGACATTGCACTGCGCCTACTTCAGAGATCACTGTTCCCAGCTATTTTTGCCTACCATCAAATGCCTGACCTCTTTAGAAAGCTGAGACCCTGTAGTTTCTTAGGAAACAATCAGAATAATTGTGTGAAGTACTGGCACAGAGTTATAGAGGCTAGAATATTGTTTTTTCTTTCTGCTGGATAACAAGCATCTCAACTGACCACATTTCAGCTTCTAGGTCTCTTGATATGACTTTAGAAACACAACTGAGCACAAGGTCTTGTAAAGCTGTGTGCAAAAGCAGATCAATATAGAATGAAATATGAGTATTTAGACCATTTATTTGCCAAGGTATGCTCATGTGTTTTGTAAAATGCCCTATCGAAACTCCCCATAGGACTTTTGGTTACCCAAAATACATACTGACAAATTTTTAACAAAACCAAACCGATTGGAAATCATGTGCAACTTAAGTTATATTGAAAAGAAAGAGCAATTCTGCCTCTCCCACTGATGTAAAATTGCTGGGTAGCAGCTAAACTGTAACTACTAACGTTAGGTCTCACTCAAAGCCAGCTAATAACTACAACCACATTCACAAAGACTGTAATTTAGACAAAAATTTGGTTGTCATAAAATCAGTAAAACTATAACTGAACAGCTCGATTGTGGTCTCAGCCTTGATAACTTGCACAAGTGACGTTACCCGTGATACACAACTATGCTGCACGATTAAGTCGTCTTTCGAAAAGAAAAGCTGCAAGTTCAACATGTTCACGCATCCAGAATTATAGCCACGTTATTAACGTTTGTAAGAAATCAAACATTTTATAAATCCGTCAAGATTTCAGCGAGATAAGAGTATTTGTGTTCGTGCGGATCACTCACCTTACATCAGGTACCACAGAGCCCGGCAGAAAGCTTGCCTGTGACAAGATGGCCGCCGGTGATGACGTTAGAGACTCCGCCGTAAGACATCTAGCCTTTATTATGTATATCTATGGTCATTCATCTCCCAAGTCGTTCGTTCGTTAGTTCACCAAGTCTCAGCCCGTTCTTTTCATGAGTCAGTCTTCGGGTCTGAGTCTCGTTCTTTTGTCACGCATCAGATACAGAAACGGTAGTTAATACATACATATATTTCACATAACTGTATAAACAAACACAATTCTTTTATTTTTTTACTTTTACAGTTGCGTGATGCGTTTCTGGCCTCAAATTGTATCTTTATGTTTTTCTTATCCGGGGAAATCACTGATAAAGCAAAGATTAAGACTTTACAGTGGATTCTATTCTTAGATAATAATTTTATAGTTTTATAATAGTTTAAATAATAATAAAAAAACAAAGTGGCACTAACATTTAACACTAAAAATAGACTGACAAAAACACTCACAGAACTTTTTTAATTTTCAGATAATGTTTATTGCAGATATTTTGATAACTTTATAATAATTCCTAAACATAATACAATACAGTCAATAATTCAAGTGTAATGATGTTGCGAGAGACCCGAAGACTGACTCGGGAGATGAATGAGTCCTTTCTGTTTCCGGACGGACGGATGTATTAGCTACAGCTACATGAGGCTGTCACGGCCCAGACCAGACATGCTGACGGAATTAATGCTAAGCTAAATATGAAGTGACAAAGGAAAAAAACTATTTGGATTAAGAGGTGAGTTGAACTCTCTGCCTGAAGTAAGCTGCAATGGATTTATAATTTATTTTTCAAAGTTTGGCCATGGCTGCATTAGCTTATAGTTATTATAGTTTTTATTCCAAAAGTACTAAATGTATTAAAAATTTTAACATGTAACATTTTAATTAGATTCTGCTGAAATGAACGAAATGACTTGAAAAAAGATTTGCTCATTTTGCTGAACGAGACTTAAAGAACTGGGTCAGTAAAATGATCCGAACTTCCCATCACTACTAGTGACCTAGTGACTGTAGAAGGGGCTGGACATAGAGTGTGACGTCACTCATTATTAGATTTGTTTATTTATTTAGGACAGCGTACAGTCTACATTAAGCCAGAGCAGAGATGCTTGTACCAGATTATAGCTTAACAGCTAATTTACATCTGTAGTCCTATATTGTACATGTTTTTAGTGGTAGGGGAAACCGGAGTACCCGGAGGAAACCTACGCAGACACAGGGAGAACATGCAAACTCCACACAGAAAGGTCCTGCCCTGGATGGGACTCGAACCCAGGACCTTCTTGCTGTGAGGCAGAAAGGTCCTGCCCTGGATGGGACTCGAACCCAGGACCTTCTTGCTGTGAGGCAGAAAGGCCCTGCCCTGGATGGGAATCGAACCCAGGACCTTCTTGCTGTGAGGCAGAAAGGCCCTGCCCTGGATGGGAATCGAACCCAGGACCTTCTTGCTGTGAGGCAGAAAGGCCCTGCCCTGGATGGGAATCGAACCCAGGACCTTCTTGCTGTGAGGCAGAAAGGCCCTGCCCTGGATGGGAATCGAACCCAGGACCTTCTTGCTGTGAGGCAGGCGTGCTAACCACTTTGCCACTGTGCGTTACTGACGCTCTTTCAAAAACGTAATTTTTAAAGTTAAAGAGCAAAGTCTTGCAGCACAAGAGAGAACAGGGCCAGTAAAACGTTAGCATTGTCTAATTTAGGCTAATACTCGGCAAATGCCAACAAAGTTTCAGAAATTGAAAACTTATGCATTTAGATTGATTTTGGTGTTAATAATTACACACAAAACAGATATTTCGAGTCTCCCTCTACAACTGTTAAACTCTTGACTCATCAGGTGCACCTGTATATTTTGTTTCCAGGGTTACTCCTAATTTTCTTACACCACCAACAGCTACAGTTCTGAACTGAAACAGGATTATTCTTATTTTCTTCCATCAGTGTAGAATAATAGTTCCAGCCGTACACAGGCCCTCAGAGATTCCTCTGCCCCAGCCTTTCTATTTTTCAGAACGCTTGTTTAGAGCAGGCCAGTGCCCGACATGAGTCCAGTAAGCAACTGCTCTGCACACTGCCTCAAAGTAGACGGTGTGACTCTTGTCCCGGGGCCTTGAGGGGTTCTGGCTTCTTTGCTGGGGGAGGAGCGGGGCTCTGGAGTGAGCTTTGATGAGGTTATCTGCTGGGGAGGGGTTTGTGGTGTAACTTCTTCTTCTTTATTATCCTATATTAAGTACAAGACACTGTATTGTCTGTGTTAAGTTGTAGTAAATGGTAAAGTTTTACTAATGTTTGTCTTCAATAAAGCCTGTATCAGAGCAGAGCCATGTGCCTGTGATGTATCGGCACCATTAGCTGTAGGCTCCACTGACAGGAATGTGACCTATACAAAGAACTGACTGTAAAACATGGACGACGGAGTCCCACAGATAAATGACTCTAGACTTGAGTTCACTGCCGAGACACAACAGACCCTCCACTGAGCATGCTCCAGTTCTGTGTTTAACCATGTCTGACAGCTGTTGCTCTCGGCAGCTGCGTTAGGCTCCGCCTCTGCTTTAGTTTTTACAGAGGCCTGCAGTGCTTTGTGTGTTTCCCGTACGAGCTCGAGAGGTTTTATCCTGGTTCAGTTCTGTTTTAGCCTTGGACTCTACTCCTCTGTTTCTGTCCCATTTGTCTGGAGTTTGGTGAGTTTCTTACTAATGTCATTTTTATACAGACCCAGAGCCATGTGGCTAGCACTAGTACAGACTGGACAGTGTCACTGTTCAAAGGTAAAATAGTTCATAAAGGTCACCTGTTAGATCACTTTTAATTCAAGTGTCCACCTCTGCAACAAGCAGTCACTGCCTTGACTAACATTCAATACAGACTTTTACCTACCTACATAAATTTGGAGATACACAGTTTGGAGGTCCATAAAGTTTGTTACCATCTTAAATACAGTTTACTGTGAGAAACACCTTACATACAAGCAATAAAACCTGCCTTGGTTTGTCTTTTAAACAAGGTGGTCATGAGACACAGCAGGAAGTGTGACAGTGTTGAATTTCAGAGGGGAATGGGCAGAAATTCAGAACCATTTCCTCTGTTCACAGTTCACAGACAGCCGCAGAGTTAAAGTTGATCCATTTTTTAAATATTATTCCCAAGTGTAAGAAAAATGTATGTTTGTAAATTATACAGTATTGTTCAAAATAATTAGCCTCACAAACTGTCTGTGGCCCTTGGACCCAAAAAGAACAGTTTTACTCTCATCAGTCACAAAACGTTCCTCCATTTCTCTTTAGGCCAGTCGATGTGTTCTTATTGTAACCTCTTCTGCACATGCCTTTTTTAAACAGAGGGACTTTGCGGGGGATTGTTAAAAATAGATTAGCTTCACACAGACGTCTTCTAACTGTCACAGAACTTACAGGTAACTCCAGACTGTCTTTGATCGTCCTGGAGCTGATCATGAGCCTTTGTCATTCTGGTTATTCTTTGATCCATTTTGATTGTTGTCTTCTGTTTTCTTCCATGTCTCTCTGGTTTTTCTCTCCATTTTAAGGCCTTGGAGATCATTTTAACTAAAACAACAGCCTATAATGTTTTGCACCTCTTTATAGGTTTTCCCTGCTCCAATCAACTTTTTAATCAAAGAAAGCTGTTCTTCTGAACAATGTCTTAAACGACCCATTTTCCTCAGGATTTCAAATGTTCAACAAGTGCTGCTGGCTTCATCCTTGAATAGTGACCACCTGAGTCACACCTGTTTTTTTTTCACAGAATTGATGACCTCAGTGATTGAATGCCACACTGCTATTTTTTTGAACAAACCCCTTTCAACTAATTGTCCAACAGCACAGCCTTAAGAGCGTGTATATCATGAATGCTGGGTCTTGTTTTTTTTTTGTGAGAATCTACTGCACCTTACTGGGAACTTGTTTGCCACTTATCATTAAAAATATAGTAAAAACCTGGATTATTCTAGTCACATTGTACTGATATTATTTTGAACAATACTGTATTTCAGATCGCCTTCTATATAAATTACTCAGAACCTGGTCATGTAGGGTTCGATCTATCATTGCGGTATCACGAATAGGCTACATCCATTTGTGAGACAAATGGATCGAGTCCTAACAGATAGCTCTGATAGCTGGGGCGGCAGTAGCTCAGTGGTAGAGCGGCCGTCCTTCAACCGGAAGGTAGTAGGATCGATTCCCGCTCGCCCCACAGTTCATACTGTCGTTGTGTCCTTGGGCAACCCACCTTGCCTCCAGTGACTGTAACACTGGTAATGTAATGTAAGTCGCTTTGGATAAAAGCGTCTGCTAAATGAATAAATGTAAAATGTAAGCTCTGTGGGTAGAGGCATATTGGCTTAAAGGTAGTTCTAGGAGTGATCAAGTCCCAAGCAGTTTGTCCCTTTTTACGATGGTTCCCTGTATTTCACACCAAGAGTCACTTGCTCTTTTGGCTAAGTTGCTCCCAGTTATTTTTTGCCTCCTGAAACAGGGCTTTATTGCCTGAACTTAATTCTCAGGGTCTTAGAAGCAGTTCATGGCTTAAGCAGGACTGCAATATTGGTTGATGTTGCGAGTTTATGCCTATAGTATCTCTATTTCTCACTGCCCCAGATTACTGGCTCACTACTGGTCAAGCGGTCAGTTACAATGTTCGGGAGTCGCCTCTTCTATGAAGGCTTCCTCCCTGCTATTTCTTGTGAATTACTTATGAATGACTTCTGCAGCTGACAGATCACTGTAGGCGGACGCCTACTTTAAATGAGAGGCTGGGGTTTAAAAATGACCTGGAGATTGAATTTGTCTTTTATATTAGTTTTGAACAAGGAGTTTATTAAATGGTTAAGAAAGGTTTACAGAATGAAGCACAGCCAGAAATATATTTCTAACACCTCACAATATTACATCTATATTACATGAGGGTCAAGTAGAAAGAGAGTTAGATATTTTTTAGAAAAAACTAGACTGCTCCTGTGTTTAACCTTTTTACAACGATCCAAAGCACAAGGCCAAGTCGACCTTTCATTGGCTACAGCAGCATAAAGTGAAGGTTCTGGACTGACCTCAGTCTCCTGGCATGCCATTAACTATTTAGCCAAACCCCCGGCCACCATTTTGGCTCCATTGGTAGGCCACTCACAACACAACATCATATCATCAACTCACAGGACTTTACAAACAAAATCATCTACAACTCGATGCAGACAAGACTACTGTCTAAGAAAGCCAGAACAGAGGAGGAGGCCTCAGATTCTTGTTGCCCACTATTAACAACAGTGTTCTGAAACCTAAACTCTAGAACAACAACACCTGAATGAAACCGTGGCACTAATGACTCTCACATCAGGAGTCACACAGTCCTTTCAGAGTTAACGACTATGAGACCAGAACAGCCTGGTCCAATCAGGTTTAGTTTCAGGTTAAACTCCTCCCTCTAGAGATAAAAGCTCAGTTCTCTTACAGTTGATCTCAGAATTAAAAAAGTCTCTTGGATTTAGAGACAAAACATCTTCACCTTGAAAACTGAGTCCAGCTGCCTTTGCAATAAATTTTTCTTCATAGAGTTATTAGTGTCTTTATTCATTATCTTTTATTTTTTTCCTGTTGTGTCTTTGCAGAAAAACACCTCAACAACCCAATCATACTGGATCTCACCTGTGACTTTTACAGCAGAGCACAACTTTTAAATCTCAGATGAGAATGCACTCTGGGGAGAAAAAAACTTCAGCTGTGACCAGTGTGGACATGCTTTTACTCAACTGAGCAACCTTAAACGGCACAAGAGATTTCACACTGGAGGAAGACCCTATAGCTGTGAGCAGTGTGAGAAGAGTTTTACATCTTCCACAGACTCTTAGTGTCAGATCCATACAGGAGACAAACCTTTCAACTGTAAAGAGTGCAGAAAGGCCTGTACTCAAATCTGCAACCTTAAAACACATGAAAATCCACACCGGAGAGAGGCCATACAAGTGTGACAAGTGTGAGAAGAGTTTTAAAACATCTTCAGCAATGTCAGCGCATTGTGGAGTCCACACAAGAGAAAAACCTTATACTTGTGATCAGTGTGATAAGAGTTTTAAATCATCACAGGAGCTGTTAGTGCATCGACGGGTCCACACAGGAGAAAAACCATACAGTTGTGATCAGTGTGGAAAGTCCTTTACCCAACTAAGCACCCTTAAAATACACACGAGAATCCACACAGGAGAAAGGCCATACAAATGTGACCATTGCAACAAGGCTTTCTCTGATTCAGGCAAACTAAAAATACACATTCGAATTCATACTGGTTATAAAGAATACAGCTGTGATCTCTGTGGGAAGGCTTTTACTCAGTCAAGCACCCTTAGACAACACATGAAAAGCCACACTGATGAAAAGCCATACAATTGTGATCAATGTGGAAAGGATTTTAGATCATCAATCGGTCTCAGATGTCACATGAGAATTCACACTGGTGATAAACCATACAGCTGTGATGAATGTGGGCAGAGTTTCAGCTGGGCAGATTCTTTAAAACAACATGAGAGTATTCACACTGGAGAGAAGCCTCATGAGTGTGACCAGTGTGGGATGAAGTTTAGAATCAGAAAGCTGCTCTTAACTCATAAACGCATCCATCGAGGACATAGGCCGTATCGCTGCGACAAGTGTGACAAAGCTTTCATTAAATCAGATCATCTTATTCAACACTATCGAATCCACACTGGAGAAAAACCATACACGTGTGACCAGTGTTTGAAGGCTTTTTCTACATCATTCAGCTACAAATGTCACATGAGAGTCCACACTGGGGAAAAACCTTATGGTTGTGATCACTGTGAGAAGAATTTTACTACATTAAAAGACCTCACAGTGCATCGTCGGATCCATACAGGGGAAAAACCGTACAGCTGTGATCAATGTGGAAAGTCTTTTACACAATCAAGTGGTCTTAAAGCACACATGACCGTTCACAGTGAAGAGAAGCCATACACATGTGACCTGTGTGGGAAAGATTTTAAAACATCAGGAGCTCTTTTATCTCACCAAAAAGTCCACACTGGAGAAAAACTGTTCAGCTGTGAGCAGTGTGAGTATAGTTCCAAATGGGCAGTAGCTCTCAAAAAGCACCAACGGATCCATACAGAGAAAGAAAAGCCTTTTAAGTGTGACCAGTGTGGAAAGGATTTCTGGACATCAGGCATTCTCTTAAAACACCAGAGCACCCACAGGGCGGAGAGGCCATACTGCTGTGACCAGTGTGGTAGGACTTTTTCTAGGAAATCGTACCTCACCATACACTACCAAATCCACGCTGGAGTAAAACCATACAGCTGTGACCAGTGTTGGAAGAATTTTACAACATCCTCCCATCTCAAAATACACTTCAGAACGCACTCTGGAGAAAAACCCTATAGTTGTAAGCAGTGTGGAAAGGCCTTTAAAGTATCATCTGCTCTAAAAGTGCACATGAGAATCCACACTGGGGAGAAACCATACAGTTGTGACCAGTGTGGTAAATTATTCAGTCAATCATCTAATTTAAAAATACACAGTCTTCAGCATAAAAAAAGAGCTGCTGAGGTAAGATTGTGTGACAGTGGAACAAAACCTGACAATATCAGACTAAAAACACTGGAGGTCAGGCTTCATAGAATCCAGACTGTAAAGTACAACCTACAGTCAAGTCCATAAATATTGGGACATTGACACAATTCTTATCTTTTTGGCTCTATACATCGCCACAATGGATTTGAAATGAAACAAAAAAGATTTGCTTTAACTGAAGACTTTTATTTACTTTATTTTGAGGTATTTACATCTAAATCAGGTGAATGCTGTAGGACTTACAACAGTTTGAATATGTGCCTCCGGCTTTTTAAGTGACCAAAAGTAATGGGACAATTGGCTGCTCAGCTGTTCCATGGCCAGGTGTGTGTTATTCCCTCATTATCCCATTTACAAGACGCAGATAAAAGGTTTGAATGTTCATTTCAAGTGTGCTATTTGCATTTGGAAACTGTTGCTGTCAACTCTCAAAATGAGATCCAAAGAGATGTCACACCATCATTAGGATGAAAAAACAAAACAAACCCATCAGAGAGAGAGCAAAATCTTTAGGTGTGGCCAGATCAACTGTTTGGAACATCGTTAAAAAGAAAGAACGCACCGGTGAGCTCAGCAACACCAAAAGACCTGGAAGACCACGGACAACAACTGTGGTGGATGAACAAAGAATTCTTTCCCTGGTGAAGAAAACACCCTTCACAACAGTTGGCCAGATCAAGAACACTCTCCAGGAGGTAGATATATGAGTGTCAAAGTCAACACTCAAGAGAAGACTTCACCAGAGTGAATACAGAGGGTTCACCACAAGATGTAAATCATTGGTGAGCCTCAAAAACAGGTCAGATTAGAGTTTGTCAAACAACATCTAAAAAGCCTTCACAGTTCTGGAACAACATCCTATGGACCGATGAGACCAAGATCAACTTGTACCAGAGTGATGGGAAGAGAAGAGTCTGGAGAAGGAAAGGAACTGCTCATGATCCATAGCACCTCATCAGTGAAGCATGTGGTGGTAGTGTCATGGCGTGGGCATGTATGGCTGCCAATGGAACTGGTTCTCTTGGATTTATTGATGATGTGACTGCTGACAAAAGCAGCAGGATGAAGTCTGAAGTGTTTCGGGCAATATTATCTGCTCATATTCAGCCAAATGCTTCAGAACTCATTGGACGGTGCTTCACAGTGTAGATGGACAATGACCAGAAGCATACTGCCAAAACAACCAAAGAGTTTTTTAAGGGAAAGAAGTGGAACCCTGATGCTGCATGAAGGATCAAGTCAAAGGTAAAAGCTCTGCAGTTTTAGGTTTGAAGAAATGTTACCAGAACCTGGGAAAGGAAAAATGAACCTTTTATGGACAGTGGATTTAACAGTAGCTCAGTGGGTAGAGCAGCCGTCCTTCGACCGGCGGGTGGGCGGTTCGATCCCCGCTCAAGACATTCTAAAAACATAACATCCCGCTCTCCCCACAGTTCATACTGTCGTTGTGTCTTTGGGCAAGATGCTTAACCCCCCTTGCGTCCAGTGTTGTTCCAGCTGTAACACTGGTAAAGCGCTATTATTTTTTTTAAAAAAAGGTAATTTGTTAAAGTTTAAGCGCAAGTTGCTCTGTGTTTTAATCACTGTTTGGAGTATTTTTTAAATTTTAATGTTATGTTTTGTATTAATTATTGTGAGAACTAACACAAGAGTCTGTCCTTTTTGAACAGGATTAAATACTTTTCTTTTGACAAACCCTTGGAGGTGTTCAAGGTAAACACTGCATCAAATCTTTGGAACATAAAGATAAAAGGTTTAAATGTTATCTTTAGCAGTTTTTTTTAATGAACAGTAATAACTGTTACTGATTAAAATTTTGGTGAATTTAAATAAAGAGAGAAACTTGTTAATTTGATTTTACACTTGATGTGAAGTTTCTGTTTAACATTGAGGTGAATTCTTTATGTGAATATAAATCTGAATGACAAATTAGTGGAAACATGAAAATAGAAATTGATGAACTGTTTATTTATAAGTTACGTTTGAGATTATTATGGTAAAAATGCAAATGTATTTGTTGAGCACCTGGTGGTAAAACTGAGTTTTACAGAGACGGTATAGAACAAGTCAATACTTAACTAAATCCTAAAGAAATTTTCATGTGTGGAGATTTTAAAAGTAAATAAAGCAGAATTTGAACAGAACTTTGTTGATTTTATGTTTAGTCGTTCCGTTTAAACGACAGTCACAAAGGTGATGGTGTTTTGGAGGAAAGCAGTGTGAACAGAGCAGAGGCTTTGTGGTGTGTTACTGGGTTAATCCCAGAGGGAGGGGTCTGACCCAAGATATTTAAAGTGTAACTAAACCCCTGGTCAGAGTTGAACTCCGCCCACTGGCAATATCTGAAAAATGCTGGAAAAGTGGGCAGAGCCCAGCGGAGACAGAGGGAGAAACCGAGGGTGGGGCTGAGCCGGGGGCGGGACCTGAAACCCAACAGCCCTGATTGACAGCTGTGAGCGACTGAGAGAAGGGTGTGGTGGGGTCGTGCCAGGGGCGTGGGTAGAGAGCCGTTAGTCGAGCCAGTATACGTCACAGAAGGAAACAATCTTCAATCTAAAAATTCAACTGCAGTAACCACCGTTCAACCTGAGGAGGGCAGCACTTAGACGGTTTTACACCATATATTGTAAAATTTATATACTTTATACTCAAATGTCAAAACTTAAATCACTGAACAGCACATTTACTAAAAGAAGTTGTTTGAAATAAATAGAACATGTACACACACACAAACACGAACGCACACACACGCACATGAACACACACACGAGCGCACATGAACGCACACACACACGAACGCACATGTACACACACACACAAACGCACACACATGAACACACACACACACACAACACGCAACACACATGTACACACACACACACACACATGTACACACACACAACGCACCCACACACATGTACACACACACACACACGCATGTACACACACACAAACGCACCCACATGTACACACACACACACAAACTCACCCACATGTACACACACACACACAAACGCACCCACATGTACACACACACACACACAAACGCACCCACACACACACATGTACACACACACACACACATGTACACACACAAACAAACGCACCCACACACACATGTACACACACACACACACACACACACACAAACGCACACACACACACACACATGTACACACACACACACACAAACGCACACACACACACATGTACACACACACACGTACACACACAAACGCACCCACACACACATGTGCACACACACACACGAACACAAACACATACACACAAACAAACACACACACAAACACACGCACACAAACACAAACGCACACACTCGCACATGAACACACACACATGAACGCAATAAGACTCGGAGTTTATTTAAATATAGTTTTATGGAGGATGTATTTACAGCTGCAGTAAATGGGATTTACATTCTAACAAACAAACGGCCCCTGAACGACACACAATAAGTGCTGCTCAAACATTTACCAGGTTCAGGAAGAAAAAAGGACAAGATAAAAGGAAGAAAAGGTAGAAAAATCGGATTAATGTTTGAACATGATCAAAATTAAAATGTGAACCGTACAGAATCTGTCACATGATGAGTTTTCATTCGTTTTACACTAAAAACCATTCTCTATAATTCTTAATCATAATAATTTATTATTTGGCCTCCATCCTGAAAAGATCTAGTTTCCATTTTGACAAAAAAAATTATAAAAAAATACTGCTGTAACTGCTAACATCTGACCGCGCATGGTTCTTAAGCTTAAGAAACAAAACAAAAAAGAAACAAGAAAACCTTTCCTTCCTGAACCTAACCTTGTACAAAACGACTCCAGTTATTTTTTTGTTGTAGTACCACGAGTCTCCACTGGGAAACAGCAGAAAAAAAAAAAAAAAATAAAAATTAAAAAAACACATTCATTCGTTTTATTTTAAAACAGAAAAAGTGGGCATGGTCTGTAAATGGGCGGAGTTTTAAGACATGATGGGCGTAGTCATGTTCATAAATGGGTGGGGTTTGGGACATAAACAGGGCAAGGCTAAGTCCATAAAAAGGTCAGGTTTTAGATTATAAGTGGCCAAGTTTAGAATAAGTGGGCGGGGCTTAGATGTAATGGGTGTGGTCTGTTAAAAAGGAGGGGCTTGTGTGCTCTGGGTTTAAATGAAGTAGGCGGGGTCATATGAGCAGCTGGCTGCGGTCCACACTTTGGGCCTTCTTCAGGTTGACTTTGCTGAAGGACTGAATGGAGCTGAGCAGCGCCGAGCGGCCTCCGGAGGAACCACCAGGGGGCGCTACAGGGGGCGGAGGGGAGTTTAACGCTGGAGGAGGAGGTGGAGGAGGAGGAGGAAGGAGGCCTGAGGAAAAAGAACAAAGTGAAAAACATGTGACAATGACAGACTGTTAAAGAGCTGTTTTTACAAAGATACTAAAGTGTTTCTAAAGTAAACAGAAGCATATGTTGTTCTTTTAGTTTTATAATTGGAACACAAGAGTGTGCTTTGAATTCACTTTACAATATCTGACAAAGTTGACAGTCTGTTATATTACAGAGGTGGGTGACCTGTTATACCCCTGTGTACCTCTAGAGGGAGCGGTGTGCTACTGTAAAATTGATTGTTGTCGCCCACTCAGTCAAACCAATCAAAACTCAAATGGAATGGGCTTTATGCAACACGTTTTATCTTTGTAACAAAAACTGGCTTAATTAAGATTTCATAAATAAAATAAATTAGGTTTAAATCCAACTAAAACCTGGTTCTGTATCATGATGTTAAACTGTATTTGACTTGAATAATGTGGATAATGTTTGTGCTTTTGGGAGTTTTTTTAACATAGATCTTTGTAAAAACAGCTCTTTAAAACCAGCCCCAGTTCAGCTTCAGCTCAAAATGGCCCAGAACAGAACCATTTTTTAAAACTGCGACAGAGAAACACTTCCTGTTTGACCAGTAATGAAACAGAAAGCTTTCATTACGTTCTGCAGATAAAAACGTGTTTCTATCAACACTTTAAAGGTTGATAGAAACAGGAAGCCGCTGCTTTGAGGCGTATTTGCTTAAAAATAAAAATTTAAAGCAAATAAAGGCAAAGACAAAAAAGATAGGGATCTTTTGTAGTTTGTTATATATTCCACAAAGAAATATATTCCAAAAATAAAAAGTAAAAGAAAATTATGATAAATACAGCATTTTAATGGACAACTGTCTTTGATTGGGACAAAAAGAAACTAATAATTTCTAATGGAGGAAAAAAACTCTCTCTATATATCTATAGATACAAATAAATAAATAAATAAATAAATGTGTATTAACCTGAAGTGTAAAAACAAAAGTGGTGTATAATTTAAAAACTGCCTTGTAACAAAAGCTAAACCAAAAGGAAGTACATACAAATGTGTTTTAAAACTGGAGTTTAATACAGCGTTGTTCAAACTGAGGAGTTCCACAGGAATCTATGCTTGGACCAGTGTAATTTCAGTATCTTTCTTTCCTTTAAAATATTTATGAGTGAAACGGCTTCTGCTTCTTTCGGATTTAATTTAGTGCAATTCTGTTTAGAATAAAAATTGGGTTAGACTGAGTGGAAACTGGAAAAAAAAAGTTGTTAAAAAATGTCAATAGAAAAAGATTACCCCACCCCCTCAGTGTTAAGCCCCACCCACAGACAGTGAACAAGCAGCTGACAGACAGGTCAATCTCCAACGAGAACAAGACTGCATTTGGGGAAGAACTCGTTGAAGATTGAGAGTATTTTTTTTTTTTTTTAAAGATGGCCGTACAACGTCTGCACAAAGACCAGGGGTTTCCTTGTTTGATTAAGACTTTATTTTGTCCGATTAGATTATTCCTGCTTTAGGCTCAGGTTTAAGTCCTAGTCTTACAGTTACTTATACAATAAATTTAAACTGAGCTGTTGAGTCCAGTGTACGGCCACTTTTAAACCCATCATCATCATCATCGACAGTGACAGTATCGGGCTGTGTCCCGGACCCTCAGTCCCCTTCACAGATCTCTACAGCGGGCTTTGGTCAGACTCATTCAGATTCAGCAGGTTTTAGGACTCTTGTAGGACTCTGAAGAG
Source organism: Perccottus glenii (assembly GCA_024416835.2). Taxonomy (NCBI): domain Eukaryota; kingdom Metazoa; phylum Chordata; class Actinopteri; order Gobiiformes; family Odontobutidae; genus Perccottus; species Perccottus glenii. The sequence continues at coordinate 31,878,586 of CM044554.2, forward strand.
AACTGAGGCCTCTGTAGGACTCTGAGGGAGGGGCCAAGGCCTCTGTAGGCATCTGAGGGAGGGGCCGAGGCCTCTGTAGGCGTCTGAGGGAGGGGCCGAGGCCTCTGTAGGTCTCTGAGAAGGGACTGAGGTTTCTGAACAGGCCCAGAGCAGACAGAGTACTTTACCGGGACACGTCAGAATGGAGCATGCTCTACACCGGAGAGAGAACAGGACAGAGACAGGGTTAACTCTGCAGTAACTCTGCAGCTGAGTATATACACAGGACACAGGAGAGGAGACAAGAGAGGAGACAAAGACTAATGAAGAGGTTAGAATAAAACACTGAAGTGTGCTGTTCTCTGCGAGACTCTTGAAGAAAACGTTACTGATGAACCTGGTTAATGCGTTTGTACTTCAGCAGCTCTCGGCTTGTATCAGCTCCGGTCTTTGTTCCAGGAACATAAACAGGAGTCATACACACATTTGTCCAGTCACCTCCTACCCCTGCTGCTGTAAACCCCCCTGAACTCTCTGCACCAGCGCTGGACCTTAACCCAGAACTGTCCTCCCTTCTCTCCTTTGTTTACTGAAGTCTATTCTTGTCATGTCCTTTCTGAAGAGTTTTATTTTCCCTGAAGCCCTCTCAGTGAATCCTGTACTTTTTCCCTGCTTCAGATCCACACTTGTTTTTTCAGCAGCGAGTAGGGTGACCAGGCGTCCCGAGAAATTCGGGACAGTCACGAAATCTAAACTGTTGTCCCGAATCCCAAATCTAGCCCTAATTGTCCCGAAAATTATACTAAAGCAAAAGCTTGAGAAGTTATTGTCTGATAAACATTAAAAATAATAATTATTTAATGAATTGAATAAAAACTGTCTGCAGAGGTTGAGCCTTCCTGCAACCATCCCGCGCCGGCTGCAGCATTCTAAGTTAAAAAAAAAAACTTATGTGGCTAGGCGCCAATTTAGATATTGATAAGCTAAATTTCATTCATTTGGTTGACATGGCTGGTGTACCAGAACCCCAACATGCTGCTAAAAAGCTAAAACTCCTCTGCAGGTACCGGGAGGAGTGGGTGGGAAGTATCCATGGATTGCTACAGCCTTAAGCGATGAAAGTAAAGCGTTCTGCAAAGTGTGTAGGAAAGAGTTTGGTGTTTCTAACGGAGGGGAGGCAGATGTTAGGCTGCATGCTAGCAGCAAATTACACTGTACCAACACCACGACTGTACAGACTAACTGGTCTCGTCCTTCTTTAAGAAGCAGGATGATTCCATGTATAATAAAATAGCTGCTGCTGAGCTGACCTCCGTGTTCCACCAACAATCACACAGATCGCTTGACTGTGCGATGAAGTTAACACCAAAACTGTACTCTGATTCGGCTATAGCTCAACTCGTCACCTGCGGTCGCACAAAAGCTGAAGCACTGGTCACAAACATCCTGGCACCACTCGCATCTGACTTCTCCCAAAGCCTCGAGTCAAAAGACGTATTCTTTTCAATTGCAACAGATGCCTCTAATAAAAGGCAATGTGGAAACATTCCCAATCTCTGTGAGATTCTGGACTCCTGAGCAGGGCATCCAGAACAGAGTTCTTGATTTCTTTGAACAGGCAGCCGAGAGCGCAGATGCTGTCACTGACACCTTGCTGAATAAATTAAAAAGGAACACAAACTCAGTATCCACAACATCTCGGCATAGTCGGCTGACAATGCGGCAGTAAATTACGGCAGAAAACACTCCATTTACCAAAATCTCAAAAAAGTCAACAGCCAGATCCTGCCCGCAAACTGCCCAGCTCACATTATACACAATGCCGTTAAACATGCCAGCAACACACTGCAAACAGATGTGGAAACTATTGTGAAAAAATCATTCAACCATTTCAGATGTTCTGCCAAGAGAGTTTCCACCCTCAAAGAAATGTTTGAATTTGCCGACATGGAGTACCATACACTGTTGCGCCACGTCCCGACACGATGGTTGAGCCTGCTCCCTGCAATTTACAGGCTTATTAACACCTGGCCAGCTGTGCGGAGCTACTTTTTGTCGCTGGGAGAGGAGGAGTGTCCCTGTGTCCTTTGGGATGCGCTCCAGGGTAACGAGCATGGTGAGGAAGATGAATGCAGCGAGTTGGAGGTCACGCTCTTCTTCTTGCAAAATACTTTAAAGATGTTCACTGGTGCTGTGCTGAGTCTGACCTCAGTTGAAGTGTATGCGCTGATGGCCTCCGAACCAAACTGCAGCAGTGCAAAAAAGATGCCTTTTTCGGAGCAAAAGTTGACCGTGTCTTCCTATCCTCCATTAATCTTAGGATTGACAGGCTCAAAAGAGAATTCACGAGTTTCTATGATACCGCGGAGCAATACCTTAAGAAATGGTTCGATTTCTCCGAAACTGGGCACCTGTTCAACATCCAGTGTTTCGATCTAAAGGAAAATCAAGAAATCAGCTACCAGAAATTAACCGCAGCTGTATCTGCCCTTTAGATGGAGGGTGAGCTTGACCTGGATGAGCTCTACAACGAGAGCTGTGTTCTGAAAGAGATACTGCCTCATCTGGAGATACAGTCACCCTGTAGGTAATCTTTGGGCCCAAGCACTCAGGAGCAGGTCGGCGTGCCCACAGTATGCCAAGCTAATGTCTTTCATTTTGAGCATCCCAGTGAGCAATGCATACTCAGAACAGGTGTTTTCAATTATGAAAGGTGCCTGGACCGATGTGAGAAACAGGTGCTCATTTAACCTGGTCCACAGCGAAATCAAAGTAAAAATGAATTTGGTGATGAACTGTGCAGAGTTCCATAAATACATCCTGGGGAAAAAAGGAGTGCTGGAAACAGTGAAAACCTCCGCAAAATATGCTGATGTCGGGCCTCCACAACCTAGGTAGGCTGTGTGAATTCAAAGTTTTATTGTTTCTATTCATTTATCTAATTAATCTACATAAACAAAGACAATACAACCCTTTTGTCCCCTTTTTGTTTTAAGTCTTGATGAAGAGAGCACAAGTTGCTGCAGCCGCGAGGAGGACAGTGGTGCACCGCGCGCGTAAAGGAGTGATTGATTGTTCGCGGGGCGCGGCAAATCACGATTCACATCACTACACAATAATATCGTTATTTTCGTTTAAGCTTTCGGCTTTACAGAAATGTCTGACTTTCGCTCTGTTACATAAAACAGTCATTGTTCTTTTTTTTTTCCCCACAATGACATTTGAGTTCATGATTTTAATGTTTTTGTGTCAGACTAAAGAGAAATGTTGATCTTGATTTTTATGCCAATCTCATCTGGTTGGAACAGAAGAACAGTAGACTTTAGAGTTTAGAGTCAAACAAAGGCAGATCTTTAGAGACACAGGTCAGAGACAGTTCCACTAAGACTTTCGTTCACAGTAGTTTAGTTTTAGCCTAAAACCTTGTTAAACCATGGACCAGTCTTTCCCACAGCATCTTTTCTTCGGCCTGATGTTTTGTTTAGTCTTTTTATCCAACACTGTGACTGTCCAGGGTGTATTTGGACGACTGAAGGAGACTCACACTATTATATTTATTCTTATTGGTCAAATCTAAAATCTGTTAAACCAGCTTTTTGAGTAGATTTTCTGCTTTCATTTAGACATTGTGCTGTGGGAAACCCTCAGTTTTAGAAAAGTCTCTGTGGAAGTGTCTCTGGATCAAATCAAGTCACTTTATTTGTGTCTAGTTTAGTTTAGTCTTTTCAGAAACAATCCCTGTTTACGCTCAGTACTATCAAAAATATCAAAAATAATCTGAAATAAAACTAAAACCAGAGACTGAACTGTCTGAAGTGCTACGACTGTGTCTGTTCCTCTTTGGCTTTGGAGCCGTGGGTTATATGAGTGTTAAACAGTGCAGTGACAAGACTGACCTGAAGGGGGCGGCGTTGGAGACGAGGGACACGTTGGAGGAGAACTGGCTCCAGAACCTTAAGAAAATTAACAACAAAGAAGAAAAGAATGTTACACGGCTGTTTCCCACTGAGGCTATAAACATAAAACCATCTTTATTAAACCTACGACAATTAATCAAGGCCTTGGAAACATTTTAACAACAGCAGAAGCACATTTAAAACAACGGTTTCTGCCCATTAGCTTTACAGGCTCAGAATAGTGCACTTAAACCAACACTCACAAAACTTAAAAGGGCAGGTACAAAGTCCTAAAATACACTAAATAAGCCTCTGGCACTAAATAAAAAGATCCACCAATAAAAGCCAAAAAGAAGGCCATCTTTAGAGTTCTTGTAATGATTTTCCTTTGTTAATGCTCATAGCAGACACAGATGAGCTCATCTCATCTTCAATTATTCCAAAAAGTCTCAGGACACAGTTAAAAATCCTATCATTTACAGTTGGATTTCTAGGCTTCATGTCACATTTACTGTAACATTGATGTTTTGATCAATCTTAAAAACAAAAAAGCTTCAAATCATTTTGAACGTTCCAGTTTTCCAGAACACAAGTAGACACTGAAGAACGGAGGTCAAATAATGAAACTCTTTACAAGGTGCCTATTTCAGGAAAGATTTGACATTGGTGTAAAACCGTCCAGTTCAAATCCAAAGTGAACCCACCAGAATTATTGTTGTTCCTGACAGAGACGTCCTCCTCGTTCTCAAACGCAGACTGTCGGGACTTCTGTAAAAAACAAACACACTGTTTTACTTTTACCTACGAGTGCTAAAGCACAATCAGGCACAGTTGCTTCTAAACGCGTGGGTAATCTAAACCTAAACGTGTGGGTAATCTAAACCTAAAAGGCGTGGGTAATCTAAACCTAAAAGGCGTGGGTAATCTAAACCTAAAAGGCGTGGGTAATCTAAACCTAAAAGGCGTGGGTAATCTAAACCTAAAAGGCGTGGGTAATCTAAACCTAAAAGGCGTGGGTAATCTAAACCTAAAAGGCGTGGGTAATCTAAACCTAAAAGGCGTGGGTAATCTAAACCTAAACGCGTGGGTAATCTAAACCTAAAGGGCGTGGGTAATCTAAACCTAAAAGGCGTGGGTAATCTAAACCTAAACGTGTGGGTAATCTAAACCTAAAAGGCGTGGGTAATCTAAACCTAAAAGGCGTGGGTAATCTAAACCTAAAAGGCGTGGGTAATCTAAACCTAAAGGGCGTGGGTAATCTAAACCTAAAAGGCGTGGGTAATCTAAACCTAAACGCGTTGGTAATCTAAACCTAAACGTGTGGGTAATCTAAACGCGTGGGTAATCTAAACCCAAACGCGTTGGTGCATCATTGCATCATTTCTCTTTTTATCCACAATTTGTACAGTGTCCCAACCTTTTTAGAATCAGGTTTGTATAAATCTTAACGTGTGTGTAATATAAATGTATGCACCCAGTACTTTACATGTCACACTCTCTGTGAACACACAACATCGACGGCCTTCTCCGACCACCACCAGGGGAAGGTAGAGCAGTGATTCCCAAACCTTTTTCCAGGGAGACTTATATTTCCAAAGTCCAAATGATACCTGACCCATTACCCTTTGGTTTGTTTTTGTGTCATTGTTCTTCCTTTCTAGTGCCATTTATTTTGTTTTAATGGTTTTTTGGTCCTTTCTATTATACTATAGTTCCCTTTTTTACTGTCTCCTTGGTTATTCTTTCCTGACTAACAAAAGCAGCTATATACACATTAAATGCTAATTGACTTTGATTTTTTTTTTTTTACTGTCCAGGGTGAACCCCGCCTCAGGCCGAAAGCTGCTGGGATAGGCTTCAGTCCCGCGACTTCTAACAGGACAAAGCGGTAGAAAGTGAATGAATGTTGTGACCCAGTCTTGGTCTCGTCCCAGTGTTTGGGAACCACTGGGGTTTGGGTAAGATCCTGTCGCTTGGTCTAAAATGAAGCAGGTTCAGTAAAGACCTTCCGGGCCAGGATCTTCCTCCTCTTCTTCTCCTCCTCCGAGCCGTGGTGAGACTGGGCTCTGGTCAGACGTCTGTGCTGATGCAGCTGCGACAAAACACGTCAAAGATCAGATCAGAACTGGACACAAAGGAAAAGGACAAATGTAGCATGTGCTTGACATGAAACACTTTCCTCCCATTGTTTGAAGCAGATTTGTGGATTTACTGGGAGCAGGATTATATTCAACAGTAGAACTAGGGCTGGCTCATGTTTGTCTTGCTACAAACTAATTCAAATGTTTTTTTTTTTATAAAATAGGACTAATGAATGTCTTTTCTGCAGCAGTGTGTTTAGGCCTCAGAGTTAAAGCAGTTTTTTAGTTTTTATCTCTGTCTCCACAGAGCAGCTCTAAAGTCTTGTTAAAGTGCAACACATTTGGGTAATTTGCATGAATCTAGAAAGTACGCTGCAGAGAGACACGCTTTCTCCTCCAGACGTCAGCTCAAAAAGGACAAAAACTACACACTGCTCCTGATTAAGATACAGACCAGTCTCTGTTCGTCCTGGAGCCGTCGCTCTAAACTCTCTTTGGCTGTTTTCAGAGCGTCCTTTAACCGACTGGGGACCTGCCACAAGAGCAACACAGACGTTACACTTTTTATTCAGTTATCAATAAACCAGAGGACATAGTGACAGCGAACGCACCTTGAACTGGGATTTCTCTGAGGCTTGGAGCTGGACATCATTAAACAAACTGAAGAAAAAACAGAGACTTCAGACAAAAAGAGCAGCAGGTCCTGAAGGAGAAGGGTTAAATACACAGAGAGTGTGACGTACGGAGTCTGAAGGAGGTCTGAGACCGAGGGCAGCCCAGTTTTACAGGCTTCAGTCGAGAGAATGGACTGCAGCACGGACACTGAACACAACACAGAGGGAGCACACACAGATATGAACCCTGGAGTGTACAGACCAGAGGCTGCCGTTGTAAATACAGTAGTAGAAGAGCACTTTCAGTTTTATATTGGAATACAAAAATAATGTGTTCTTTATTTAAAACACAAAGAGCCAGCTCCACATTTTCTGCAGAAAGCAGTGTTAAATATATTATTGTTTGTGGTTTGAAATAATAAATATTAGTATTGTTCAGGTGCTGTTATTGGAGTGCATTACATTTAGAGCTGATTGGTTAATGACATGGTCGATATAACTCCAATGGAAATGTTTTGACAGACCCTAAGCCCACGACAACAGCACCCAGTCCTCAGGTTATCGTATTTATATTATCCAGCCATAGGTCCCTGCTGCGCCACAGACCATCTGGAGGCTCCTGTTGGAAGTGCTTGTAAAAGCACAAGTTCTTTAAATGAAACCTGGAGCTGATTGGATTAATCAGCCTCAGTTTTATCCAATCAGAGCAGCTGTCAGCATTTGACACGAGTCTAAGACCAAGACTCAGACCAGAACAACTGTGTTATAATAATTTTTATTTCATATTTGTTTATAGTTTCCGGGTGCTCATAGTTTTAGGTCATGTCAAATCTGATCATGTCATGTCCTTCATGTTAAACATCAACTAGACGTAGACATAACTTGCTTCTGCACCTGGAGCTTGTGCTGGAGAGTCAAAATCTCATGTATCGTTTACTTTTCCAAGCGAACCTTACCCTGTTCCACTTGTGACATGTTTGTACTTTGCTTCTTCTTGCAAGAATTAAACCTGATCATTGCTTTTTAAATTATACTCTGTCTCTGGATAATATACGGATAAAAAATTCTTATAACAAACTGTCAATTCAAATCTGTCCAGTTCATGGTTCAGCTTTTGAAAAATGAGTTTATCACAAGAACAAGACAGGTGCTGTTATACAGACCCTGCGGTGCGTTCACTGACCTACAGCGGGGAACGGGACGTCTGGGAACTGGTCGATGGGAACAGAGTCTGGAGGACGACCGTATACCATTTCATACAAGACGTGTCCGAAACCGAAGACGTCGATGCTCTCTGTGGTCTGAGGGAAGGACACAGCAGAGTTACAGAACCTGCTCACTACGCCCCCTGCTGCTGAGGAGGGCTCTGACAGATAACTGAGAGGCTGTTACGTTGATCTTGCGCAGCTGAGTGAAGCTGGGTCTGAGGACAGAGGGAACTCCCAGCAGCCCGTTCTCCACATCCAGCAGACGACACACTCCGTCCTCCAGCAGCACGTTACAGCAGTGGAGCTGCCCCAGGAACAGCCCCGAGTCCTGCAGCAGCCGGAGGGCCTAGAGACCACAGAGGGTCAAACTGGGGTCAGACCAGGGTTAAGCCAGGGGTAAGAGGTTTTATTTAGATCTTTGAACAAGTTCTAGTTGGATTTGAACAAGTTTTAGTTGGCTTTTAACACGTTTTAGTTGGATTAATCTGTACTGGGGGACAAACATGAGTTATATTAAGTTCTTAATGTTGCTTGCACACCTCCAGGATCTGTCGTCCAAACAGTTTAATGCTCGACAGGTCCAGGCCTTGGCTTTTCCTGGGATTACAGTATTTCTTCAGGTACGTGTCCCTCGGCTTCACCTGAGACAGAAATAAGACAATAAACCAGGTCTGATGTTGCGTCTGTAGATCACTGCTGCCACATTAACCACATTTATATAAAAGAGGGACACCGATGTGAGCAGTGGGAGTCATTCTGGAGCTGTGCATTTCTTCGCCAAAAATATAACCGGGCCAATTAACAAACACTGAGAACAAGGAGGAGGAGCAGACACACAATAACTGTCAATATCCACAACGGGCCATAGACAAGGGCAGAGAACAGAACACAGAGCAGGAAACACTAAGACACCTGCCACAGTAACTTTACTAAACGTCAGAGGGATCAGGGAACAGACATAAACCACAGACCCAAGGACAGATATTATCTCTGAGATTCCATGTTCCTCTTTAAAACAGACGTGGGACACACGTAGAACATGACCATAAAAAAGATTGTGAAAAAGAAACGGCAACAACAAAAGGACCAATATTCCAGACCTGGAACTGTCCGACTAAACTGAGGCAGGCTACAAAACACGTCACAACACCATCACGTAATTCTGATAAAGGCTACAGGAAGTAACCAAAACTAGTTTCTGTCCGTTTAATAACTTTGAAACACACAAAAAGGGTTACTCCAGAATTATTGTCATGTTTTCCTGATCATGTTTGGTCCCTGAAGTAAAGCGCTGTCGTCAGTACCTTACAGATGTGGTCCCTGAGGGAGCCCCCCTCACTGAACGGTCTGATGAGCAGCACCGCCGACTCACTGACGCTGGAGAAGACCAGCGGGCACACAAACGGACTCTGCACACACACAACAGAGGCTCATAATCCAGTATTCAAACCCAGACAGATCCTGGAGCAGAGCCTGCGTGACCTACTGAGAGTCCTGTGAGCAGCTTCATGGCCGACTGAAGGTCTCTGTCTGACAGGAACTTATCAGGACCCAGAGGTCCACCTGAAACACATTTATACAGAATATAATTAGAAGAGAATACACATGTATGAGACCAGCTCAACAGCAGAGCAGACACTAAAGACCGGCTGCACCAACAAGACTTGATTTATTCTGAATGAAATTTAATCTGGGTTTAAAAAGGAAAAGTAAACCAGGGCCTGAAGCTTCTTCATAACCTTCTGTTTCAGAGATTCTACAGAGAAAGACCTGAAGTGTAAAAGAGAGGACATGGGAAAATACTACACTTTTCCACTGGTTTTAAAAAAAAGGAGTCCATTTTTATAACCTTATATTTTGAATCATAGTTCTCTCGGTGCAGGTGGCGTTTAGAGATTTAGTTTTTCTTTTTTGTTTTTAGAATCAGGAGGAAAGGCAGACTTTACTTTCTGAGTACTGTTTGTTTAGGAACATGGTTTTTGTGTCACGCTCAGAAGCCACAGAGAAACTCTAGCAAACGCACTTTAGTCAATTTAAAACGTCTCCTGAAACATGGGACAGCCTCTCTTTCATGAACCAGAACTAAAACTTGGATTAACACTGGACTATTTCAGACTCACCCAGCTGAGCAGGTACCGCTCTTTGGGCTGCTCCTTGTTCTTGATCAGAAAGTACTTCTTCCTGATTCTCCAGCCTGAAACAAACAGCACTTTAACAAACCGAGTGGACAGAGCAGTTCAAGAAGAGTTTGTTGCACTGACCCATGTCTCTGAGCGGCTCCAGAACCTCCCATTTAGGATCAGACCTGAAGAACATGGAGACCTGCTGCAGAGCGATTTCTGAAGGAACAAAGCATTTTAAAAACACATTACAGGATTTACATGGATTTGAACATGTTTAGTTCAGGTTTTGGTCGGGCTTAAACAGGTTTAGTTCAGGTTTTGGTCGGGCTTAAACAGGTTTAGTTCAGGTTTTGGTCGGGTTTAAACCGGTTTAGTTCAGGTTTTGGTCGGGCTTAAACAGGTTTAGTTCAGGTTTTGGTCGGGTTTAAACCGGTTTAGTTCAGGTTTAAACCGGTTTAGTTCAGGTTTTGGTCGGGCTTAAACAGGTTTAGTTCAGGTTTAAACCGGTTTAGTTCAGGTTTTGGTCGGGCTTAAACAGGTTTAGTTCAGGTTTTGGTCGGGTTTAAACCGGTTTAGTTCAGGTTTTGGTCGGGCTTAAACCGGTTTAGTTCAGGTTTTGGTCGGGTTTAAACCGGTTTAGTTCAGGTTTTGGTCGGGCTTAAACCGGTTTAGTTCAGGTTTAAACCGGTTTAGTTCAGGTTTTGGTCGGGTTTAAACCGGTTTAGTTCAGGTTTTGGTCGGGCTTAAACCGGTTTAGTTCAGGTTTAAACCGGTTTAGTTCAGGTTTTGGTCGGGTTTAAACCGGTTTAGTTCAGGTTTTGGCTGGGCTTAAACAGGTTTAGTTCAGGTTTTGGTCAGGTTTAAACCGGTTTAGTTCAGGTTTTGGTCGGGCTTAAACAGGTTTAGTTCAGGTTTAAACCGGTTTAGTTCAGGTTTTGGTCGGGCTTAAACAGGTTTAGTTCAGGTTTAAACCGGTTTAGTTCAGGTTTTGGTCGGGCTTAAACAGGTTTAGTTCAGGTTTAAACCGGTTTAGTTCAGGTTTAAACCGGTTTAGTTCAGGTTTAAACCGGTTTAGTTCAGGTTTTGGTCGGGCTTAAACAGGTTTAGTTCAGGTTTAAACCGGTTTAGTTCAGGTTTTGGTCGGGCTTAAACAGGTTTTGGCTCAGACCTGTGTAGTTGGTGGAGTAGTTGTTGGGGTCGAGGAACCTCTTGACGCTAATACAGAAGCTAAGCAGAGGATGCTGGGTAATGGAGTCCAGATAGGCCTGTAATCCTCTCTGTCTCTCAGCGATGAACTCCCGCTCCATGTTCCCGATCAGTTTCTTTGGTGGCAGCGGCAAAGAGATCCCACAGACCTGCAGTTAACAGAACAGAGTCAGAACTGAAGAAAACCTGCTCAAGTCCATCTAAAACCTGCTCAAATCCACTTAAAACCTGCTCAAATCCACTTAAAACCTGCTCAAATCCACTTAAAACCTGCTCAAGTCCATCTAAAACCTGCTCAAGTCCATCTAAAACCTGCTCAAGTCTACCTAACACCTGCTCAAATCCAACTAAAACCTGTTCAAATCCATCTAAATCCTGCTCAAGTCTACCTAAAACCTGCTCAAATCCATCTAAAACCTGCTCAAGTCCATCTAAAACCTGCTCAAGTCTACCTAACACCTGCTCAAATCCAACTAAAACCTGTTCAAATCCATCTAAATCCTGCTCAAGTCTACCTAAAACCTGCTCAAATCCATCTAAAACCTGCTCAAATCCATCTAAAACCTGCTCAAATCCATCTAAAACCTGCTCAAATCCAACTAAAACCTGCTCAAATCCATCTAAAACCTGCTCAAATCCAACTAAAACCTGCTCAAATCCAACTAAAACCTGCTCAAATCCAACTAAAACCTGTCCCCAATTAAAAAAAACAAACATAGGTCTAAACCAGGTCTAAACCCAGTCCTGTGGCACAGTGGTTAGCACTCCTGCCTCAAAGCAAGAATGTCCTGGGTTCAAGTCCTGTACTCTGGTTTCACCCACCACCAATCACATGTACAATAGGACTACAGATGGAAATCAGCCTTTAAACTATCATTTGGTACAAGATTCAAGAGTTTTATTTGTCACATACAGAATATATAAACCGGCAGTGAAATGTAAACAGGTCCGCTCCATGGACAGTGCAAATTAACAATTACAAAAAAACTTAAAATATAAAAATCCAAGGAGGAAGTAAACTGTAGACTTATAAATAAGTGGTTAGCAGAAATGTACAAAGAAGAATAATGTGCAAACAGGTTTATAACAGTTTGTTACACAGTAACAACAAGAACAGAAAGTGCAGTGCAATGTCTGTATAGTGTCAGTTGTGAGGGTGTTTATGTTGAAGTGAAGTCACGAGATGCTGTTAGTGACTGAGTTCAGGAGTCTGATGGTCTGGGGAAGAAGCTCCTCTTAGGTCTTTCATTTTTGAACATCAGGCTTCGGAAGCGCTTACCAGATGGCAGCATGGTGAAGTGAGGGTTTGCAGGATGATTAGTGTCCTTGATGATTTTAGTAGCTCTACCTCCACAGCGTTTGGTGAAGACGTCCTGCAGAGACGGGAGAGCTGACCCTGAGATACGCTCGGATAAGCGCACAACTCTTTGCAGGGCTTTATGGTCATGACTGGTGCTGTTCCTTTACCACGCTGTGAGGCACTGAGTCAGTACACTTTCTATCGCCCCTAAATAGAAAGTTCTCAGGATAGCTGGTGAAATCCTGAATTTCCTCAGCTGGTTTAGGTGATACAGTCTTTGCCTGGCTTTTTTCACCTGTGTCTGAATGTGTGCAGTCCAGGTCAGGTCCTCGGAGATGTTCACACCCAGGTACTTAAAGCTGCTCACTCTCTCTACAGGTGTTCCGCTGATCATGAGAGGGGAGTATGACCGCTGCTGCCTCTTCCTGAAGTCCACAATCAGTTCTTTGGTCTTGCTAACATTCAGAGAGAGACATGTTGTCAGTTGCTCCACCTCGTCCAAGTATGCCGTCTCATTGTTGTTGGAAATGAGACCCAGGACAACAGTATCATCAGCAAATTTGATGATAGAGGTGGAGTTGTGTGTGGACAAACAGTCATGGGTGTAGAGAGAGTAGAGCAGGGGACTCAGGACAGAGCCCTGTGGAGCTCCCACACTCAGGGTGATGGAGGTGGAGGTGAACTGGCCTAGTTTCACCACCTGAGGTCTGCCAGTGAGGAAATCTTCAATCCAGTGGCAGAGAGAAGAGTTCAGGCCGAGATCCAGGAGTTTGGCGGTTTGCTTAATGGAAACTATGGTGTTAAAGGCTGAGCTATAGTCAATAAATAGCAGCCTTAAATAGTTCCCACTTTTGCTGTCGATGTGAGTGAGGGAGGAGTGGAGGACGTGAGAAATGGCATCTTCAGTCGATCTATTGGGACGATAGGCAAACTGAAGAGGATTTAAAGTGTCAGGGATGGAGGAGCAAATGTTTTTAATGAGTCTCTCGAAGACCTTCATGACTATAGATGTGAGAGCCACTGGATGATAGTCATTTATGCAAGAGGGTGTACTGTTCTTAGGGACAGGGATGATGGTGGATATTTAGAAGGGGGTGGGGACCACAGATGTAGCAAGGGACTCATTAAAGATGGATGTAAAGAGCCCAGCGAGCTGTTCAGCACAGGACCGCAGACCACGACCTGAAACACCATCAGGCCTGGCAGCTTTCCTGACATCCACACGCTTGAGTGCCCTTCGAACTTCGTCCTCTGACGGCAGGGCTGGACTGGTAATCTGGCATACTGGGCAAATGCCCGGTGGGCCGGTCCATATAATATGATTTTTTTTTTTTTTTTTAATTGGCCAATGACCGGCCCATAAAGCAGGGACAGCGGCCCATTGGTTCATTTTTCATACTGACACTGGGCTGGCCCAATCATCTCTTAACAGGCTCCACCCCTCCTCCTCTGGCTGACTATTCTAATGTTAACCCTTTAATACCCATAATGGCCGTACAGCCCTTTTCTAGAAAAACTTAAATGATGCCATTTGATTATTTTAATTATTACTCAGAATGGCTGCGTCAAAGCGCCCACGACGAGTAACGCATGTTATTTGGGGATTAAAACCCGCCTTGCATTTTGAAAGCTGTATATTTTTGTTTAGCTGTATATTCAACGAAGTAGATATTTGCTCATGTTTCTAATGAATTTCCAACATCATTAATATACAATATTTACGGTGAGTGAATAATATGAATATCATATATTTTTAGGACGTTTTGTGTGAGTAATTTGGTAGTATAGGTTGGTTTTCTTTTTTTTTTAAGGAGTATCTCAACAATGAGAGGTAAATCTTGTTTGGTGTCATATTAAAGAGGGGTTTGTGCTCTTTAAAACAAAGTAGCCTATACTTGCAATTGTAAACTAGTTTTTCTGCTGTCTGGTTCAAAAAAAAAACATTTCTTTTAGAATTAGCAGTATTCTACATCCACATTATATTGGGTTCTAAAGGGTTAACTAGCTTTTATAACATAGAGCCCTTTGTCCATCTAGAAATCCTGCTCTTCAAGAATACAGGACTATATAACTAAAATGGATCCTTACTAAGTGTACTTTTAATAACTCTTCCAAATAATTGTAATCCTCTCTCTCTCTGTCCTTATGTATAGTCAAGCCAGGTTGAGTTAGCAGTGGAGGAGAGAGACAGGGAGGAACCTTTGATCACCAGGGAGTCTGTCAAGAGAGAGTGAGTACACTGGTCCACTTGCACTGGTACACTGGTCCATGGCACTTAGTTCTCAGCTTTGTAGGGGACCACAGTAGATATGCATATCTACAGGGACCGCAAGGATGGTGTACTAGTTGGTTGTGTCTGACGGATTGTGGTGGGCCGGTCTGAGCAAAAACGCCAGGGCCTTTTTTTTGTCCCAGTCCAGCCCTGTCTGACGGAGATCACGTGATTGTTGCTGCTCTGAGGTATTCTCTCCGACGCGTCACTTAGCGGAGTCGCGCTGCCGTGATTACAGTCAAAGCGAGCGTAGAAAGAGTTTAACTCGTTCACAAGCACCTCTCACCTCTACAGAGGATTTAGATCCAAAAGCACAGATGGTCCTCAGTCCCTGCCACATCAGCCGGGAGTCGTTGAGTTGAAAATGAGACTCCCCTCGATCCCTGTAACGGAGCTTTGCGGCTTTAACTGCGCGTCGGAGAGCATAGCAGGATGATTTATAGTCACTCATGCTCCCTGTTAGGAGATTGGCGTTGTATGTGGCAGTGTGTGTGTTCACTGCAGCGCGGTTTGTACTGTCCACCCATGGTTTCTGATTTGAGAAGGACGTTATAGTTATTGTTTGTGTGGCCTGCTGTTAGTGTGTTGATAAAGCAGAGCGCCACATCCGTGAACTCGCTAACGTCAGATGAAGTTGCCCGGAACATGTCCCAGTCGACGTCATCAAGTGCTGCCTGTAGCGCGATCTCTGAATGGGATGACCAACGTTTAACTTCCCGCCTCACCGGGGATTCTTCAATGAGCCTTTGTTTGTATTTAGGTGCAAGGAAAATTGCGGCATGGTCCGATTTGCCAAAAGCAGGTAGTGAACAAGCTTTATAGGTGTTCTTAAACAGAGAGTAGCAATGACCCACCGTGTTTGCTCCTCGTGTAGGACAGGAGACGTGCTGGTGAAAGTTTGGCTTTCTTTAGGTTTGCTTTGTTAAAATCACCCGCGACGCTGAAAGCAGCATCGGGGTGTTTGTTTATGAAGCCGCTGGTAACATCATGGGGGGCAGATAAAGCCAGCCCCATGTCTGCCTGTGGTGGAATGTAAACGGCAGTGTCGATGGCCGAAGAAAACTCCCTCGGCAGATAGAATGGGCGGCAAATGATTGTTAAATATTCCAGATGAGGAGAGCAGGATTGCGAAAGAATGGATATGTTCCTAGGATCGCACCATTTCTTGTTGATCATGAAACACACTCCACCGCCTTTGGATTTACCGGCCTCGGCCGTTCTGTCCGTCCGAAAAACAGAGAAGTTCTCAGACGGAGTCACAGCTGAGTCCGGGACCACAGGCGTGAGCCATGTTTCGGACAAACAATAGATGTTACAGTCTCTCATGTCCCGTTGAAAACTTCCATCGTCCATCTTATTCTCCAAGGACTGGACATTTGCGAGCAGAATGCTCGGGAGAGGAGAGCTGAATGCTCTTTGTCATTGTTGAAAACATATTAATGCACTGTGTATTTTTTAAGTTGGGATTTATTATGTAGTGAATGAAAAGTGTGGGACTCACCATGAGGCTGGTGTGGAGGGCGTCAAAGTCACTGTATCGACGAATCACCTGCGAGAACACACAGTCTGTTACTGCGCTCTGATTGGCTCACACACTGGAGTCACAAAAGGTTTTAACACAACAGTGAGCTGCGTGGATTCAAATTCAAAAGCCAAAACTCAGAGGAAAACTTGTTTTACAGGAGTCTTCTTTAGAGCTTCACAAGGATCCCTCCTGTTTCAGATAATGTAAGTGTGAAGGTTAAACAGTTCCTTTAACTGAATCAGAGGCTGTGATTGGTGGATTACCTGCCAGCTGTTCTCTGAGGACACGCCCCTCTGGACTCTGATGATGTACTCCTGAAACACACACAGATTTCACCATCAGACAGAAGAATTCCCCTGACCCTGGTTCCTGCTCCCTAGTTCCTGACCCCGCTCCTGCTCCCTGACCCCGGTCCCTGACCCTTGGTTCTGCTCCCTGACCCCGGTCCCTGACCCCAGTCCCTGACCCTGGTCCTGGTTCTTGAAGGTTTTTGTCAGACTAAACGTCACTGAAACTCACTGGACAAAGATCGAGAATAGATTTGATCTAATCATATTAAACGGTTCATTTTCAGGTCACAGTCATGACTCAGCGAAAACAAACTGCAGTGTAGCTTCAACAATGCTCTGTGGATTAAATATTATTAATTATAATGTTTAAGAAGAATGTGAAAAGGGAGAAAGGCACATTTTGGGGTTTTTAATTCGGATTTAACCATGTGTTTTATTTTACTTTGTCACTTTTTCTTCTCTTGTTTCACTTCTTGGCCTCAAAGTCTCACAATAGGTTAACCTTGAAAAACTGGAATATTACAATTAGTAAAAACATATAGAAGCTCTATTAAACAAATTATCTCTAAAACTAAATTTCTCCGAAACTGCCACAGACTGGAGAAGCGCAGTTTAAAATAAACTTAAAATAAAAGTACAAAAGCATATTTATTCATTAAAACAGGGTTTGTTTATTTCTCGAGAATATTCTGTTCTCGTGGATTCAAAGGTTACGCTTTAATTTTAGGCTCTTGGGTAATGCGAGCTGTGCAAATGTGGAGTAAACCCAGATTAAACGTCTTTATGAGAAGGTTGTAAAAGAGGAAACTCCTGACAGGAAGTGTCTGGTATTTGTCAAGGAAAGTTTAGTGTTCAGTAAATAGTTTAATGAGTGCGCTCATTTCCAGTTCAGAGAAGCAGACAGGAGCAATGACACAGGGTCAACCAGTAGGTTCTGGGTTTTCAAAAACAGCTGCCTTTACATTTAGGTTGATTTAATTCACTTCATGAAGTAAACAGTGACTTATACAGTTATGACAGATAACGTCATCCAAAGCCTTGGAGATTGTTTTATTGTTATTGGACAGGTCTAAAATAAAAGCCTTTGACCTTTCTCAATAAAGCTCACTAACGAGCGGTTGGGGGTATAAACTAAGGTTTAGGGTTAGGTCATGGTCATGTTTGGCTGTCCCGGAGACTTATTGATGGTGCTGGCACATCAGGAGCTGACATTGCCATGTTGTTTTTAAAAATGCTGTTTTTAAAATTGTCCTTATTGTTATTTATGTATTTATCATCTTGTGTGTGACTGTGTCCCATGGGAGACAATTAAAGAACTTTGAATTATTGTAAAGATATGAGGCTAAGTCAAAGGCCTGTTCTTTGATGGGATGAGTAACAGAGCCGTATTTTAAATATGGTCCAAAACTAAAACTCAGGGCTCATTGACCTTCCTTCTTCTGAGCTACTGGAGTTTATTATAAAATATTAAACATTCACAATTAAATCACAATAATAATAAAAAAAAAAAGAGTTCAATCACAGGGGCCGCAATCCTTGGTCATGTGACACATGCTGCTAAACACGACCTGTTGTGTGGTACTAGCATGAACAGAGTGACAGGTCTGTTAGGTCATGACGTTACTGATGTAAAGACTCTAACTCCACACTGTCCTGACAGAGGCTAGATAAAAGCATGTGCCTAGTGGGGGCCCTTCAGGGAGGTCTCTTACCTTTTTCTCAACACGTCTGCTACATATACGTTACACTGTAGGCCAGGACCACAGCCAAATACACTCTGATTAAATAAAAACGTGTTTTTACTTTTAGACCAGAAACATGAGTTTGTTGAGCTCAGTGTCGGCCATATTTATTGATTATGTTTAGTTAAAAAAACTGAAGCAACTAGATTATTTTCCAAATTCGTTCAGCCCTATTATAAAAACAGATTACATGTGACAAAGACAGACATGTCTACTCCACCTTTAACTACAATATTATTTATATTTATATATATTTAAGTAAACCATGTTTCTGTCACAAAACACAGGGGGGCAATATTTCAATAGACAAAATAATTTAAGACACAATCCCCTTTAACAAATCCAACTAAAACCTGTTCAAATCCATCTAAACCCTGTTTTCATTAAATAATTACATATCTGAAATTATGAGTTATACAACTTTGCAAAATGCCGAATAGTCCTTTAAGCTCGTGCTAAAAGTGTGTTTGATGAGAACAAGTGCACACAGAGGAAGGCGCTGCCAGGAAGTTGCTTCATCAGAGCCGCAGTGTCCGACAATGGAACGAGCGGCCGTTAAATGACCATGTCAACGGCGCTAACGTTCGGCGTGACGCTCAGAGCCCTCGTGCGCGCTGTTGCCAAGTGACGGGACCCTTCTAATGAGTGAGAATCACAAAAGTGTTAAAGCAAAGGAAATAGAGTTAAGGCATTAGCCGGTAATGGATACACTGACGCAGCTACTGGTTTAAACGTGCTTCTAAACGAATGTAAACGTAAAGACAAGGACTGGCAGTATTTCTGAAGTGTCATAAACGAGTAGGGGACAAGGTCTGAGCCAGAAAACCGACAGTACCGTGTGAGACTGGATGTTCTGGCTGGCTTCGATGACTGCAGTGAGCGGCACAGTGTCGTCCAGCAGCTGGCTCCCGGGGCTCGGCTTCTCCAGGAAAGACATCCCGGCCCCGGGGATGAACGGGGGAACGAGAGTCAAAGAGACCCGTGTGACAGCGACTAGAGCCGGGTCCCGGAGGCGGAGACACGGGAGCGGAGTCAGCGGAGGAAAAACACCGGAGAGCCACGGAGAACCGGGGAGAACGGAGCCTTTAGCTTAGCTCCACTGGAACACGGAAGGAAGAGACGTAAACACATGCGTCAAGACGTACATCCGCCATATTTGAGCGGGAGCCACGCCCCCAGCTCCCTTTAAACAACGGCAGGAGACTGTGATCCTTCTATTTAAGACTTATTCCGTCACAAAATATCAAACACATAATATTTAATGTTTAAATAAATTCTTAATTATGATCATTAATGTCTGCTGTACATCTCTCAATCATTTACGTTTGAGATCTTTCTCTTAAATTTAAAACCTGTACAAAACTGCCTGTCAGTCTAGAAAACCTGATGAGATCCAACTGAAACCTTTTGAAAACTAAAACTCATTAAAACCTAAAACCTCTAAGTCCAACTATAACGTTATGTATTAAACCGTTTGTTATAATCAAGTAATAAGCTTCAAAAACAACATGGAAAACAGGTTTTTCAAAATGATTTTGAACTCAGGCATTCTCACACTTTAGTTTGTTACTTTCCAAAATACAAGCTCATGACCCCAAAACTAAAAGATTAAAAACTACTCATGTCTTTACTTTTGAGTCCAATACAACAACATACAGCTTTCTTTTCGACTCTACGTATTTTCTGGTTAAAGCCCCTTGATTTTGAGTTAAACTGGAGAGCTTTGGGCACGTGCTTTGTGTACTGACTGTACAAGAACCAATGAGAAAAGGTTTTATTTTAACTGATCACAGCTTTATTCTAACAAAAAAAAAAAGATCATTCCACGTTAAACACAGCCTGGGTTCCCCTGCAGCAGGTCGGGTCAGGCGCCTACCCACCAGCAGGGGGCAGAAGCCTGGTTCGCTTTGGAAGAACTCAGCAGTCGTCTGATAGGACACAGATAATCTTTACTGGAATATTCAAATGTGTGTTTTTACTCAGCTGCTGCTTTTAAACCGAGTCAGTTTGGTTTAAACAAGGCTTTTATTTTCAGTGTGCACTTTCTGTTTGTGTGGGTGGCTCAGAGGGCCCCGGGCGGTGTATCCTGACGCTGACGGTGCCCTCCAGCACCAGCCGCTCTCGGACCCTGCAGCTCACACACACCAGAGCCACAGACAGCTTCAGCCTCTGGACCCGGGCCTGGGCCAGGACCGGCTCATCAGCGAAGACCGGGGCCGGGAACCGGAGCTCCTGCTTCAGCAGCACACAGCCTGGAGCCTGGGCCCCCAGGAGAGCAGACACCAACCCGTTCACCTGGAACACAGAGACCTGTTCAAGACCCACTGGGACCAGACCTGTTCAAGACCCACTGGAACAGGGGTCATCAACTAAATTTGCTTGAGGGCCTGCTTGCTCCTTCATGGTGCTGCGGGGGCCGGACTTTCAAACTAAAATATTTAAATAAATACATACCTTTACATTTACATTTAGTCATTTAGCAGACGCTTTTATCCAAAGCGACTTACATTCACCAGTGTTACAGCTGGAACAACACTGGAGGCAAGGGGGGTTAAGTGTCTTGCCCAAGGACACAACGACAGTATGAACTGTTTTTATTACATTTCTTTACTGTTAAATATCTTTTTTTTTCTGGAAACTTAAATAAAATCTAATTCTACATGAACACTGACAGTGGCGCAAAAAGGGGGTATGCAGCATATGCGGCGCATAGGGGCGCAGCACCTTGGGGGGCGCCAAAACAATGGTACAAAAAAAAAAAACTTTTTATTTATTTATTAAAAATTTCTTTTTTGTATTTCCTAAATGTAGCTTAGCTGCTGTTGTGTGTTTCTAAATCATTTCAGTATTTCCTCAATACTATAACATTTTATAGGACTAACATGCTACAGTAGGCGCCCTCATTAGATTCCATAAATAGAATTAATATAATATCACGAGTGGGCGTGGCCGGCGGGGGCGCCGTGAGCGCGCTGAGCGAGCAGGTAACGTTATGTGTTAGTTGTCACAGTATGCACACAGTTGTCTTTAAAAGATGGATAAAACAAACAAAAAAAATAAAGAAAGAGGGAAAAGGAGATGGCAGGAGATGGTGTCAATCTATGGGACAGCTGATAAACAAGTGGATAGTGAAAAGCAACAGGTAGGACTTAAAGTGAGACGTCTGTGCTTGGAGGCTTGCATTAGCGTTTGCTAACACTGGGAATACAGCAGCCAAATGGGGTTTAAATTAAGGCTAGCCTTATATGCAAAACTGAGGTTACTGAGCTGAAAACTGGAAAATATAAGACAGCATGCCATGATCAATAAATTACAAAAACGTGGAAAATAGGGGTGTCCATGGTTAACCGATTAACGATTAACCGTTTAAAATTGCGTAACCGAGTGAAACATTTTGCTCGGTTAATGGCGTGCTTTGAATTTAGTTGCAACATATTTTTCCACCACTAGAGACCGCCAGAGCGCTCCCAGACATTTGTAATATCCACAAGAAGAAGTCATGATCAGTTTTCTAGCATGAAGCGGGCAAAGTAAAGTACAGCGTGGGAGCACTTTAAAATTGAGAGTGACGGGGCAAAATGCAAGTATTGCAATGCAGTGCTTAGATATACTTCAAGTACATGTTGTTGTACGCATTTATTTGACTGTTTCTTTGCACAAAGTTTCTAAAAAAAAAAAGTGTGCTATAAGAAGCAAATATAGCAGCCTAATCAT